>SJYT01053709.1:250034-295017 GCA_006410635.1 Cephalophus harveyi
ACTTCCAATTTGCCTTGATTCATGGACCTGACATTCCAGGTTCCTATGCAGTATTGCTCTTTACAGCATCGGATCTTGCTTCTATCACCAGTCACATGCACATCTGGGTATTGTTTTCGCTTTGGCTCCATCCCTTCATTCTTTCTGGACTTATTTCTCCACTGATCTCCAGTAGCATATTGGGCACCTAATGACCTGGGGAGTTCCTCTTTTGGTATCCTATCATTTTGCCTGTTCATACTGTTCATGGGGTTCTCAAGGCAAGAATACTGAAGTGGCTTGCCATTCCCTTCTCCAGTGGACCATATTCTGTCAGCCCTCTCCACCATGACCCGCCCGTTTTGGGTTGCCCTGGCCTTAAAAGATTTTCTGAGGTCAGGTGATTCTTCCATCAACTGGCTGTAAAACCTTGATCAAGTTATTTAAAATCTCTGTGAGTCATCTGTAATGTGAATTATGATAATACCCATTTTAAAGAACTGACCGCTCTTTCATTCATTCACCAGATACTCCACAAATTATTTTTTAGCTCCTGAGACTGAGTAGTAAGACAAGGTCACTGCCTTTAAGGAGTATACTTTCTGGAAGAGACAGATACATTTTACATTATTAACCAGAGACGTATCAATACATTTTTAAACCAAGTAATGCTTGTGGTAAAGAATCTTCCTAATTCACCTGCTAATGCACGAGATGTAAGAGAGGCAGGTTTGATCCCTGGGTCAGGAAGATTCCCCTGGAGTAGGAAATGGCAACCCACTCCAGTATTCTTGCCTGGAAAATTCCATGGAGAGAGGAACCTGGTAGGCTACAGCTCATAGGGTGGCAAAGAGTCAAACAGAACTGAGCACACACACGTAACAACACAACACAACACAATTAACATCACCACGTTAAGTTGTTAGAGCTTAGAATTGATTGGGTTCATTATACAACTTATGATTGTTATTATTCACATTTTGCTCCACTAGGTTTTATTATACTGTATTGTACGTGATTGTGTTGTAAACATAAAATTTTCAGAAATGACACTTTGCAAAATTTTAAGTTAAGAGTAATTTTTCTGTGATTTTATGCAGGTGTTTTCTCTGATTATCTGAGCAACATATATACTAGTTTCTCAGAAGATGATAATTCTTCAGAATATAGTTTGATTCAGACAGTGTGAATATTAGACCAACAAAAAGACATGAAAAATCTTAGCAATTGACTCTGATATGAAAAGTAAAAATGAAACTCCTGGTGCTGGAGAATGCTCCAGCTTTTGCTTATATAGAAAAGTGGATTGAAAACCGCATTTCATGAAAATTAGAGGACTACACAGGTGTGTCAGGTGTAACTAGCGAGTGTAATAACCTGTGAAGTGTTAGTGAAATAGCAGAATTAATTTTGGGCCAGCCGAAATAAAAATCGCCAGCCACAAATATTCAGTTTAGTTCAGTCACTCAGTCATGTCCGACTCTTTGCAACCCCATGAATCGCAGCACGCCAGGCCTCCCTGTCCATCACCATCTCCCGGAGGTCACTCAGATTCACTTCCATCAAGTCCGTGATGCCATCCAGCCATCTCATCCTCGGTCGTCCCCTTCTCCTCCTGCCCCCAGTCCCACCCAGCATCAGAGTCTTTTCCAATGAGTCAACTCTTCGCATGAGGTGGCCAGAGTATTGGAGTGTCAGCTTTAGCATCATTCCTTCCCAAGAAATCCCAGGGTTGATCTGCTTCAGAATAGACTGGTTGGATCTCCTTGCAGTCCAAGGAACTCTTAAGAGTCTTCTCCAACACCACACTTCAAAAGCATCAATTCTTCGGTGCTCAGCTTTCTTCACAGTCCAACTCTCACATCCATACATGACCACTGGAAAAACCATAGCCTTGACTAGATGGACCTTTGTTGGCAAAGTAATGTCTCTGCTTTTGAATATGCTATCTAGGTTGGTCATAACTTTCCTTCCAAGGAGTAAGTGTCTTTTAATTTCATGGCTGCAGTAACCATCTTCAGTGATTTTGGAGCCCAGAAAAATAAAGTCTGATACTGTTTCCCCATCTATTTCCCATGAAGTGATGGGACTGGATGCCATGATCTTAGTTTTCTAAATGTTGAGCTTTAAGCCAACTTTTTCACTCTCCTCTTTTACTTTCATCAAGAGACTTTTTAGTCTCTCTTCACTTTCTGCCACAAGTATTAGTTTCCGCAAAAATCCCCTGGTCAACAATCAATTGTATGCTTAATCATGTCCAACTATTTGTGGCCTCATGGGCATAGCCCACCAGGCTCTTCTGCCAATGGAATTTCCCAGGCTAGTATACTGGAGTGAGTTGCCATTTCCTACTCCAAGGGATCTTCCTGACCTAGGGGTTGAACCTGGGTCTCCTGCATTGTAGGTAGATTCTTTGCCACTAGCACCACCTGGGAAGCCCAAGTAAGCACATATAACAAGGTAATTTGGGGTTTAATGAATGTAGAAGGAAACACTTGATGTAACATAAAGCAGTGGGATTCAGGAGAGCTCATTTTACGAAAAGCTCTAAGGGATGACCTCTCCTAGGAGATGATACTGGGAGTGAGACTTAAACATTGAGGAAGAACCAGACTTGAGAAATAACAGGGAAAGCTGTTTAGAGGTGAAAGGAAAAGCAAATACAAAGCTTGGCTTATTTGAGAAGCAGGATAGCAATTTTTTTTTTACCTTATATTTGAACAGTTCTGGGAAATGGGAACACCCTGGTTGTGTCTGCCTACTGTGGTCCTGGTTGGTTATTAGTCTATGCGCAGACATCACAGCAAATTCAAGTGAGACACCCGCCCTCTAGTGTCCTCTGTGGATTCTTTAATCCTTTTAATAAGCTTTCTCTCTTCTCAGGACCGTGAAAGATGGTAAATGTATGTCAGCCCACACTGGCTCAGTGAAATGAATTAATATTTTCTGAAGTAGGAAACCAAAAATTCTGAGAAGCCAGATTCTGTCAAAGAAGAGAGCTTCATTTATTTATTTATCTTGGTAAATGAGAAGGACTGGAAGCGGAGGGGAACAAGCAGAGTTCTGTTGAGAGGGATGACTTGCATATTTTAGTTGGGTCTGTTCATTCTTATATAAACCAGGGCAAAACAATGATCCCTTTAACTGTTATCTTTTCTTACTTCAGTGCTTATCCTTTTTTTGGGGAAAAAAAACAAAAAACAAAAAACAAAAAACTAGAATCAGGGAATACTTTGATTCTATGTTGTGGGTTTAAATTCTATCTCCTCGCCCACAAGAAAATTGTGAAAAGCAGGACCTAGAATTTTCTTCTTCATGAAGTCTAGTCATTTTTCTCATTTTGGGGCCCATCCTTGTAGCTTAGAAGGTGATGGAGAGACAATGAGGAATAGAATGAGAGGTTTTAGACCTTGACTCTCTTTTCACTGGTGTCGCCATTGTTCTGTTCTAACTAAACTGACTTCTCTATTTTCAACATTCTCTGCTGTTTCCTGCTCAAAGGCCTTTGGAAATATGGTTCCACTTTCTGAAATGCACCTCCTCTCTCTGTCCATTGGTTAACATCTCATTTTTTAGTTGTTATTGCTAATGTCTCATCCCCCAACAAACCTCCCTTCCTCCCCACACTGGACCCTGATAGACTAAGTTTTTCTGTTAAGCACACTGGAACTTCCCCTTCTTTCACCATTAAGCATCTTAGGTATGACGTGTGTTGGAGTTGCTCACTGGTTCCTCAATACAACATACTCTCGTATACTTGTTCTTGCATATCAAAGTTGCCAAATCGATAGTTATCAAATGTATTGCACTAAAATAAACAGATATCATTGATGCATAATGCAGAAGTTTTGAAAGTTGAGGGACTCTGAAAACGAAGCTGTGGAAAAGTAATTTTGTGAATTGGCTGTAACAGAAACAAGCAAAACATCAATGACTTAAAGACAGTTTATTTCTCCATCATAAAAATCCAGCCCTAGTTTGATGACTCTGCTCCTCAAAGTTCTCAGGGACTCAGTTTCTCCAGCTCAACACTGCTGTCACTACTGGTGGGTCTCAGGTATATGGTCCTAGGTAGCTCTGTGTTTCTAGCAGAATCATGGAGGGGAGGATGAAGAAGGGACATTTACAGAAAGCCCCTGACTCACTTGACTCTTCTGCTTACATCTCATTGGCTGTAACTTAGATATGTAGTCATATCTACCTGCCCGAGAAACTAAGAAATTAGTCTTTATTCCAGGCAGTGGTGTGTCCAATTTATATTTCTACTGCCTTAGAGGAAAGTAGGAGAAGGGCAGGGCAACCCACTCCAGTGTTCTTGCCTGGAGAATTCCATGGACAGAGGAGCCTGGTGGGCTACAGTCAATAGACTTGCAAAGAACTGGACATGATTTAGTGACTAACACACAGAGGAAAATAAGAGTGTCTAGGGATCTACCATGTCTTTCCCAGGAAATTGGGATACACAACACAGAGATCGGGCATATCTGAATGACCACTTAGCAGATCATCAAGCATTAACTGTGGCCTTGAAATTAAGGCTTTGATTCTATAATTTATCATGAAAATTAAAGGCACAAGAGTTACTTCATATTGATACTAAAATGATCTGTTCTTTTGAGTGTGGTTTTTGTTTTTGTTATGCTATTTTAGTGGGATCCATACAGGAGACTCACTACAAGGATTGTTGCAATAAAGAACAGCATGCTTTTTCATGAAATGTATTGACTTGCAAGCACTTTAATTCTAATTTAGAGCCAGATTAAATTCAATCAGCCATATAAGTCTAACTTTCAGTACATATGGTAAAGGAGAGCAAGTGTGGTTTAGAAATAAAGGAAAAATTACTTACAGCACTTTATATTTATTTAATGCTTGGCTATTTACCAAGCACTTTGAATTAAGGGCAGTTTGACCTTATCACAAACAATCCCCAAGGCTAGCTAGATGAAGAGATTAACAGACTAGAGTCAGACAACTAATAAGTGATGGAGTCAAGATGGAACCATGTTCATGTTATATCAAGTTCAAGTTCTTCCTCCTATCCCCCAGAGCATGTCAAAACCTGGGAGTGAATATGTGGAAGTATGGATAAGAAAGCATGCATCTCCTGAATGCCTTGTTGGTAAAGCCTGCAATAGAAGAGGAGCATTTATTATAATATTTATGTGGATAGCCTGTATTCTTTAATCCTAGTTCTTTGAGAAGTTTCATATGGAAACTTCCATGGTCAGGGCTTTTAATTACTTAATTACTGCAGCAAGCAGTGCAGAATGACAGGGCATCCTGTCTTCTGACAAACAAGAGCCAGCACACACACTCTAAAGACACGCTGTGGTCCATACTCTCCTGTCACTAAGCAACCAAGAGCCGATTTCTTTGTATTCTGACTTATTCTCTGAGCTAGGGAGGTCTCCCACAAGGCCCTTCAAAGCTGGATCTTATGGAGAGCCAGGTGAAATGAAATTCAAGGGTACTGTGACTGTTCTCGCAGGATGTCTATTTCCTAACACGTGTCCCCGCCTCTGCTGTGGTAGCAGGTCATGTCTGAGTGCAGCTGCCACCGGCCTGATTCAGAATTTTTCACTCACAGAGGTTTAATTAAAATTTCTAGCAAGGCTCATCTATCATTTCTCTTTTGTATTTTTTTTTTTTCTCTAAGAGACTAAAGCTCTTGCAGATTTATAGAGCCTTTGTTTCTATAGAAAGAAATTCGTAAGCCTTCAGCATCTCAGAGATTTTTATTGGGAACCTTAATGGAAAGCAAATCACAAATGCTGGTCTGTGTTTTCAGCTAAAAATGTGTGAATAAACTCCTTGAGGTTTATAATTTAATTCAGTGTGATATAAAGCCCGATAATATAAAATTAGCAGGAATTATTTTCAATAATCTGTAACGAAGCAGTTCTCACCTTGAGTTATCGTGACTCCTCATGTCTTATGCTTTCGGAAATGGGAGTTCATAGGCTAAATTCAGTGTCTCAAAAAGCAGATGGAACTTGTACTTTCACCAATGTCAAGGGTACATGAGCCCACCAAAACATAGACTTTAGGTCAAATTATTATAATATTAATTATTATATGAAAGTGAAGTCACCCAGTCGCGTCCGACTCTTTGCGACCCCATGGACTGTAGCCTACCAGGCTTCTCAGTCCATGGGATTTTCCAGGCAAGAGTACTGGAGTGGGTTGTCATTTCCTTCTCCAGAAGATCTTCCCGACCCAGGGATCAAACCCAGGTCTCCTGCATTGTAGGCAGATGCTTTACCCTCTGAGCCAGAATGGGAAGACTAATTATTACATAAATAATATTATTTGCATAAAAATATATAAATAAAAATTATTATACAAATAATAATAATTTGACCTAAATTAACTGTAATTTCAGTTTAGTTCAGCTGAGTTGCTCAGTCATGTCCAACTCTGTGACCCCATGGAGTGCAGCACACCAGGCTTCCCTGTCCATCACCAAATCCCAGGGCTTGCTCAAACTCATGTCCCTTGAGTCGGTGATGCCATCCAACCACCTCATCCTCTGTCATCCCCTTCTCCTCCTGAATTCAATCTTTCCTAGCATCAGGGTTTTTTCTAGTGAGTTGATTTTTTGGATCAGGTGGCCAAAGTATTGGAGCTTCAGCTTCAACATCAGTCCTTCCAATGAATATTCAGGACAGATTTCCCTTAGGATTGACTGGTTTGATATCCTTGCAGTCCAAGGGACTCTCAAGAGTCTTCTTCAACACCACAATTCAAAAGCACCAATTCTTTAGTGTTCAGCTTTCTTCACAGTCCAACTCTCACATCCATACATGACCACTGGAAAAACCATAGCTTTGACAAGACAGACCTTTGTATGCAAAGTAATATCTCTGCTTTTTAATATGCTGTTATCTAGGTTTGTCATAGCTTTTCTTCCAAGGTGCAAGCGTCTTTTACTTTCATGGCTGCAGTCACCATCTGCAGTGATTTTGGAGCCCCCCAAAAATAAAGTCTCTCACTGCTTCCATTGTTTCCCCGTCTATTTGCCATGATGTGATGGGACCAGATGCCATGATCTTAGTTTTTTGAATGGTGAGTTTTAAGCCAACTTTTTCACTCTCCTCTTTCACTTTCATCAAGAGGCTCAGCAATTTCTCTTAGCTTTCTGCCATAAGCATGGTGTCCTCTGCATATTTGAGGTTATTAATGATGTTTCTTTTGGAAATCTTGATACCAACTTGTGCTGCATCCAGCCCAGCACTTCTCATGATGTACTCTGTATATAAGAAGGGTGACAATATACAGCCTTGACACAGTCCTTTCCCAATTTGGAACCAGTCTGTTGTTCCACGTCCTGTTCAATCTGTTGCTTCTTGACCTGCATACAGATTTCTCAGGAGGCAGGTCAGGTGGTCTGGTATTCACATCTCTTTCAGAATTTTCCACAGTTAATTGTGATCCACAGAGTCAAAGGCTTTGGCATAGTCAATAAATCAGAAGTAGATGTTTTTCTGGAAATCTCTTGCATTTTCAATGATCCAACGGATGTTGGCAGTTTGATCTCTGGTTCCTCTGCCTTTTCTAAATCCTGGAAGTTCTTGGTTCACGTATTGCTGAAGCCTGGCTTGGAGAATTTTCAGCATTACTTAGCTAGCATGTGAGATGAGTGCAATTGTGCGGTAGTTTAAATGTTCTTTGGCATTGCCTTTCTTTGTAATTTAGGTTTCTTTATACTAGTCAATGGATATTCTAAATAGGACTTCTGTTTGTTTCTGCTTTTAAAATGGGGACTAAATTATTTCTTAATGAATAAGAAATGCAGATAAATTCTTTTTAGCACGATATGGAGAAAGCATGCAGATTTTAGAATAAAATATAAGATGGAGCCCTGGTCCTGTTTTGTCACATTGAGTAAGTCATGCAGCTATTGTGAGAATGAATTTTCTCATCTATACACAGGGGATTAATGATATGTATGACAGATTCATTGTGAGAGGTAGAGAGGACTGTTAGCCTAATAAAGAATGGTTATCACCACCACCACCATCATCAAAGTTGTTTTATTCCACCAAAACATGGGGATTTAAAAGAAAAATTAAGTAAAACAGTTCCTTAGGTGAAAATCAATTGGGTAGCCCTGTTTGAAGACTCAACAAAGATGAGACTCAGGTGATCAGGGCAAAACCATCTTGAGCAAGTCATGGTATTGTTAGACCCTTCTTGTCAGCATCTGTGTAAAAGAAAGCATTGGATACTGACCTGTAAGGTACCTTGTAGCTTACGTAGTTTACTTTCCTCACCATCCAACCAAGACTTCTCCTTCCCAGCTCTCTGCCTTACACAAAGAGTACTATCTTGCAAGTTCCTGCTCTTCAGTGAGCCTAAGTTGCCTTGTCTACAAAACGGATATAGACACATCCGCCTTCTGGACTGTTGCATCTTAAGAGCCTGGCATATAGCAGAACTTGCTTAAACTGTAAGTGGCTCCCCTGGTGGCTCAGATGGTAAAGAATCCATCTGCAATGCAGGAGATGCAGGTTCGATCTCTGGTTTGGGAAGATCCCCTGGAGAAGGAAATGGCCACCCACTCTAGGATTCTTGCCTTGAGAATCCTATGGACAGAGGAACCTGGCGGGCTACAATCTATGGAGTCATAAAGAGTTGGGCATGACTGAGCAACTAACACACACACAAACTGTAAGTGGCAGCTGATCACTCTGTGGAGTCCACTCCACCCTTCTCACAACCACGGTTTGCTGGGTTCTTCGCCATCCTGGCCATGCCCTCTGGGTGCTCTAGAAGCTGGCGCTGTCCTTCCTCCACTAGGCCTGGGGATCAAGCCCAGTCCTGCACATGTTCTCACAATGAGTCTAGGTCCTCTGTCTCTCTTCCATCTTCACTCTCCTTTAAGGGCATGTAACCTTCATTACTGAGGCATCTCTCTTGACACTCTTTCTCAATTAGTTGTTGCCTCTGAAATCATAGGTTAGAGTCATTTGCAGACCATATTTCATCTCCTGGCCTGGCCACGGAAGGCTCTAGTAAACCTGAGACAGGCAAAAGCCTGGGGTTAAATTGCCAGAACAGCCTTACTCTTGGAGAACAAAAAGGTGGGGGGATATTTAAAACTCCAAAATCCTCCTGTTATGCTGTAAATGCTTCATCTTCAGGATTCTGAATGCCAAGGACAGCTTGTTTGGCCTGCGTGAGTTGTGGCTGTTTTGTCATCTCAGTCCAACCTACTCTGTGTATCACAGACTCACACTTCATAATATCTTTGCTGCTGACAGAAAAAGGCAGAAGTCAAACAACCCACACACTCAGAAAATACATCCTTGCAGGCTGCGTGGATAAAGACGATCAGCTGCACAAGGTATCTGGTGCCCTCTCTCCCTTCTTTTTCCACCTTCTGGGTGGGAGGGTACTCCGTCCCCTCTCACACGCTCACTCAGTCTCTCTGATTCACTCTGACATAGTATCCTCATTGGAAACTGCTTTTCCTCCCTCCTGACGCATTCCTGCTATATCAGAGCTATTCATAACAGGGCCTGCCAGAAGGTACTGAATCACCACCTGCCAGAAGGTACTGAATCACCACCTGCTTAATATTTAAGAACAATATTACATACAGAACAGAGTAAAGCACATACAGAACCCCACATACAGAACGTGCTGAGTAAAGGGCTTTGCTGATGCCTTGGGAATCGGGGGGTGCCCCTGTCACCTCCACAGCTGTGCCTTGATACTTTGTATGGACTACCAGGTTCTTCGGGGACCCTGCTAAGGGTGTTTCCACCTTTAGTTTCATTACTCTAGAGCAGCTCTTGCAGTTTTTGCTCTGAGCTCTCTGCCATTCAAAGCGGATGTTAGAATCTGTTAGCTTCCTGCATGCCACTATTCAGGATGAGGAGTCTACGGGAATATAAATGATAAAAGAAAGAAACAATCAACATGGATGGTTTTACTTTATGGGGGAACTGGCATTATAATTCTGGAAGATGTCAACATGTTAACATGTCTAGAAATTGCTGTCATGCTGACATTGACTATGAGTTAATTATATGTAGTTCAGAATAGCGGAGAAGGCAATGGCACCCCACTCCAGTACTCTTGCCTGGAAAATCCCATGGATGGAGGAGCCTGGTGGGCTGCAGTCCATGGGGTCGCTGAGGGTCGGACACGCCTGAGCGACTTCACTTTCACTTTTCACTTTCTTGCATTGGAGAAGGAAATGGCAACCCACTCCAGTGTTCTTGCCTGGAGAATCCCAGGGATGGGGAAGCCTGGTGGGCTGCCGTCTATGGGGTCGCACAGAGTCGGACACGACTGAAGCGACTTAGCAGCAGCAGCAGCAGTAGATTCTTAACATAATGAGCACTATACAGAGGAGTCAGTCTTCTTGAATAAGTCCTGCAGAATGACGTAGGTTTTCATAGTTTGGCCAAGGCAAACCAAAGCAAACAAATGAACAACAAAAAAACCCATTCTCTCATCTTCCCAAAGGCAAGCCACCTTTGTTGTGCCACCTCAGAATAGCTTGAAATGTTCTTCATTATATCTCATAGTTATGTTAAAACAATCACAAAGCTTCTCAGACCTTCATTTCTGAGTTCAGTTCTACATTTACATCAGTGGTGTTTAAAATAAAAACGGGGAAAGGAGAACTTTATCTGAGCTGTCGAATCAATCTTTATTTTTTAAACAACTGGTTAGATAGAAATATTGGTAGAGATAACTAAATAGTCTTGAGGTGGGTTTTTGAAGATTAACTAAAAGACCAGTCAGGGATTTCTTCACTCAATAAGTCACTCTAAGTCCATTCGTCTGCTTACTCATTCTGCAAAAGGTTATTGCTTATTCATTATTTGTGAGGATCTGTGTTCAATAATAGTAACTTGGAGTTAGTGTTAATAATTAATCATATCTCAAGATGTACCTTGGACTTGTTGCTGAGGTCCTAGAATATAATCAGTGATGCAGGACAGAAATGATTCTAACTGTATCCACCACTCTGTGTATGGGTGTATGCTCAGTTATGTCCAACTCTTTGTGACCCCTGGCTTTGCTGGTGGCTCAGCTGGTAAAGAATCCATCTGCAATGCAGGAGACCTGGGTTCCTTCCCTGAGTTGGGAAGATCCTCTGGAGAAGGGCAGGGTAACTCACTCCAGTATTCTTGCCTGGAGAATCCCCTTGGACAGAGGGGCCTGGCAGGCTACAGTCCATGGGGTTGCAAAGAGTCAAGCATGACTGAGCGACTAAGCACAGCACAGAACTGTAGCCAGTGAGGCTCCTCTGTCCATGGAATTTTCTAGGCAAGAATACTGGACTGAGCTGCCATTTCCTACTCCAAGGGATCTTCCTGACCCAGGGATTGAACCTGAATATCTTTTTATATGTTTAAATTAATTAATTAATTTAAATTGGAGGCTAATTACTTTACAGTATTGTGGTGGTTTCTGCCATATATTGACATGAATCAGCCACGGGTGTACACGTGTCCCCCATCCGGAACCCCTCTCCACTTCCCTCCCCACCCCATCCCTCTGGGTCATCCCGGTGCACTGGCTTTGAGTGCCCTGTTTCATGCATCAGACTTGGAGTGGTCATCTGTTTCACATATGGTAATATACATGTTTCAAAGCTATTCTCTCAAATCATCCCACCCTCACCTTCTCCCACAGAGTCCAAAAGTCTGTTCTTTACATCTGTGTCTCTTTTACTGTCTTGAATATAGGGTCATCATTACCATCTTTCTAAATTCCATGAATATGTGTTAATATACTGTACCGGTATTTTTCTTTCTGACTTACTTCACTCTGTATAATAGGCTCCAGTTTCATCCACTTCATTAGAACTGACTTAAATGCATTCTTTTTAATGGCCGAGTAATGTTCCATTGTGTATATGTATCACAGCTTTCTTATCCATTTGCCTGCCGGTGGACATCTAGGTTGCTTCCATGTCCCGGCTATTATAAACAGAGCTGCGATGAACACTGGGGTACACATGTCTCTTTCAGTTCTGGTTTCCTCAGTGTGTATGCCCAGCGGTGGGATTGCTGAGTTGTATGGCAGTTTTATTTCCAGGTTTTAAGGAATCTCCACACTGTTCTCCATGGTGGCTGTTCTAGTTTGCAATCCCACCAATGGTGTAAGAGGGTTCCCTTTTCTCCACACCCTCTCCAGCATTTATTTGAACCCATGTATCTTGCGTCCCCTGTATTGGCAGGCAGATACTTTACCACCGCACCAAATTTCTATGAATGTCACCCTTGCATGGAAATGCGGTTTATGGAAATAGACGAAAACAAGTTGCTGCCTCTGTCCCTGAAGTCACAAAATCACAAAAGGAATAGACCAAATGTTAATGGCTTTGGTGGGCTGCAAACTTGGGTCTCCTTCAGTGACAAACAGCACTTTCATAACCTTCTCCACAGCTATTTGGCACTTACAGTTCTGTCTTTGAGGACTTATCAAAAAGTGAGAAAAGGCATCTCAAACTACTGAAAATGTCTCTCAGTCACTACCCTATGGATTCTCAACACTTGCTGCAATTAGAATAACCTGGAGACCTTTAAGAAAACTCCCCTTCATGAGAAATGCTTGATTTAATTAGTCTGGGGTGGGGCCTGGTAATCTTTTTAACATGCATCCTAGTGTTCGCCTTCATTTTTCCATATGAATTTATGAATTATTTTTCCCTAACACCAGAAAATGGGCACAGACTGTTTTTGCAACTGATGCAATACATTTGTAGCACTTATCTATGTTTGGTGAGGAAGAATAGAAATTAAGATAAAATGCCTAACCTCAAAAAGCTCACAGACTTTGGGCTCTCTGAAATGTATAATATGAATCTCACTTCTGGTGTTCATTATGCTGTCTGACCCTGGCCAGGCTGTTTGATCTTTTTCATCCTTGGAAATTAAACTACAAAAGGAAAAAGCTAATACATGCCACATAAGATGATTAAAAGTATTAAGTGAGAAAATGCTCAACAAAGAGTGACAAATATGATCAACATCATTATTATAAATGGCAGATGTATAATTTATATAATTACATATAATATATGCAATTTATGTTCATATATATAATTATATGTATGCATACACACATGTACACTAAATATTTGTTATGTAGAGAAACAACTATTCAAGAATACAAAAGATTTGTTTAGAAAACAGGGGGCTTCCCTGTGGCTCAGATGTAAGCAATCTGCCTGCAATGCAGGAGACCCAGGTTTGATCCCTGGGTTAGAAAGAACCCCAGAGAAGGAAATGGCAACCCACTCATCTTCTTGCCTGGAGAATTCCATGGACAGAGGAGACTGGCAGGCTACACTGTTCAGAAAACAAAGGCAGCTTAATAATTTTAAGTCCAGTAAAAGAAATACAAGGCATTGGTGAGAGTTGTTGGGGAAATCATGTTTACTTCTTTTGTTCCAAGAGAATTTAAACAATGCAGCGCTAAATAGTTCTTCAGGGGTGAAGCCACGCACTTGTGTGCCACCTAGAGGCTAGATCTAACAAGTGCAGCCTTGCTGTGCCTTCCTTTCGTTGCCTAGTATTCAGGGTTGGAGACCAGCTTGGTACCTTGTTAATCATTTTGAAACAGATGCTAAATAACATTGAAGTGTATCTGTAGGAATCTGTTTCCCTTCCCTTTGCAAGTATGTAACAGTGAATACCTGCCGACCCAAGCAGAATGGGTTGCTGGCTCCTTGCTGGTCAGGTGACTTGTCTGTCTTTAAGGTGTGAGGGCATATTTACAACATGAAACGGTGTCTATTTCCTCCTCAGTTTTGCATGTGAGCAAAGCATTGCTGATCTACAGGAAGAAGGAATGTTGTCAGCACTTGTCCTCTGTTACCACTTGTGTTGTTTCTATGTTGTTGTTCAGGCACTAAGTTGTGTCCAACTCTTTGCGACTCCACGGACTGTAGCATGCCAGGCTCCTTGGCACACTGCCTCCCAGGGTTTGCTCAAATTCATATCCAGTTATTTCTATAGGAAAGTGTTATTTGGTGAGTTTTGCATGTTGTGTGATCTGATGAGAATTTTTTTTTTGTTCCTTAAACAAGAGTGGTTTCAATATGATATGGCTTCATATGAAGAGCCATACGATAGAGAGCAAGGTTTCTTAAATTTGACGCAATTGACATAGTGGACCAGACAGTTCCTTACTGTGGGGGGCTATCCTATGCGTTGTGAAGCTGCTGCTGCCAAGTCATGACTGTTCAGGTCAGTTCAGTTCAGTCGCTCAGTCGTGTCCGACTCTTTGCGACCCCATGAATTGCAGCACGCCAGGCCTCCCTGTCCATCACCAACTCCTGGAGTTCACTCAGACTCACATCCATCGAGTCAGTGATGCCATCCAACCATCTCATCCTCCGTCGTCCCCTTCTTCTCCTGCCCCCAAGGAGCATTGTGCTGCTGCTGCTGCCAAGTCACGACTGTAGAAGGAGGTTTAGAAGCATCTGTGGCCTCTGCCTCCTAGATGCCAGTGCAACTCCCCCTCCTAGTGGAGAAAACCAAAAATGTCTCCAGAAATTACCAAATGCCCCTGAGTTAAGAAACACAAATGCGAAGCCATATTATGGTAATTACATACAAATAGGTGATTTTTATGCTTCTTAGTTTTTAAAATATTTTTTAAACTGGAGTCCAACTGCGTTACAATGATATGCTAGTTTCTGTTGTACAATACAGTGAATCATAAACACACACACACGTTATCCCCTCCTTCTTGGACTTCTTTTCCACCCCCCTCCATCCCACCCGTCAAGGTCATCACAGAGCACCGAACTAAGCTTCCTGTGCTTTAAAGTGGGTTCCCATTAGCTAGCTATTTTCTGATAACATATATATGTCAACTCTAATCTCCCAATTTGACGCTCCCCCCACCCCCGCACCGCCCCACACACATGTCCATTCTCTACGTCTGTGTCTCTACTCGCGTCTTGGAAATAGGTTCCTCTGTACCGTTTTTCTAGATTTGACATGTATACATTAATGTACAGTACTTGCTCTTTCTGACTTCACTCTGACAAACTTCAGGTCCATCCATATCTCTACTGCTGCTGCTGCTAAGTCGCTTCATCGTGTCCAACTCTGTGCGACCCCATAGATGGCAGCCCACCAGGCGCCCCTGTCCCTGGGATTCTCCAGGCAAGAACACTGGAGTGGGTTGCCACTTCCTTCTCCAATGCATGAAAGAATGAAAGTGAAGTCGCTCAGTCATGTCCGACTCCTAGCGACCCCATGGACTGCAGCCCACCAGGTTCCTGCATCCATGGGATTTTCCAGGCAGGAGTACTGGAGTGGGCTGCCATTGCCTGCTTTGCCATATCTCTACAAATGACCCAATTTCATTAAGTCTAGTGTTTGCACTAGTTGGAGACAGATTATATGATGCCTGGTGAATTGTCAGCAAATTCAATCCATCTATTCATTGATTTTTTTCATTCACTTATATATTCAAGACAGGCAGTATCATCTATTAATAAGTGGTCTGAATTTGAATCCAAGTTCTGCTACTTTCTAAGTTTTGTGATTAAGTAACTTAACATCTCGAGGTTTAATTTTCTTCTACTCTAAACTGAAGAGAGTAGCTATATCTACTTCAAGAAATTAGTATGAAAATAAACGAGATGTCACATTTAAATTCCTTAGCACAGTGTCTGCTAGTTAGTAAGTACTCAATAACTATTTGTTATTGTTTAATAGATGTTTTTAGTTAGTGCTTTGTGCTGGGGATCATGCCAGTCACTAAAGGGGTAATGCTAGTTAACCTGTTTTTCCAAAATAGATTAAAGTTGTGATGGAGAAAGAAGTTAAATAAAGGTTTACATAATTCTTTTGACTACTGTTGTGATAGGAAGAAGAGGATCGTGAACCTATTAGGTGTCATTTTATCAGGAATGATGCTAACATGACAGATGTTTTTAGAAAATCGACTGCTAGTCAATAATCAGTCAGCTGCAGTAGAGAAAAACCCTACTTCCTGAAGCCATATGATCACCCCCTAGACTAGAAACTCATCCCACTTTATACTGGGTTGGCCAAAAAGCTCATTTGGGTTTTTCTACATGCTGTTATGGAAAAAACCTGAATGAACTTTTTGGCCAACCCATTACACCCAATTGCATACTGAGTTATAAACTAAGAGACAGTTTAGAGTGAAGGTTGATTATAACACATTATGATGAAGTGTTTTTCTAACTTGGCATGATATAAAAGCATGGACCACAGAACCTGTCCCGGAAGTTGCTCTAAAGGAGTGAAATATTTGGCAAGGCAGTTTGCCTGCTGTGTCTGACTTTTTTCCTCTGTCAATGGGGAATGTATAGCATCCCCATTTCGCCTGGCTTACATCATATCAGAGAGGAGGACGATTCCCATCTGTGAATCTGTGGTGTATTCTGGAAGAGGATAACATCAACCCTGGCAGGGAGGGGTGTAGGGAGGAGGCAAGGTGAGAATGGGGTAACTGGGACACTGTGGGAACTCTTCTAGCAGCGCACCCCACCAGCCCAGGCAACCATCTTCAACTTGGACCTCTGCAGTAGCTTCCAGACCGGCCTACTTCATCTCCTCTGTCCTCCTTTCTACGCAGTCATCACAGGGCAGCTAGAGTGAGCTTGGAAAAAACGTGAACGTATTATCCCACCCCCGACTCAGAGTTTGTAAAAATCCTCCCTTTCTCTTCAGCTGAGTCCAAGACTCAGTCATTTCAGCTCTTTCCTAAATACTGTAAAAATCTCTCACCCAATCTCTTTTACTCCAACATTTGACTTTTCTGAGGATCTGCCGGAGGTCTTCAGGTGAGAGTAATCTTGTCATGCCAGTAGCTTGCTTTAAACCCATCAGTGATCCACGTTGTCCCATGTGCCTATAATTCAAGGTCATCTTACACTTGGTCACTCTTTACCTCACTAGCTGCATCTCCTAACAGTCTGCCCTTCATCCCTCTCACATTTTAGCCATGGTAACAGTGAACTGGCTTCCCTTGGTGGTAAAGAACCCATCAGCCAATGCTGAGTGGGCTTCCCTTGTGGCTCAGCTGGTAAAGAGTCTGCCTGCAGTACAGGAGACCTGGGTTCAATCCCTGGCTTGGGAAGAACCCCTGGAGAAGGAAAAGGCTACCCACTCCAGTATCGCCTGGAGAATCGCATGGACTGTATAGTCCATGGGATCACAAAGAATTGGGCATATGAGTGCTAGAGATGTGATTTGATCCCTGGGTCGGTAAGATCCCTTGGAGGAGGAAATGGCACCCTGCTCCAGTATTCTTGCCAGGGAAATCCGATGGACAGGAACCTGGTGGGCTACAGTCCATGATGTTGCAAAGAGTCAGCCACAACTTACCGATTAACAACTGTGAACTACTCAGTGTCGTGCTCAGACTGCTGCTTTATGTTTCTGTCCCTTTGCACATGCTTTTCCCTTAGCCTGCGATGCTCTTCTGCCCCTTCTTTATCCAGCAAAATTCTACTTTTCTTCAAGACTCAGATCATTTCCTGCAACAAATATTTGCACGAACTCTTGCCCCTCAAGACTAGGCTGAAGGTATGTATCTCCAATATGTTTTCATAACATCCTCTGCAAACCTATATCAGAACAAACCTGACAAAGGGATGTGGGAGAGATGATTAAAATTAAGTTAAATTAAAAAGATCAAATGGACTCAACATGAAAAGAAAAGAAAGATAGGTCAGGCAAGATTAAATTCCCTTCCTAAACACCTCTTAGGATATGGGAGAGACAGGGAAGAAAGGGAAGTAGGTTTGAGAGTTAAGAATTGATAGATGGTGAAGGTGCTGAGGCTGGTTAATGGAGTTTTATGAAATTGTACAAAGAGCTTGTAAAGATATAGCAGGCACAGAGAGCTCTCTAAATGGAGAACCAGGCAACGAGGGTAGAGGAGGGCATTAGGTGAAGATGTCACACTTCAAAGACGCTGCCAAAGAAAGTCCATCTCAAGTTGTAGGTCTCAGGGCTGAGGTCTTAAGGCCCTCAGACAGTCATGCTTTTAATAACTAGTTAGTGGGCAAAATATGAGGCATCCATTTCTGAAGGCCACTGACATACCTTTAACATTAGTTACAAAATTCTTGCTTTTCATCTCGCTATAGAAGAAGCTGGTTAGATGCTAGGGAGGCATAGGTCACAAAATGACAGAAAAGAACTCTGAGTGGCCTTAAAAGATATTAGAACAAACCAAAGAGGGCATTTAAGACAGAAGATAGAGCAGAATCAGAGCGAGTTATATCATTGCTGGCCTTGCCTCCCTTAGACCTAAACTGCAGATAAGGGAATGGCTTCCAGCTGTCTACAGTGGTGACATTTTTCTTAACAAGTTAAGGACAGAGTCTGTATCTGAGGCCCTTATGTTAACACGTACATTACTGGAGAAGGAAATGGCAACCCACTCCAGTATTCTTGCCTGGAAAGTCCCATGGACAGAGGAGCTTGGTGGGGTCGCAAAAGAGTCAGACAAGACTTAGCAACTGAAGAACATTACTGGAGGTGTGGGTGAATTTGAAACAAAGCATTGTGAGGGATAGACTAGTCACTGAGAAACAGGTATAACTGCTCCTTCAACATCATAATTTAACTTGGAATAAAAGGACACAGGAAAGGGTTTAATCAGAAAAATCATGGTTTCTCATTGACAGGCCGAGAGAGAGGTAAAGCTGTGCAGGTAAGTTCCTGATGTATGGGAAGATACTTGTATTAGGTTGACCAAAAAAGTTTGCTTGGGTTTTCTCCATAAGATGATACAGAAAAGCCCGAATGAATATTTTGGTCAACCCAGTACAACAGGAACGTGTCATCGCATGGCAGTGGGTTGTTGAGGAGAGAGAAGGAAGTAGCCAAGGATCCCATATGGCTGAGGAATTGTTCTGTGGGTTTTGTAATGAGAAAATTCACATTATTTAAGAGCAATGGACTAAACTAGATGGAAAGTATTCCATTGTGTCAGCCAGGCCCTACTTGGACAAACAATGTCTCTCTAACAATAGTTGAAGAAAAAAAAGACATGGTAATGGATGTATATATATTCATATCAGATGGGATATATGTGTTAAAATCATTGCTCTGCCTTTTATCACTGTAACACACCTGTACACACATCTCTCATACACATACATGCACATATGAAAGACTTAAAAATCATGAGAAAATTACAGAACTGAGAGAAGAGAGATATAAAATTATGGAAATGTGCAAAGAAAGATGGACTGGTGAAAAATGTCATGTAAACTGTGAGAGAAAAAGAGATACCTGAATTCTCGAAGGCAAATGAATTTGAGGGCAAAGAAAATATGCAAGCTTTGGAAGTTCTTGTCTGAAAACGATGAATTTGAGCAGTGTCATGTAATCCTTTCCTAGGGTATTAGCTATGTGTAACTTTTATCAAGAGAGTTTGCATCATTCTCCCTATGGGGATCTTGGGGTGGCCCTAGGGAACAGTAGGCTCATTTATAAGTTAACATGTGACCAGTCCCTGAAGCAAGGATGGATAGACCCAGCCAGTGATGAATTGATTAATTGTTCTGCACTTGGTCTTTAGGATGACTGAATAATTTGGAAGTGAGCTCTAAACTTCACCTCCTCCTATTGGAAAATGAAGGCTGAAAATAGAATATTCAGTAAAGAGAGATTTTTGAGTTCAGAATAACATAGTCTATATAAAACATGTATCAAGGAGTGTAACTGTGTGAAAGGGAAAGACGAAGGGTTTTTAAAATACCATATTCAGAAGGAGCTCAGCTTGGTGCTTTGTGATGACCTAGAGGGGTGGAGTAGGGGGGTGCATGGGAGGCTCAAGGGGGAGGAGATATATATATATATATATATGTATACACCTATGGCTGATTCATGATGTTGTACAGCAGAAATGAACACAACACTGTAAAGCAATTGCATTCCAACAAAAAGAAAAGGTAAAAAGAAGCCCCCCAGGCCCCTCTGTCCATGGGATCTCCAGCAAGAATACTGGAGTGCGGTGCCATTTCCTTCTCCAGGAGATCTTCCCAATCCAGGAATCGAACCCGGGTTTCTTCAGCTCCTGTATTGTGAGGCGGGTTCTTTACCGCTGAGTCACCCGGCAAGTCCCTATATATTGGTGAGATCGGTGTGTATTTTTCTTCTCTGCTCTTGAATAGTTTAAACAGCATGAAAAACTGAAAGGAAGAGCAATGCTCTGTGTCTCTGTGCCTCAGAGAAGATTTTGGAGATAGTGAGGGTCACAGGCAAGGAAAAGTGAAAGTTGCTCGGTCATGTCCGACTCTTTTGCCACCATGGAATTCTCCAGCCCAGAATACTGGAGTGGGTAGCCTTTGGCTTCTCCAGGGGATCTTCCCAACCCAGGGATCGAACCTAGGTCTCCCACATCACAAGCAGATTCTTTACCAGCTGAGCCACCAGGGAAGCCCAAGAATACAGGAGTGGATAGCTTATTCCTTCTCCAGGAGATCTTCCTGACCCAGGAATTGAACCAGGGTCTTCTGTGTTGTAGGCAGATTCTTTACCAACTGAGCTATCAGGGAAGCCCACAGGCAAGGCAGTGATTGGCATCTTATCAGAGCAGAGGGAGAAGCAGGAAGGATCAGGGATCATGACCTTGGAGAGAAAGCTTCTGGAAGAGAAATGCTAAGACTTATAAATGTAGACTTATAATAGTTCAAGAGTCAGCAGGAACAGAAGAGGATAAAACAAACGGTAGGGAAACAATGCAAATGTCAGAGCCTTTCCTTCCTGAGTTCACATCATCTTATCTGAGGATATTATGATGTTGTTTAATGCTGGGAGAAATCCAACAATGAATAATATGAAAATAATTTTTAACGGAACATTGGAGAATCAAATGAAATGGTGGTGCAAAGGATTTTGTAAGTGAAAAAGTCCTAATCAAATGTTAGTAAACATTTGCAATTAGGTAGCCAGGTTGGAAATGGCAACCCACTCCAGTGTTCTTGCCTGGAGAATCCCAGGGACAGCAGAGCCTGGTGGGCTGCCGTCTATGGGGTCGCACAGAGTCGGACACGACTGAAGCGACTTAGCAGCTGCAGCAGCAGCAGCCAGGTTGGACCTCAACTCTGAATCATCTTCTGTTACCTAGTACTCCTGAAGTATGTCAAAAGGGAAAAAAAAAATCACAATTAAATGTGTAGTAATTTCAGGTAAAACTGCATCTGTTTATAGTGAAGTATATGAGCCTGTCAGCGACTTTGCAAACGTATTAAGGTTTCATAGCATTAAAATAATATGTGGATATTTTTCCTATGTTGGTGTTCTAGAAATTCTATCTTTCCCTTTTTGTTTTTGTTTCCTAAGTAGCAGAACTGAGGGTTTTAAATGAAATTTTAATTTTTGTGAAGAAACGCACACACACACACACATATATATAGTTAATAAAAGGATGTTGAAAGAGTTATGACAGAAAACAGCAAAACTGCCCCATCCCTCTTCAGCCTTTCCACTCTTTTCTTCCCCTGAGTTCTCCCTATGGGCAACTAGCTTCACTGCTGGCAGCTATTTTCATTTGTCTCCAAATTTCTAAACTATGTAATTAAGCTGTTCTTTCTTATTTTTAAAATGTTAGACATTTTCTGTGGTCTACCCATAAACACCAAGGTAGCAAGAGTGGGAAGATGGCGATTTAGCCATTTTATGCTCCCCTTAACCCACTGCACACATCTTCCTTTCCTCCTATTTGTTGAGATGATACCACCCTGATGGTCAAATCAGTACTATATTCAGTATTTGCTTTATAACTGTCACATAAATACTGTAGTGTGTCACAATTACTTTTCCTTTTTGTAACCATTTTTATTTTGCTTGAAGTTGATAATGTCTTATTTTTTGGCCTAAGTATAATTAAAAACCCCTATCAGATCCCCTGAGAGAACTGGGAAGCCCATTACCATGATAATGTCACAGGCAGACACACCAGTTCATCTACTGGTTTCATTTCTGGTCCCTCTGTGTATATCCTCCCACTGCAGGTCAGCCTCACAGCATCATCTGAGACATTTTAAAAACTTGTTTTGGTGTTGGGTTTCCAGTTTCCTGTATCACACATCTTCTGAGGATTACTCTTTTGTTTCCTTAGCACACATCCTGAGAAAAATGTAATCATTCATTCATCCAGTGTATATTTAATCAACATATACTCTGAAACCTGCAGTGTTCTGGGCCTTGAGGATATATCAGAGAACAAAGCAGAGGATCCCTGGCTTCCTTGAGGACCTTATATTCCTGTGAGTGTGTGTGCGTGTGTGTGTGTGTGTGTGTGTGTGTGTGTGTGTAAGGTCACCAGATCAATTACAGAATGCTCAGTTTCATTTGAATTTCAGATAAACCACAATTCCTTTTTGTATGAATATGTCTAAATATTGCAGGGGACATACTTAGATTGAGAGGTTGCTCATTTGAAATTCAGACTTAACTGGGTGTCCTGTATTTTTATATTCTAGCAATCCTAGTTGAGATGGGACCAATAAACACAATAAATATGTAAGTTCTAGAGCTTGCTATAAAGTGACAAATGTCCTGCTGGGGCAGGAAAGGAAAACTAGGGCAAGGCAAGGCAAGCCGGGAGTGCCGAGAGGAGAGACTGCAGGAGCTTTTATTTTTATTTGGACTTTTTGGATTTTTTAGTATCTTGGCCCAGTTTATTTATTTATTTTTACCTTGCCCTTGTCCCATGTGGGATCTTTGTCCCCTGACCAGGGATCCAACCTGCATCCCCCTGGAGTGAAAGCACAGTCTTTAGCACTAAAAACATTTTGTATTGAGGTATAGCCAACAATATTGTGATAGTTTAGGTGAATAGCGAAGGGACTCAGCCATGTGTATACACGTACCCATTCTCCCCCAAACTCCCCTCCCATCCAGGCTACCACATAACATTGAGCAGAGTTCCCAGTGCTATGCAGTAGGACCTCATTCGCTATCCATTTTAAATACAGCAGTGTGTTCATGTCCATCCCAAACTTCTCAATTATCCCTTCCCCTTAAGAGTAATTGGCCTCCCTGGTGGCTGAAATGGTAAGGAATCTGCCTGCAATGCAGGAGATCCAGGTTCAATCCCCAGTTTGGGAACATCCCCCTGGAGAAGGAAATGGCAACCCACTCCAGGATTCTTACCTGAGAAATCCCATGGACAGAGGAACCTGGTGAGGTAGTCTGTGGGATCGCAAAGAGCTGGACATGACTGAGCAACTCACACTTTCACTTTCCTTGCTTTCCACTGAGTATTAGGGTAGGCTCATCGAGCAGATGAGAGATTAGCAAGGTCATAGAGGTGCAGAGCTGGCCCTCCAGTCATCTATGAGAGTGTCTGTTAGACAGGAGGAACACTAAGTCAAGAGCGTGCCTGGAGAGGCCTGGAGTGTCTGAGAAATAGCAAGGAGGCCCGAGGGGCTGCCTCCTAGCGCGTGAAGGGCCCAGTGGCAGCACAGAAGTCGGAGCAGTAACCGGAGTCCGGGTCACGCAGGGACTGGGAGGCCTTTGGAAGGACTCTCTAGTGTGTTCCTGGTGAAATGGAGAGCTGCACAGGGTTCTGGGTGGAGGTGTGGCCTGAGCTGACTTCTGTTTGAATAAGATCCCTCTAGTTTCTCTGCTGAGAATGTACCGACGGGCGGAACAGGAGCAGGAAGAGCAGTTGGAAGGTTATTGCAGAGATCCAGGTGAGATGAAGGAGACTCGGGCTGAGGGAGGTGGCAGCAGCGATGCTGAAAACAGATTGGATTCAGATTCGGGATGGATTTTTCTTTTCTCATTTTATCGTGAAAAATTTTGAAGCAATACCGAGAAGTCTATACCCATCGAACTACCATCTGGTTCTACAGTGAACGCTTTGCTGGACTGGCTTTATCGTCTATCTGTCCCTCTCTCCATCCTGTGCCTGAGTCATCCCATAGTCCTTTCTGATTCAGTTCCTACAAAGATGAACCTTTAGGCTCCTGCTGTGATGATGTGGTCATTGGTACCAGGGGAACAGTCACAGCATAGCACATCTGGCCTGGGATGCAGTAAATCTGGGATCAGTTCAATTCAGTCCTTCAGCCATGTCTGACTCTTTGCGACCCCATGAATGGCAGCACGCCAGGCCTCCCTGTCCATCACCAACTCCCGGAGTTCACTCAGACTCATGTCCATTGAGTCGGTAATGCCATCCAACCATGAATGGCAGCATGCCAGGCCTCCCTGTCCATCACCAACTCCCGGAGTTCACTCAAACTCATGTCCATTGAGTCGGTAATGCCATCCAACCATCTCATCCTCAGTCATCCCCTTCTCCTCCTGCCTTCAATCTTTCCCAGCATCATGGTCTTTTCAAATGAGTCAATTTTTCGCATCAGGTGGCCAAAGTATTGGAGTTTCAGCTTCAGCATCAGTCTTTCCAATGAATACTCAGGACTGATTTCATTTCGGATGGACTGGTTGGATTTCTTTGCTGTCCAAGGGACTCTCAAGAGTCTTCTCTAACACCACAGTTCAAAAGCATCAATTCTTAACTGATCATTATTGTGATTTTCAGCCGATTCTCCCCTTTCTTTTAGCTACATTTCTGTCCTCACCCGATGGAAGTACCTGATGATTTTAAAACTCCAGTTTCCTATAGTTTCAAGGCATGATCTGACTTGCTTCTTTTTGTCAGCTGTCATTTCAGGTTTTTAGTTTCAGCTCTCTCCACTTTTAATCAGTTATGACTCACTTACCTTTTCTCCATCTTCTAAAACTGTCTTTGACCTTTCTTGTCTTTTATTACATCCTCTCAATGTCCTTTGCCCTGGTGGCTTCAAAACATTTTTATGCCTTGCCTTTCATTTCAATGGGGCTTTTAGAGAAGGGAGACTTGTGTTTTCAAGTATTTTGGCAACATAAAAGATCTGAATGTATTTAGTAATACTTTATTTTCTGTTTTAATGGATCTACCGAAATACTAAAGATACATTAAAACCAGTGGTAAAGTAGCAATTTTTCCAGCATCTAGATTCCAGACACTGTTGTTCCTTTTCAGGACCCGGAGGACACCAGGCTGCCGGAGGACACCTGGCTGGAAGCCAGTGCTGTACATCATTGTCAGCAAATGTTAACCTTTGGCTCTCCCAGCACTGGTTCTAATCTGTTGGCTTTTGGTAAAGGTGTTTAGAAGAGAGAATGGGAGTTCAGACTGAGTCAAACATGACCCCATTTGGTTAATGGAAGGGGTGGATTTTCATTGCGTCTTGGAGCCCACGTCCCCTTCCTGAATAGTTGTTGCATCCTTCGGGTGGATGAAGTCTAGTTTCAGTTGGAGACAACCCAGCTACAAATCCTCCCTCTAGACAACTGTGCATTTCCAGCGCCAGCATTTTCCAGCTCGTTGCTTTCACTGTGCTGAGTGTTCTATTAAATATTTATCATAACTTTGCCTTCCATGTCTGAAACGGTGCCACGGACTGGTAATTAGATTGCGGCTAAGGATTCTCAATTTCATTCGGTGCAGAAGTGGGAAAATGGAGACCTTCCATGCCGAGGAGATGAGACCTGACAGGCAATTGGCAGTCGGTGCTCCTACACATGTTTCCAGACAGACGCAGAGGGAACTTTTTGCCAGTCGATCATTACATTCATCTGCTAGTTGCTCTTCTCACGTTTGCTTCTAGAAAGAAGTTACTGAGAGTCATTTGTCTATATTGAGTCTGAGGATTAAACTTTTTACCCCTCCAGAAGGAAACTACAGAAGTAAGCCAAAGATTTTTTTCTGGTCAGCCTTAAGAGCCAGAGGGTTTTGGATTCAAGGCCCTGTTCATACTGGATGATTGATTCTTACCATTTAGGACACTGTAACAGTTCACCCTTCAAATAAGGGTTTGAGGATTATATTCCCCCTGGTGTATGTTATTACCGAAGACAAAAAAATCGCAAAACTGGGAATCAGAAGACAAGGTCTGTGTTCTTGCTGTGTACCCATGAGCTACCCACCTAATCTCTCTGAAAGTGAAAGTGTTAGTCTCTCAGCTATGCCCGATTCTTTGTGACCCCGTAGTCTGTCCATGGAATTCTCCAGGCAAGAATACTGAAGTGGGTTGCCGTTCCTGTCTCCAGGGGATCTTCCTGACTTGGGGATCAAACCTTGGTCTCTTGCATTGCAGGGGGATTTTTTTTTTTTTTTTTTTTTTTTACCATCTGAGCTACCAGGGGAGAACCTTTCTCCATTTGTGCATGGAAACAGTAATATTAACCTCTCAAACCACTGGGCAGTTGTGATAACAAAACAAAATGATTTAAGTGAAAGTATTTTGCAAGCTGTCAGAGGTTTCTGCTCTACAGTTTCCTTTCAGACTATGGGGCCAAGAACAGAGCCCTAAGTGTACAGTGTACCTAAGTTTCAGTATTTTTGTATGGGTTAAACAATCAGGTTCAACTTTAAAGTAAATTCTTCCAAGCTTGTATTAAGTTCCTTATTCTGTTCTGGGTCTTGATATGATCATGAATGGAGACATTATAAAATGGCAACAGCTATTCCAAAAGAAAAGAGGTATTGTCCAAGGGAAAAGTCTAGGTAAGAACCCAGACAATCGTGACTTCTGGTGAAGCACCTTTAGGGGGTATAGTTTAGTGGTAATGAGTATTGCCTTTGAGGTCAGAGAAACCCAAGTTCAAATCTAAACTTTGTCACTTTCTAGCTAAGTGACTTTGAGCAATTTACATGACTTTTCTGAGCTATCATTTTCTCATTTGTAAATATCAATAATAATGCAAGATGCTTAGGGTAGCTCCAAGAACTAACTGAAATAAAATCCACAAGAAATTTATCATCATCATCGTCACTATTACAGTATCATTCTTTTGATAATAATTATAATAATAGCAGGTTGCTATTGAGTGTTGCGCCCCAGGCAATGTGGCTACATGCTTACACATATTAATATCTTTATACAAAACACTTTAAATTATAATCATTTCACAGATAAGAAACTGAAGCACAGAGAGATTAAATAATGTCTTAGGGTTGTACAGCTAGTTAGTGGTATCCATAGCTAGGCAGTCTGGTAAAGACGAAACAGAGCTTCTGCTCTGGTGACTGTTGTTCAGATCTCAAGTGTTACCTAAGAAAACAGCATAATAAACCAAAGGAGGATTCAGTTCAGTTCAGTTCAGTCGCTCAGTCGTGTCCGACTCTTTGCGACCCCACGAATCGCAGCACGCCAGTCTTCCCTGTTCATCACCATCTCCCGGAGTTCACTCAGATTCACGTCCATCGAGTCAGTGATGCCATCCAGCCATCTCATCCTCTGTCGTCCCCTTCTCCTCCTGCCCCCAATCCCTCCCAGCATCAGAGTCTTTTCCAATGAGTCAACTCTTCGCATGAGGTGGCCAAAGTACTGGAGTTTCAGCTTTAGCATCATTCCTTCCAAAGAAATCCCAGGGCTGATCTCCTTCAGAATGGACTGGTTGGATCTCCTTGCAGTCCAAGGAAAAATGAGATGACAAACATGAAAGATGCTTTGTAAACAATAAAGAGATAATTCCAGAAGCTTGTTGATTGGGTAGTATTTAACCATTTCTAATTTCAAATAGTCAGAGAGGTTGAGATGAACCCACAACCCTTGACAAAAAGGAGCCTTCACCTGTCACCTGTGGTTAAGAAAGCCTCTGTTGCCCTATTCATAGGTCCCGTCATCACTTGTCTTGAAGACGGAGGTTTCGACCTTTCAACATGACACTCTAGGGATTGCACACCTGCCGTTTCACGCCTCCAGGTGTCAGGGTGCCTTAGGCAGAGAACTGAATTCCCAGTTGTCCAATTTTCACCATATGCCATTTCAGTAGAATATTAGATGAAGACAGAGTCTGTTGTCCTATAAATTAATTTAACACTCTTTCTCTGGAGAGCAAATGACTGCATTCTAAAAACAATATTTTCACTCAAGTTATGATGGCTTGTAAAAACACACCATGAACAGGGTTGACAAGGACATTTAGGAAGCATATAATGTCCCAGGAAGCCAAACTGATCTAATTTCAGGAGGATTGTCTCCTCTCTTCAGTCAGCATCAGAGATGGTTGCCTCTTAAAAGGATGGCTCAGATGGAGAGCAGTTCACAGACTGGGCAGAAATAGAAGCCTCTCTGGTCAGTTGATTAGGGAAGGGCTTAATGAGAGTGACCTCAAACATGTAAGCATTGAAAGAGAAAGAGGAGGGGGTGAAAATTTTATCAAGCAGTTTGGTACTGTAGTGAAAAATATTTTTAAAAATATGCATTTGCAGTGCTATGAGAACTTGTGAAGGGAGGTAATGAAGAAAATCAATCATATGCTTCTGGATTCATTCAGGACAGTTCCTTCTTCTCTCCATCTTTCCCTTTCTGCTTTCTCTCCTGTTCATTGGTCTATTGACTCTCAACACAATATCTGCTTTTCAAATATGATCCCTGTTAACCAACCAGGACCTACTGTATAGCGCAAGGAGCTCTCCTTAATGTTATGTGGCAGCCTGGATGGGAGGGAAGTTTGGGGGAGAATGGATACATGGAAATGTATGGCTGAGTCACTTTGCTGTTCAACCAAAATTATCACAACATGGTTAATCATCTATTTATTGTTGTTCAGTCGCTCAGTTGTGTCCAGCTCTTTGCGACCCCATGGACTGCAGCACGCCAATCTTCCCTGTCCTTCACTGTCTCCAGAGTTTCCTCAGATTCATGTCCACTGAGTCAGTGATGCCACCAACCATATCTATTCATGCATGCTAAAGTTGCTTCTGTCATGTCCAACTCTGCAACCCAGTGGACAGTAGCCCACCAGGCTCCTCTGTCCATGGGATTCTCCAGGCAAGAATACTGGAGTGGGTTCTCCAGATCTCCAGGCATCTTCCCGACCCAGGGTTCAAACCCACATCTCTTATGTCTTCTGGATTGGCAGGCAGGTTCTTTATCACTAACACTACCTAGGAAGCCCAACCATCTCTCTATTCCAGTATAAAATAAAAAGTTTAAATAACAGCAACTAAGAATTTGGGAAAAATAAAGGGTTAATGAATATGTAAAAAAAAAATATGATCCCTGTTAAAGCTTCATACTCTTATCCCAAATCTGTCTCTCTTAAAGGAATTCTCTAAGCAATATTTGATGTGGATTATCATTCACAACCTGTTTTTTTTTTTTTTTTACTCTTTCTGTTAAAGACAAAGAATTTTCTCTTTTCTTTTTTCTTATCTTTCCATGAATAACTCAAGTCTTTTACATATTACATATGATAATAGTTGCCATATATACAAAGTTGAGGGCTTCCCTGGTGGCTCAGACTATAAAGAATATGCCTGCAATGCAGGAGAGCCCAGTTTAATCCCAGGGTCAGGAAGATCCCCTGGAGAACAAAATGGCAACCCACTCCAGTATTCTTGCTTGGAGAATTCCACAGAGCAGCCTGACAGGCTACAGTCCATGGGGTCGCAAAGAGTCCGACACGACTGAGCACAAAGCTAAACAGGATGTGACCTTTTAGGGTGGTCAGAAAGAAGGTCAAGAAATAAGACAATAAAGTATTCTAGGTACTTTGCTTGAGGTCTTTGCAGGAAAATCTCAAGATCCAAAGAAGGTAATCTAAAGGTCAGAAAATGCAAAAATATTCCATAAAGGCAGCAATACCTGGGTGGAGCATTAGCAGGTGTTAACATTGTTCATTCATTCACTTAAGCATTTATTGAGTGCCCTTTGTGTACTTTCCACTGTCCTAGGTCGTCAGGGTATAAAATTTAGCAAGGAATAAACTTGCCTACTGCTGCTGCTAAGTTGCTTCAGTCGTGTCCGACTCTATGCGACCCCATAGACGGCAGCCTACCAGGCTCCCCGTCCCTGGGATTCTCCAGGCAAGCACACTGGATTGTGTTGTCTGGCACTCAACAAATATTTGTTGAATGGTCAACTGAAGAGACCTACTTTGATTCTCCTGGTGAATCTGGAACAATCCTCTACATGTAGAAAGGCATGAGCCTTTCAGGGTATTCTAAGGAGTTGAGAATATTTGCTGGGTAAATAATTTGGAGGGTGGTTATGGGCACAGAAAAATAGGGCCACAGTATAGCTGCACAGTTGTGCAGTGTGCAACCTGCACAACAGTATGTGATCATGCAGGCACAGTGAGAAAGAAGGCGGGGGAAAAAAGTAATAGCAGGACTATAAAGTGCTTGGAGACTCAGGCCAGTTGTTCTCATGGGTGCAGGAGAGGGACAGAGGTAAGGGAGGCAGGTATCAGACTCATTCACAAATTGTCTCTTCAAATTATGTGTAGTTCTGCCCATCCTAGATATGTAAGATTCTGTTCCAGCCCTACACACACAAACACACTCGCTCAGGCCTGCTCATACACTTGCACCCTTGCTTGCCCAGCATGGTTCCCACAGCCTTTTGCGATGATGAGAATGAGTCATATTCCTCAGGGAGACTGGACCTGAACATGGCTGAGAAACTCTGGAGACGGTGCAGAACCACCCACAGGTCCTTGGCAGGGCAGGAGCTTGGCCAGATTTTCCTCTTACAAAGCTCACTGTGGCCCTGGACTGGTGGGTGGATTGGGGAAGTGTGAGCGATGGTGAGGGCGTTCCGCTGGAACGCTTTCACATCCTCCAGGTCTAAAGACATTGATATTCAGACAGACACTCCTGCTTCCCTGGGTCTTCCAGGTCACGGACACAAGACTCACATCAGAATGAAAGAGATATGTTGGTATTTCCCCCATGAGGTGGTGACACCTGAAGTGTTTCACAGGAATGGTGATTTAGGACAGAGGTGAACACACAGGCAAATCTGTGCTGGGGAATTTATGCAATAAAGCTATCACATAGGACAGAAAGCATTTAACTTTGAACTCTGCTTACCTAAAAGACATCTTCTGTTAGTTCTTTTTGTTGATGGTGTTTTTCTTGTTTTCTGTTTGTGTAATATAACAGCTCTATGTAGCCTGGTCACCTTAAACACAAATACATTACCAATAAATCTGCAATATTTTCTGACTGTTTTATGGGGTCATTTTTTTTTTTCATTTAGTAAAACATATGATTTTCTGTGATCCATACATAAATATCAACTGTGCCTTGTCAACAAAAAGTGAGTTGATGTAATTGTTTTTGATGACTAATTAATGTCCCCGAGAAGAAGACATATACATACTTTTTCTTGCTGTAAGTTCTTAATAACTACACATAATATGCTTCCAGTCTGTTGCTCCAATAATTAGAAAGGAAAAATAATTTTCCTGAAGTCCTGTTATCACACATCATAAGAACCAGACCATCAGACGCCCTGCCATGAACTCAAAATTTGTAGGAAGCTTTTGATTAATCATTTCTACATTTGAATTTTCCATTATGTTGTAAGTTGATATAAGGGAATTAACATACTTCCTTTCAACTCATTTTTTTTTTCTCTTTAAGTATCTTGATGAGTTACAGAAGTTGTTGTTTATGGAATAATTTGTTACCTGACTGTGTTAGGAAATAAGATTGAAAGGTGGTACTAGAAAGTGGTCTGTAGGTTAACATATTATAGTCTAACAAGATGCGCCCTGAATCCAGTAAATCAAAAGACTTATCTGAGAGTGTTATAAACCACTGCTGGGTCAATATATTAAGTGATTCTCCCACCTTTAAAGATTGGATTCATTTTTAGAATATTAATTTTTGGAAGAATAGATTGGGAGTAAAGGAGATGTGATTTCTAGCCTGGCTCTCAGGAACCACCTGTGTGACCCTCACTCTGCCAGTTGGTATGTTTGTAAAATGAGACCATTGCCAATGACCTCAATGTCTTTTATCCTCCTTATTTCAGGAAGGTATATTTGTAGATTACCTGGCACAGAATAGGTGCTGTAATACTGTGACTCTGTGTCATCTAAGAAAAAGTTTCCCTTTCACTGGCAGATGGCAAGAGGCCTCCTAAGAAAATGATACATAATTAAACATCTTACGAGGACAAAGGCATAAAGCAAGATGTCCTTGATAAGAACAGGCGATCTTTTTCTCATAACTGGAAGAAATTATTTAAAAAACAAAAACATAACTTTGAGGCCTACTGATTATTTTCCCTGGGCAAGGTATGTATGTCACTCATAGACATCAAAAACTAAAATGTTTTACGATAACCCAGCTCTGCTTATAAAACTTTATTAAGGCCTTTGGGAAAATGTGGAGACAAGATTTTTGTTGTTTTGTTCTTTTGCCCTTCAGCATTGAGAGATGTTGCCAAGTTGGTAATGAATCATCTTACCTTTGTTAGAATCAAAGGCACAGTGAGGAATGAGGCTGATGGTAGAAAAACAGCAATTTTAGAATAGGCCTAGTGTGCAAAACAACTGCTTTGCAGCATGCAGTGTTGCAGGATATTTATAGCAACTCTATTTTTCTTTACTCAAAAGAAATGCAATAACAGACAACTAGACTGAATATTCAATCCACACGTGCATTGGCACTGTTAATCAAAAGGAGTTATCTTTTGGAGTGGAGAATGCAAAACTGTTCAACATTATGAAGCATCAGAAATAAAGGAGCCGTCATATGTATATTGAACAGAGAATCAAAGCCCAGTTCTTCTTATGCCAACAGATACATATCTATAAAGATATTTTATCCTACTACCTGTACTTGACACGTAGTTATTTCTTAGGACCACTAAAGGCTAATTTTCTGAAATTGAATGCAATATTTATTTAGAGTTTATTAGAGCAAAACTATAAATCATATTACATGAGCATTTAATCCACTTAAGCAACTTATAACTATTTCTGGCATTGATAATTCCTTTCTTGTGCTAAATTAGTGACTTGGAAGTCACTAAGTAGATTAAAAATCCAAATCTAGAAGCTTTACACAGTAAGTGGAGAGTGGATATGCTATAACAGATAAAAACGTTCTTGTTCCAGTGTTGCCACTGATTTGTTTGTGATCTTGCATAAGAGTATCAGTTCTTCTAAGAGCATCAGTTTTACTAACTGTAAAGTGGCAGTAATACTGATACTGATATCTTATGTTAGACAAGGTAAGTAGTATAGAAGGACACATGAAAAGTAGTGCCACATGATTACAGTATTGACACTGCTCTGAGCTCACACCTGTGAGAGTCCAAACATGGGAAATATATCATGCATCATCACTGTTTGCTTCTAGGTTAAACAATAATGAATTTGTTTATGGACATTAGGTGGGCATTCATTTCTTTTTTTTTTTTTTTCTTTTCTTGAGACTGACCATGTTATAAGAAAAGGCCTGGCATTCAAATCTCTGTAATCAGGTTATAAACACCTATAGCTCTGTTATCTTCATCCCATGCTTAAAACTTGCCCAGTTTGACCACTGGCTTTCTTTAGCAAAATGTAGGTTGCTGATTAGCTATAGGAAGAGTATGGAAGACGAGGTGGGCAGAAATTTAATTCCTGTGTTTTTCATATTCAGAATAACTCTGTCTCATGTTGGATCCACTTTCTATGGTCCTAGGGATTCATGAAAGAATCTGCAAGCAGTTTGTGTCAAAGATCTTATACTCCAGACTGAAAAGCATTTCTGTCACTATTCTCTAGAATTCACTGATAGTTTAAAAATCCTTCTGACTGCTTGTTTCTTTCTGGTGAAACAGACTGCTGATAGTCGTGAACTTGGGCATTCTGCCATGATGTTTAGAGGTAGTTTGCAAGGATAGGAGGTGCCAGGACTTCAACAATAAGCAAAAGCAGCTCTGTAGGAACAACTGGGGTCAAAGTGCTATTTTGAAACTGGCCTTTTCTGTTTTTCTCTCAGGACTCCAAGTTTTAAAAACAGGAAGTAGAGACAAGCCAGGAACTTGTGAAATGAAAACAGGCCAGTAAAATTACAAACGCCCTGATGGATTTTATAAGGAGGAACCCTTATAAGGGAAGAGCACTAGACTGGGAGTCAGGAAATCATATTCAAAGATCCGGGTCTCACTATCTTCATCCTACACAACAGGAACATGGTGGGACCTGGGGAGGCACTGTAAGTGAAGTCAACGTCACTCAGGCGTGTCCTACTCTTTGGGACCCCATGGACGGTAGCCTGCCAGGCTCCTTTGTCCATGGAATTACCCAGACAAGAATACCGGTGTGGGAGGCCTTTCTCCTCCTCCAGGGGATCTTCCCAACCCAGGATCAAACCCAGGTCTCCCGCATTGCAGGAGGATTCTTTACTGTCTGAGCCACCGGGGAAGTCTGACCTGGAAAACTGCTTCCCAAATCCCCTCCCAAACCTATACCCCCTTCCCAAGATTATATTGCCATTGTTGTAATATTTGGGGCAGGAGACAAGTCAGCAGGGTCTTTGGTGAACATGTGGTACGCCCTCTTATTTTTACTATGATCAAATCTTTGGCTCACTGTGCCAATCCTCCATAACTCAGACTTGTTAAATAACCACATATGTTTCACCTTTTCAATCTGTAGTCTTGTTAACCTGGAGCTGCAGCTGAAAGTAAGGTTTTTGTTTGTTTTTGTTTTGTTTTGAGGAGGTATTCTATAGTAATTAGGAAGAATGAGAAAAAGACAAACGTAACTATTCGGCCATTCCATAACATCTTTCCTCAAAAGCCTCAGACAGTGGGTGACTGGGGAAGATTTCAGTTTTTCTGAGTGCATCTTCAATTCCATTTTCCACTGAGTATTTGTGGGATCATTAACATTATATTCCAAAAACAGATAACAAGGATTAACTATATAGCATAGAGAACTATGTTCAATATCTTAAACTATAATGGAATAGAACTGGAAAAAGAATACAGGTATGTACATATATATGTATAATCAAATCACTGTGAAATGTATGCATATATAATATATGTGTGTGTGTATATATATCCAGAGAAGGCAATGGCATCCCACTCCAGTACTCTTGCCTGGAAACTCCCATGGACGGAGGAGCCTGGTAGGCTGCAGTCCATGGGGTCGCTGAGTCAGACACGACTGAGCGACTTCACTTGCACTTTTCACTTTCATGCACTAGAGAAGGAAATGGCAGCCCACTCCAGTGTTCTTGCCTGGAGAATCCCAGGGATGGTGGAGCCCAGTGGGCTGCCATCTGTGGGTTCGCACAGAGTAGGACACGACTGAAGCGACTTAGCAGCAGCAGCAGCAGTGTATATATATATGAAATGAAGTCACAGAGTTGTGTCTGATTCTTGGCGATGCCATGGACTGTAGCCCGCCAGGCTCCTCCGTCCATGGGATTTTCCAGGAAAGAATACTGGAGTGGCTTGCCATTTCCTTCTCCAGGGGATCTTTCCAACCTAGGGCTGGAACCCGGGTCTCCAGCAGTGCAGGCAGACTCCTTACAATCTGAGCCACCAGAGAAGTCATATGTATGTATATTTGGGCATACGTGTGTGCTCACTCAGTTGTGTCTGATTCTTTGTGACTCTATGGACTGTAGCCCACAAGGCTCCTCTGTCTATGGAATTTTCCAGGCAAGAATACTGGAGTGGGTAGCCATTTCCTCCTCCAGTGAATCTTCCAGACCCAGGGATCGAACCCATGCCTCCTACATCCCCTCCACTGGCAGGTGATTCTGTACCACTGAGCCACCCAGGAACCCATATAGATCTGTAAATATACACATATATATTTACATACATATACATATATATATATATATATATATATATATATATATATACACACACATATATGCATAGATCTTAGAGAAGGAAATGGCAACTCACTCCAGAATTCTTACCTGGAGAATCCCATGGACAGCACAGCCTGGTGAGCTACAGTCCATGGGGTCGCAAACAGCTGGACACGACTGAGCGACTAACACACACACATGTATATATCTGTATTCTTTATTCTAATTCTATATTCTATATATTTTACGGCAGGCATTTCCATGGTCTTTAAAGTCCTGGTTCAGAGGGGAATAACCAAGTGGGGAGAAAGGAACTCTTATCTGAGGCAGCAAGCAGGAAATGAGACAGTGAGGAGGCTGTGATGCAGCCTCAGGTGTCAGCGAGGAGCCTCTAGACTCACTGAACCAACAGGGGATTTACCTACTGATGCCCACAGCAGGGCAAAGCTGCAACCCAGGGATGTGAACCGTGCATGATCCACTTGCATGGAAAAGACAAAGCTTCTCTCATAAACTCTATGCTGACTCAGACCCGGCACAAGAAGTGGAAGAACAATGGGGGCTTGAAAAACAAAACAGAGAACAGTAGCAACGCTAGAGCTGGAAGCTGATTTGAGATACTGCAGGAATTCTCAGAATTTCACTCATTCGCTCTCTTTTCATTCCCCAGATGCTGCACAACAAGCATGTTATGGTCCGCGTGGGAGGAGGATGGGAAACTTTTGCAGGGTATTTGTTGAAACACGACCCCTGCCGGATGCTGCAGATATCCCGTGTGGATGGCAAGACATCCCCCATCCAGAGCAAATCTCCAACCCTTAAGGACATGAATCCAGATAATTACCTGGTGGTCTCTGCCAATTATAAGGCTAAGAAAGAAGTTAAGTGAAACTAGGTGGTCACTACGAGGGGACTCTCATATTGGCCTGTATCTACATCTCCAGTAGTCAGTTTAGTTCCCATGCTCTACAAATTACTTTGGAAAAAGACAGAAAAATGTCATCATGCTGAAACATGCTCAAAGAGTAGCACTATTTATTTTGAATGCTTCTGTAGAAAATGACCTCTAAAAAGAAATTTTCAACTTAGATTTAAATTAGACAAATTTTAGGCAAATTATTATTTCTCAATATATGAACACACTATTTAGAACACAATCTTAGCAATACAATTCTAGCTAAAGATAAAACTTATTAGAAGAAAATAGGATTTGCAGTAAAATCAACAGAAAGTGCCTGCCCGAGTCTACAGAATAAAAGCACCCCAGATATTTTTTAAAAAAATTATAATTGCAGGATTTTAAAGCTGATTTTTAAAAAGTGACAATTAGTGTGATGACGTGCTACTAAAAATATCCAACAGCACTATAAAGTACAGAGTATTCACGACAGTAATCCTTTACTGGAAAGGCCACTTTAGAAAAGTTTACATTCACTTGGAAGATTGCCTTAAAGTTTATCCCTTAGCTCTGACCAAATATCCGGGGTACTTTCGGAAGTTTTCACAACACCCCTAGAGAATGGCTTATGAGTTGTTTCACACAATCCTAGGCACGTGGCTGTGTTGAAACTGACTGTGTAATTCATACACATAAGCTGACATACATTTATATTTTGACAGAATAAACTGTACAGTCAGATGTCCATTGACTTCATGTTATTTCAAAGCATTTTCTTATTAAAATGTATCTTTAGTTAACCCTACTTTGCTGTGCTGTCTAGTAATTTTACTGTAGCTAATGATGTTACAGACTTTTGTATACCCTTGTATACCTAGGACAGGGCTGTTTTGTACCCATAAACAGCAAGATATTGTCTTCACTGATTCAAGAATTAAAAACATAAATGTTGAAAAATTTCCCGTCTCTATTATCAATGCTTCATTCTGAAATAAAGATCATCTGCAAATAGCAACTTCCCCTGGGAATTACAGGAAGTGTTTAATTACGGTTACCTAGTACTTCTTCACTTTGGGCAGCTGAGTGGTGGTCGTGTTTGTTCACTTAGCAGAAAGTCTAGATTTTATAAACAGTCCTTTGAGTGCTGCCCTGAATAGGCAGAGTTAATTTGTCATTTCTTCATTTTTCAGCAACAACAGAATCCACCTTTCTTGCTTCAGAAAGCCAGGGAAGAAGTATCTGTCACATGAATGATTGAATCAAAGCAGACACAACCTTTTTAAAACAACAGACTGTAAAGAATCTGCTTACAATGCAGGAGACCTGGGTTTGATCCCTGGGTCGGGAAGACCCCCTGGAGAAGGGAACAGCTACCCACTCCAGTATTCTTGCCTGGAGAATCCCACAGACACAGGAGCCTGGTGGGCTATAGTCCACGGGGTCACAGAGAGTTGGACACAACTGAGCACACAGACATGGTTAGATTGGGTCCACCTGAATAGTCCAATATAATCTCCCATCTACAAAGTACCTTTTGCTGTGTTATGTAACATAGTCCTAGATTCCAGGAATGAGGATGGGTCCTATCATCTGGCATTATTCTGTCTACACATCTACAATGGTCTTTTTAAGTGGAACTAAGAACACAGTCCCAACTGACATTGGGGTCTAGTTGCTAGCTGAATGGCACTGAAAAAGAATCTGGAGAAATAAGTCTATATTCAGAAGGAAATGACTAAGTGTAGATGGCTCTTACTCATTGACTTCTTAGTGAAAATCACTAGATCCTTTTATCAAAATTGTCTTGACTATCATAAATCTTGCATTTTCCATATGAGTTTTAGATCGATTCATTAATTTCTCTGAAAGAGCTTGCTGGGGTGTTTCCTTTATTGACCAATTTGAGAATACCATCTTGACAGAACTGTCATTCAATCCATGAACATGCAGTGCTCTCACCATTCATATATTTAAAAAAAAGATTCTCAGCAGTGTTTGTAGTTTTATAATTAAGATCTTTTCGTTTTCTTTTTCCTAAGTATTTTTATCCTATATGATGATATTGTATGATTTATGTTTTAAGATTCAGATTGTCCATTGTTCTTGAGTGCTAAGTTGCTTCAGTCCTGTCTATGACCCTATGGATCGTGGCCTGCCAGGCTCCTCTGGCCATGGGATTCTCTAGGCAAGAATACTGGAGTGAGTTGCCAGCCCCTCCTCCAGGGGAATCTTCCCTACCCAGGGATCAAACATGGTCTCATTATGTTTCCTGTATTGCAGCGAGTTCTTTACCACTAGCGCCACCTGGGAAGCCTCAAGATTATTCATTACTTGTATTTTAAAGACAGATTGACTTTTTCTATATAATGATTTTGACTTTCCTGGTAGCTTAGCTGGTAAAGAATCTGCCTGCAATGTAGGAGATGCGGGTTTGCCCACTGGGTCAGGAAGATCCCCTGGAGAAGAGATAGGCTACCCACTCCAGTATTCTTGGGCTTCCCTGGTGGCTCAGACAGAAAAGAATCTGCCTGCAATGTGGGAGACCTGGGTTCGATCCCTGGGTTTGGAAGATCCCCTGGAGGAGGGCATGGCAACCCACTCCAGTATTTCTGCCTGGAGAATTCTCATGGACAGAGGAGCCTGGCGGTCTATAGTCCATGGGGTTGCAAAGTCAGACACAACTGAATCGACTTAGCACAGTACAGCATAGAATGATTTGCATTTTGCTACCCCACTAAACAGACTTTAGTTTCAAAGTCTGCTATAAATGCAAGTTGATTATGTCAGTGGCTTTTGAAAAAATCAGAGAAAACTCTACCACAACTCAATCAACTTAAAGCAAACACACTTATCATGGGAATTTGAGATGCTTGCTTGGAGATGTCCAAGGAATCACCTTAAATATCAACTCAGATAGGCATGCATGTTTACTTACCTCTTACTGATCTGTTTATGCAGATATTATTTAAATCTAAAACCAACAAGTTACCTTTTCTTCTAAGGGCACAGTACAATTCTTATCAGTGAAAATAACTTGAATTGTTGGAGCAGAAAAGGAAAATTCATAGCCAATTCTTTTTTTTTTAGAAAATATTATATTTTATTATTAAAAATGCTGCTGTTTATACATATGTCAGCCATATATATATTCTGTCTTTACTTAATGCAAAATAAAAAAATCACAAAATAATAATCCAAGAAACCATTAAACTCTGCATGCCAGAGTGAAGTTCAAGAATAAAAGCCTAGGAAAGCTTTTTTTTAAAAACTTTTTTTCTAATTTTTCTCTCTTTTATAAATAGTAAGTATATTTTATTCTCATAGAACTCTATGAAGATTCTATAACTACTTTCCATGTAGAAATAACATACCATTTAAGGTGTATTAAGTTGCTTTTGGTCATAATCCTCTATAAAAACTAAAGTTATTCATGTAACAGGAACTCTTTTTTTCTCCTTATCCAAATGCCACAAGACTTTGCATATTGCTAGCAGAATACTATTGGAAATACTAAACAAATATTGGAATTCACATTACAGACATACTGGGCTCATATTGTTGCCAAGCATCACTTCGTCTGTAATTTAAAGTCTGTTTGTCCTGGCTTAGGTGGGATAACAGATCCATAGCTCACAAATGGCCTGACAGTAGCATTAAAAAATGATGAACAAAAATCTTACCCATGACACCTCTTAGCTGCAGGTGTGTTGCTTCACTCTGTGCAAAGTTGGGATTACACTTCATATGTGTATATACACAGACTCACTATGAAGTTTATTATAGTATTTCTCTAAAAAACAGGAGACAAATAATAGCATTTCTTTTTTAGAGTACAGGAAAAGAAACATGCCAACCTATAAGTGATTTAAGATGTAGTAAAAATAAAAAAATATGTTCAACAGAAACGGCCAAAAACCAGTTTTTTGTATACGAAAATGTATATTTGTACTCTGTAAGCCAATACGGCATTCATAACAAATCCATGTGTGGGAAAAGTATTAATTACATGCCAAATACAATCAGTGAAACAAAAATATCACATACAGCTGTTTTAAAAAACATGCACCATGTCAACACAGGGGCTATGTGGTAATACACAACTTTTTGTTATCAGCCATAGTAATAGTTTGATGATTATAATCAACAAGCAGTGGTTTAAGCACTTAATGTGATAGTTTCCAATACATATAAGCATTTTATTGTTTAGTTTTATTTTAGCAATTTGGTTGGGGAGTTTGGGTGACATATTGAGCATTATAATGCTTTCCTATTTAAATTATCAACTATGGGAAATTGGCTCTAAGCTAAGGTTTCATTAGAAACTGATTTATAACTTTGAGGAAGATTCCTTGAGAATGTATGTGTGTCTGTGTACATTTTTTTTTTCAAGTAGTCACTAGTTTCTTATCAGGCATCCAGTCTCCCCTTTTTCCTTCCCCTTCCTAACACTATTCCTAACATCTGAGTATCACCCCTTAAAAGCCATGCAACCCATGTGGTTTTGGGGACAGTCGATTACACCCAAGCAGGCAGGCCATGGTTGACTGGAAGGGCATATCCACTGTTACTAGAAGGCAATTCACCAGCACAGCATTCTTGGTTCAACAGTAAATAAGCATGGTATTTGGATATAAACTGCTATTAGAAATAGGGCATTATCCCCAAGATGTAAGCCTTTTGTCTACACTAACCCAAACTATAAGCTGTAACACTGATAAAACTGTCTTTTCTGTACTAAAACAGAAGGAAGGAGACACACATTCTAGGAATGGTATACTCTGGTTCCACACCCATTCATCTATTAATGTTCTTTTCTCCTTTCTGCCTTGAAAAAAATTAATCATGTTCATAGAGTCAAGAATTTTATTTCTAAAATACAATCCAATGACTTCACTATCCTTTCTGGAAAAACATACCACCAATTATCTAAAGGATGAAGAAAACTGAACCTGTCTATAACTATATATCTTGCCTGGATAGTCACAGAATATTTCATTCCATAATCAAAGAAAGTGATTTTTTCAATTGAGTCAAGAGATCTATATTATAGTTCGAAGTCTTTAAAATTAAAATACATCATATAACACAAGATTTGTGGGAGGGATGAGTGAGATAGTAGTTCAGTTTCTTTCTGTAGATTAGGTGAGTTGGTCTCTTTAATTTACAATCCTTATTTCATTTACTACCTGAAAATTCTAATTTAGGGCTCAGACTGTGGCCTTGTCATCCAAAAGTGCAACCAAATTAAAAGATACAGTAGTTCTTCTGTTTTCGCTTATTATATATCAAGAAACTCAAAAGACCAAAATTGCTATAATAACTGTTACCAGTGAACAAACATCTAAAAAGTTTATGGCAATGCATCACACAGAAGAAGGTGAAGGTGAAGGTGAAGCCGCTCAGTCGTGTCCGACTCTTTGCGACCCCATGGAATTACCCTGCAATATTTTTATGTTTTAAGTAGACCTTTTTAAATACAATACTTACATAGTTCTTTCATACATTCGTACTGGCCTTGGCAATTTCACATTAAAAATCTTACAAGCATTCTTTAATAAATAAAGAATAAAAACACCTATCAAATTTGGACAAACACATTCGCACTAAGTATAACCCATCCATTCTTAATTTAACTCATTCACTTACTACAAAATCTTTATAGAGTTGAATCCAATACTGTATATTGTACATCGCTGCCCTCTGATGGCATCACTAACATATAATTTTAAATTCAGCAAGAAAAAAAAAAAAACTTTATTATAATGTAAAAGAGAGTATGTTAATTTTATAAGCTACAGAAATAGAATTAGATGTTTTATGTTCTCTAGAAATAAATATTAATTTCTTAGTAAGTTATAAAAATTTACAGTGTTCCTTCATATAAGCCCTTCAAATGATTTTTCAAGATTTTCCCTGATGATCAGTTTAAAAGGCACTAAGTCCACAAGTTTAAGCAAAAGTCTTCACATATAATGAAATAATGAGACATAAGGTTAAGCAGCAAATTATAAAGAGCTAGATCATTTCATAAAGGAGGGAAAATACAAGTGCAACTTTAAATATCTGAGACATATGCAGAATTTTTCCATGCAATATATAAATATATATTCACTGTTTAGGTCAATGTTTTAACTACTAAAAAGTGGCAAATCACCCACCATCTGCAGAAGAGCAAAGGTAGGGAAAATAAGAATTTAATGAAAGGTCTAGCCACTTTCTAACTCTAAATCAAAAGCATTTTCAATATTCAATTTTGAAAAAGCACTGCACTTGAGAGCACTAAAATTACAAAGTCTGAATCTTCATTTATTCAAAGAGAAGGAATTAAATTGAGGATGTCCACTTGATTGTAGATATTAGTTACTGGCAGTAGACTCTTCCATTCATGCTGTGCTTTATGAAACTGTCCACTAGAAAAGATAAAAACATAGAGGAAAGTAAATTTTGTTTAAAAAGTGAACAAACAGGTAAAAGAGGAATCTGGGTTATCCAAATGTAAAGTGATCTTTGTGAGGACCAGTGACTAGTAAAATTTTATAGTCAAAAGTCTGAAATAAAATACAAGATGGTGTACATAGAGAAAGAAAGAAAATATCTGGACAGGTTAATGAGGGGTAGTGAGGTCCCAAATACCTGATAATCAGTCAAACAAAAAATCACAAGACAAAATAAAAACAATACAACTACAAAGTAAAAATAGAGGAATTGGAATTCTTGAGGCGGGGAGTAAAGAAGACGTAGAAATTATTAAATAACGGTCTGGCAAAGTCTTTGCCTGGAGAAGGAAATGGCAACCTGTACTCCAGTATTCTTGCCTTGAGAATCCTATGGACAGAGGGGTCCTTGGGGTCGCAGAGTCGGACATAACTGAGCGACTAACACACACAAAACCTTTGACTGTCTCAACTTGAGAAACCATTCCACGTAGTATTCTGCTTAATCCAGTTTATTAAATTTTGCAATACTAAGCTCTGAAAAAGCCATTGGGATAATACCAGACATATTTACCAGTCTCTAGTGTTTCAAGTATATTAAGAGACGTTATTGGGTGTAACATACTTTTAAAAAATGTTTATTTAAATAAAGTTTAAAAATTAAGCATGAATTCAAGTAAACGTATTTTCCTTTATTTTAGGACTTCTTACAGATTTAAATATTGTGCTTTTTTTAATCTCCAAGGAAGGTATTCAATACATAACATAATATTCAGTGTTTTGGGGCTTCCCTCATGGCTCAGCTGGTAAAGAATCTGCCTGCAATGCAGGAGACCTGAGTTCGATGCTTGGGTTGGGAAGATCCCCTGGAGAAGGGAAAGGCTGTAAAGTCCATGGACTATACAGTCCAAAAAGTCTGTAAAGAGTCGGAAAGAGGTGGACACAACTGAGTGATTTTCACTTCATTATTTTTACACATTTTTTACCATGGTACTCTATTTTCCACAAAATATCCCTTAGGACTAGTATTACAAACACTAGACCAGTGATTCTCAGTCTGGTTTGACATCAGACTCCTTGGCGAGCCTAAAAGTCCTGACGGCCAAGCCCCACTCTCAGAGATCCTGATTGGTACAAGGTCAGATCCAAGGTCCAGCCTTTTGTGAAAGTTTCCCATGAACCAATGGCATCTGCCAGAACTCCTCTGCTGGTATATCCTGAACTGATGCTAGTTTGTGTCCTGACGCCATCATCACATTGACTTCGTAAAATAAGGCTGCCTTTCCAGAATACTGTAAGCATTGTCAATGCCAACTGTCCTTGTAAGAGGCAGTTAGTCAGCAGATGAATATGTGGAGCATGTGAAGACAGAGAGGGTCCTGTTTTCCTCATACTTATGGAATGAGGTTCGTGACACTGTACGGGAGACAGGGATCAAGACCATCCCCATGGAAAAGAAATGCAAAAAAGCAAAATGACTGTCTGGGGAGGACTTACAAATAGCTGTGAAAAGAAGAGAAGCAAAAAGCAAAGGAGAAAAGGAAAGATATAAGCATCTGAATGCAGAGTTCCAAAGAATAGCAAGAAGAGATAAGAAAGCCTTCTTCAGTGATCAATGCAAAGAAATAGAGGAAAAGAACAGAATGGGAAAGACTAGAGATCTCTTCAAGAAAATGAGAGATACCAAGGGAACATTTCATGCAAGGATGGGCTTGATAAAGGACAGAAATGGTATGGACCTAACAGAAGCAGAAGATATTAAGAAGAGGTGGCAAGAATACACAGAAGAACTGTACAAAAAAGATCTTCACGACCCAGATAATCATGATGATGTGATCACTAATCTAGAGCCAGACATCTTGGAATGTGAAGTCAAGTGGGCCTTAGAAAGCATCACTACGAACAAAGCTAGTGGAGGTGATGGAATTCCAGTTGAGCTGTTTCAAATCCTGAAAGATGATGCTGTGAAAGTGCTGCACTCAATCTGCCAGCAAATTTGGAAAACTCAGCAGTGGCCACAGGACTGGAAAAGGTCAGTTTTCATTCCAATTCCAAAGAAAGGCAATGC
>SJYT01053709.1:303535-362804 GCA_006410635.1 Cephalophus harveyi
AAAAAAAAAAAAACAACAATAAATTATTTTTAAAAAAAATAAGAGAAGTTTAAATCATTTTGTATTCATTCATGTGTATCATTTCCAGAGCTATTCATTTTGTGAAGGTCCAAGAATCTGACAATTTTTCTTCTACTTGAAAGAATTTACCCTGCAAGTCTGCTAGTGATAGATATTTTGGGGGCTTTCCTTTTCTGGAAAACAACAACAACAACAACTGCATTTTGCTTCAAATAACACGTAAGGTTGACAAGATTTTAAAAAATGTTTTAAATCAGTTTTTTAAAGATGTCATTTTGGTTACATGATTTATAATGACCTTTGTGATTTTCTTATGCTTATTTCTCAGCATTTAATGTGCTCCATGTCCCTGTTGTTTTATTTTTTCAATGTTTTTCAGCAATTTGATTATGAGGTAATTTGGTAAGGTTTGGAATTCATTTTGCTTGGTGTCCATTACACTTTTTGAATCTGTGGGGTTAGTTTTCATCAAATTTGGAGACATTTGGGCTTTTTTTTTTTTTGGTTCCATCCTTCCCCACAAACTTATATCTAGTTATTCATGTCTTAGAACTCACGATATTGTCTCACAGATCAGTGAGCAGCTAATCATTTTCCCAGTCTTTTTCTCTTTGCTTTAGTTTAAATTGTTTCTATTGCTTTATCTGCTGTATCTTCAATTTCAATATCTTGCATACGTAGTCTCTCAGTAGCGTCCGACTCTTCGCAACCCTAGAACTGTAGCCCACCAGGCTCCTCTGTCCATTGGATTCTCCAGGCAAGAATACTGGCATGATCTTCAATGTCTTTTATTTACATCTAATATACTGTTAATATATTTTAGTGAATTTTTAAAATTTCAGATATTTTCAGTGTTAAAAGTCCCACCTTTTTAGTCTTTCATTCCTCTCCTTGCTGTGTTCACATTTTTCTTTAAACTGCTGTCAACATATTTATAATAGATGGTTAAACTGATTCTTCTGATTCCATCTTCTCTTCATTTTGGTGTCTCTATTAACTTGATTTCCCCCTTTTTAATGTTTTATAATTTTTTGCTCCTTGGCATGCCTAGTAATCTTGACTGGACGCTAGATATTGCACATGGATGGTACAAAAAGAGTAAACAGATCTGACCTTGCTGAGTTCACCCTATACACATGCAGCTTTGCATTTAACACAGACTAAATGCAAGTCATAATACAGATCTGCCAATTATTTTCAGCAGTTTCTTACTTCCTGGATTTCTGCCCTACTGATTCCAGTTACTCCAGACTGCCTGAATCCTTATCTCTGTTTCTCAATCAGGAAAACTCCTGTGTTCTGCTTATGATCCTCTTCCTTGCATAAAGGACTGCTCTGGAATGCTCCTCAGGCAGTAAATGGAGTTCATTTGGTTCTCTTCTCTTAGGGATCACAATCTGTTTTTGACTTTTGTCTATTTTCTGAAACCATTGTTTTTAGAATTTTGTCTTATTTTTCAGTTGTTTACTATGGAAACATAATTCTGGTACTACCATTATGCCCAGAAACAGAATTTCCTGTATTTCACTTTAAATTTTATTTAAGAAACCATGCATCAGTCATCGAATATAATATTCTTGTTCATTCTATAGTTGGTTACTGTAAAGTTTCAATTACCAAAAATCTTTAGAAACTATTTTAAATAGATGTACCCAAAACATAATTATTCCTAAAGAGTTCACTTAAACTATCTCATTTACCTTTATTTAAAACTTTTATATCAAGTTATTTTTCTTGCTGACAAATTTTGTAGCAAGAATAATATGGTCTTATTTGATTTTGAGTAAACCTAGGTACAACAAAAGTATCACACTTAATGTTGATGACCCTAAAGAGATGTCTGTATTAATTAAACTGACAAACTGAAACTTTTCATTCCTTAACATGGAATCTATTTCATTTAATTTTTTAACTCTAGATCATGTGATTCAGAAGTTCATGTGGATTAGTTTCTTTGTATTTATGAGTGTTTATATGTGCTTAATTTCCTTTAAGCCGATTAAATAGAGCTCTTTTACAAATTAATGTTGGCAATACCAACACACAGACATAAACAAACACCTCATAGTTTCCACTCTAAAATTTTAGCAATGAATGTTACAATAATATAAAACCCATTAGTTATAAGAGTTTGGGTTCAAATTGTATTTCTGCTGGATGGGACAAATCAAGGTCACCTGTTTAGATGACTAATCCTTTTACTAATATTTACAGAAAAGACACTTAAGTGTCTTACAAACCTTAAGATTTGTATTTGTCCTTACAAATCAAGTTCCAAATTATCTTTTCCTGTTTTGTTTTTTCTTTCAGTAAGAGTTACCTTCCTGAAATTTGCATTTTAAAAAGATGACTATGATTAGAGTAACTGACCAGGTAGACTATATGAAACTCAGAAGTATAGGAGAAATTCAACTTCCCCTAGAAGGAACTTTGTTATTGTCATACATTTTAATCCTGCATGATATTATTGTCACAATACCTTGATTTAAAAAAAAAAAAACAACAATAAATTATTTTTAAAAAAAATAAGAGAAGTTTAAATCATTTTGTATTCATTCATGTGTATCATTTCCAGAGCTATTCATTTTGTGAAGGTCCAAGAATCTGACAATTTTTCTTCTACTTGAAAGAATTTACCCTGCAAGTCTGCTAGTGATAGATATTTTGGGGGCTTTCCTTTTCTGGAAAACAACAACAACAACAACTGCATTTTGCTTCAAATAACACGTAAGGTTGACAAGATTTTAAAAAATGTTTTAAATCAGTTTTTTAAAGATGTCATTTTGGTTACATGATTTATAATGACCTTTGTGATTTTCTTATGCTTATTTCTCAGCATTTAATGTGCTCCATGTCCCTGTTGTTTTATTTTTTCAATGTTTTTCAGCAATTTGATTATGAGGTAATTTGGTAAGGTTTGGAATTCATTTTGCTTGGTGTCCATTACACTTTTTGAATCTGTGGGGTTAGTTTTCATCAAATTTGGAGACATTTGGGGCTTTTTTTTTTTTTGGTTCCATCCTTCCCCACAAACTTATATCTAGTTATTCATGTCTTAGAACTCACGATATTGTCTCACAGATCAGTGAGCAGCTAATCATTTTCCCAGTCTTTTTCTCTTTGCTTTAGTTTAAATTGTTTCTATTGCTTTATCTGCTGTATCTTCAATTTCAATATCTTGCATACGTAGTCTCTCAGTAGCGTCCGACTCTTCGCAACCCTAGAACTGTAGCCCACCAGGCTCCTCTGTCCATTGGATTCTCCAGGCAAGAATACTGGCATGATCTTCAATGTCTTTTATTTACATCTAATATACTGTTAATATATTTTAGTGAATTTTTAAAATTTCAGATATTTTCAGTGTTAAAAGTCCCACCTTTTTAGTCTTTCATTCCTCTCCTTGCTGTGTTCACATTTTTCTTTAAACTGCTGTCAACATATTTATAATAGATGGTTAAACTGATTCTTCTGATTCCATCTTCTCTTCATTTTGGTGTCTCTATTAACTTGATTTCCCCCTTTTTAATGTTTTATAATTTTTTGCTCCTTGGCATGCCTAGTAATCTTGACTGGACGCTAGATATTGCACATGGATGGTACAAAAAGAGTAAACAGATCTGACCTTGCTGAGTTCACCCTATACACATGCAGCTTTGCATTTAACACAGACTAAATGCAAGTCATAATACAGATCTGCCAATTATTTTCAGCAGTTTCTTACTTCCTGGATTTCTGCCCTACTGATTCCAGTTACTCCAGACTGCCTGAATCCTTATCTCTGTTTCTCAATCAGGAAAACTCCTGTGTTCTGCTTATGATCCTAAAGTAAGCATTTTAAAGACAGATATGGTAATGATCTATTTCTTGCATAAAAGTAAAAATTCAGTATTCAAATTTTACTAATACCTTAGATGAAAATTTTAATTACCCTATAGCTTATTTGCAATATCAACATATGATACAGTTAGTTATATTAAAACTCTTTCCTAGGTACAACCTATGAAGTATAAAATAAATAAGATACAGGGTTACAATGTACAGTGCATGGAAAACAGCCAATATTTTATAAGTACCTTTAAATGAAGTATAATCTTCAAAAATACTATCACTACATTATACACCTGAATCTAACATTGTTAGTCAACTACACCTCAATATGTCATACTTCAATAAAAAACAAACCAAAACAAAACTCTCTACTAGGACTTAAGATTTTAAACATCTTGTTTAAACACAAGTCATTATAAATATTCAGCAGAGGAAATGTATTTTCCCCTATTATTAAAGCATAATGCTAAATCTCTAAATAAGTTATAAATCCAGCTGCAAAACGTAAGCATGAATACCTCACTTACAAAGGCATATGCATATTATTATTTGTTGAAAAGAAGCAATCTCAAATTACCAGAGAAAGTGGTAGTAAGATATCATATTTAATAAAATTCTAGACCCTGTAGCTTAGGTGTTAAATGGTTGCACTGTGTTTATTTTGCTGAACTGGAGGAGCACTGTCTTTATTCTTTCGAATGACATCAAATCACAAAATGCCACTTGATGTTAGAAATCTGTGGTCTGGCATGATTTCTTCCACACAGACTTCAACTTTATGTCCACTAGAAGAGATTAAAATACACAAAGAAAAATAAATTCAATCAAAACGTACAAAGCAAAGATTTATACAGACTATAAATTCTCTTGGAAAAGTCTCAGAAGACTTTCTTACAAAAAAATAATTGTATAAAGAATTAGAAATAATATTCTAAATTAAAACAGATAGAAGCCAGATATGAGTTATGATAATAGCAAAGTATTATCAAATAAATCACATGCTATGTGTCCTATGCTGGGTCATGTCAGTCATGCCCGACTCTTTGCGACCCCATGGACTGTAGCCCACCAGGCTCCACTGTCCCTGGGATTCTCTAGGCAAGAACACTGGAGTGGGTTGCCATGCCCTCCTCCAGGGGATCTTCCTGACCCAGGGATCGAACCTGCATCTCTTACATCTCCTGCATTGGCAGGCAGGTTCTTTATCACTAGTGACACCTGGGAAGCCCCAAATAAATCATATCTGGATAAATATGATATAAACATTTTTTTTCTATGAGTCAAGCGACGAATGCTATAAATAGGAAAAAACTGTAGAAACCCAAAATAGCAATTTAGAGAGAGGGTAGAGGAATTTCTGAATATAATGGATGCGACAGAGATGTTAAACAAGGATTTTTCTTTCCAAGTTTTTTGGACTGTGATTGAAAAAGTATATTAGTTTACCTGTTGAGTGTTTTAAGTCTTGAATTGTCCCAAAATGAAATGAATAAGAGTGACAAATAAGTGAAAATGGAAAGCTTATGTATATCATTATCGGCAGGAATTTAATCTTAATACATCAGGATAATTTTAATATGTATGAAGATGATAATTAACGATATAATTAGGAGAAGAGTTTTGTTACAGAGATAAACAGACAAAAGATTTTTTCAAACGTTTCCCAGTTGGATGCTCTAGTGTCATCATGCATCTTCAGTTCTACTGGGCACAATCCATATTTAAGTAAAGCACTTATATGTATGCACTCAGGCCTTTATTTTCATCTCAAATCATTTAGGTTGTACAAATACTGTTGATATACTTTTTTGAGGCCAAAGATTAAGTAGAAAGAAAAAGAGAAGATGGTATTAGTAGGGATGCTGCTTATAACACAACAATTTGCAAAAAAATAAAGGAGAAGAAAAAGTGGAAAATGATAGCTCAGTTGGTAAAGAATCCGCCTGCAATGCAGGAGACCCCGGTTCGATTCCTGGGTCGGGAAGATCTGCTGGAGAAGGGATAGGCTACCCACTCCAGTATTCTTGGGCCTTCCTTGTGGCTCAGCTGGTAAAGAATCCACCTGCAATGCAGGAGACCTGAGTTTGATCCCTGGGTTGGGAAGATCCCCTGGAGAAGGGAAAGGCTACCCAGTCCAGTGTTCCCCTGGAGAATCCCATGGACAGTCCATGGGGTTGCAAAGAGTTGGACATGACTGATTGACTTTCACTTTTCAAAGCAGTATTTTTCTGTACAGTCTGGTTTTGGTACTAGTTTTACATTCATTTCAAGCCATTATATTCATTACAGTTGTGCAACAAGATCAGTAGAGATATTGAGAACAAGCATTTATGTTCATTTATAAAAATTCGATACTGCTACAGCATTTTGATTGTATGTTACAAAGTGATCAGTCCACAGTGGTTTGGAAATTAAACCAAACAAAATTTTAGTGTATACTCTGGAACATTGAGCCCCCTCATGTTCTTTTTGTGGAAAAAGGAAACTTTCATAATGGCCTACTGCTGCCAAAGGAAAATAACTGGATGTTCTGAACATAATTTCAGAAATTTTGTATTAAGGACAATGAATACTAAATGCCAGACTGAACTCAGGCTTTTCATGAATCATGCATTTTATTTTTTATATTTGTATCTGTGAGAGATACCAGTTGTCTCTGGAAGCTCTCTAGCTGGTAGGATAATTGATAAAGAACATTCTGCAGACATTTCTATAAGACACATCTGGTAGCTCAAGAAAGAAAAGGGCGTTTTTTTAACTGAAAGCCATAATGGTTTGGAATTGAGGACAAGTCACGAAAAGAGGAAACCAATGGCACGAAACATCTGCACTGGAAAAGGGATGGAAAGGTTAACCAAACTAATTGTGTGAAAATGAATCAAGAGTTAAAGGGTTCAGAAGCCATACCCTGTAGCAAGGTGGTCTCAGGAATCATTGGTCCCTTCTCCCCCACATCCCACATCATTAAACATTGCTATGGAGTAACTGTGCAGATGTGAAGACTCCTTGGAAAAGACCCTGATGCTAGGAAAGACTGATGGCAAAGGAGAAGAGGGAGGCAGAGGATGAGATGGTTAGATAGCCATCACTGACTCAATGGACATGAATCTGAGCAAACTCCGGAGATAGTGAACGACAGGGAAGCCTGGCATACTGCAGTCCATGAGGTCTCAAAGAGACAACTGAGTGAATGAATAACAACAAAGGTATGTTGTGCAAGCATATTTTAATGCATATCAGAGAGATCATGACCATGGGGGTGAGATTACAAACACAGGTGTATCAGCAAGAGAGGAGCTATGTAAATATTTAAGACAGTGGGGTAACTATATCAAGTTGCATATCCTGGGATCCTGTGTGGCAATACATAAACTCCCATGACTATGGAAATACAAAGGAAAGCAAAGCTAAGGGGCTGAATTTATATTCATAATTTGCATTTATTCAAAAAACTGAGAAGAGGATGAGTTTCAGGAGGATCAGCCTGAAAAAGAAAGGAAAGTATTTTCTTTCACACTAACTGTGCTCAGTTGGTCTGACCCTGAGACCTTGTGGACTGTAGCCAAGCCAAGCTCCTCTGTCTATGGATTTCCCCGGCAAGAATACTGGAGTGGGTTGCCATTTCCTTCTCCAGGGGATCTTCCTGACCCAGGGATGGAACCTGTATCTCCTTCATTGGCAGACAGATTTCTTACCACTGAACCACCTGAGAAGTCCTTTTTCTCACTAATAGAACCTCAGTTCTCTAAAGCAGCAAGGAAGCAACTTCAATTTTTTTTTTTTTTTTTTTTTTAGCACTTTAGACTGTCTTGCAGCAGGCCAGTTCTGATCAAAGAAAAATAAGTGGGAGTTTCCAGTCTGACATGTACAGAGTTTGGAAATTGTCACTCACATTCTCACAACCAGAAAAATGCTGAACGCACTGAAAATCAACAACTTTTCTTAGATCCGTCAGAGAACTGAGGTCCCAGGGTGAACTGCTCTGCTGACAAATGAAAAGACAAACAATGCTGCTGGAACCATACTGGAAGGAACACTTAAATGGACAAGTTGTTATGGCTCAGTATGGATTAGCTTGAAAGTTAAAAAACTCAGGTTGGTGGGGAGTCTTAGGGAGGCCCTCTTAGGGAAGCCTTCATATTTCATTGAGTGAAGATCAGAACTTTAGTTGGGTATTTTCCATACCTTATGTAGAAGGGTCTGGATTTCGGCATTTCCCCAGGTCAACTAGAGTTTGATAAAAGGTAAATTAGATCCTGATAAACCAGTTCCCTTGAGTATGCCCTGTTAGGAGAACAAAGAGCCCTAAGTATTTCAATATGGTAGTTTCCCCCTTCCACTCTAGAAGCAAAGAGATTTTTCCCTGATCTTCTATTATGTGATCATATTACCAGATGCAGAATGAGCATTTGACAAAACCCAACACTGCTTTATGATTTAAAAAAAACCACAAAACCAGCAAAGTAGGAATAGAGAGGGATTGTCTCAAACTTAAGAAAGAACATTTATAAAACACCTACAGCTAACCTCATATTTAATGATGAGTAACTAGATGCTTTCCAGCTAAGATCAGGAACTCTGATGAAAAAAATTTATCAAAGATGACCTAAATAAATCTGATAAACAATGCTCATTTATAAAAAGACTCAATATTATTAAGATGTCAGTTCTTTCCAAAGCGATCTACAGATCTAGCACAATATAATCAAAATTACAGCAAGTTACTTTGTGGATTTTGATAAACTGATTCTAAGTCTTATATGCATAAACAAAAAGACCAAGGATTACTGACATAACACTGAAGGAGAAGAACAAAGTTAGAAAGCTGACACTTATGTTACTGATATTACTAATCTAACTCCAGGATTTACTATAAAGCTACAGTAATCAAGACAGTGTGGAATTGGCAAAAGAACAGATAAATACTCTATTTAATGGAACAGAATAGATAGCCCAGAAATAGACCCACACAGATACAAATAGTCAACAGAACTTTGACAAAGGAGCAAAGGTAATACAATATAGATAGGATAGCTTCATCAGGAAATGGTGCTGTAAAAATCAGAACAATAGCCACAGGCAAAAAAAAAAAAAAAGAAAAAAAGTCTAGACACTTAGTTTATACCTTTCATAGAAAGGAACTCAAAATGTATCATAGACCTATAATGTAAATTATAAACTTATAAAAATTCTAGAAAATAATACAGGAGAAACGCTTTAAGACCTTGGATTTCACAGTGAGTTTTTAGATACACTAAAAGCATGATCCATGAAAGAAACAACTGATAAGTTAAGCTTCATTAAAATTAAAAATTTGGCTCTGGGAAAATACTATTAGAAAAATGAAAACGCAAAGGACAGATTGGGAGAAAATATTTGCAAAATATATATGAAAAGCTGGCATTCAAAATACACAAATGGCTCAAAACTCAACTATAAAAAATAAACAATTAAAAGTGGGCAAAATATCTGAATAGACACCTTATCAAAAAAGTTATACAGTTGGTAGATAAACATATAAAATATTGTCAATATGCTGAGTCGCTCAGTCATGTCTGACTCTTTTCGACTCCATGGACTGTAGCCCAGCAGGCTCCTCTGTCCATGGAGATTCTCCAGGCAAGGATACTGGAGTGGTTTGCCATGCCCTCCTCCAAGGGATCTTCCCAACTCAGGGGTTGAATCCAGGTCTCCCACATTGCAGGTGGATTCTGAGCCACCAAGGAATTGCAAATTAAAATAATGAAATATCACTACACAACTATCTACATGGCTAGACTGGTTCCAAATAGGAAAAGGAGTACGTCAAGGCTGTATATTGTCACCGTGCTTATTGAACTTATATGCAGAGTACATCATGAGAAACGCTGGGCTGGAAGAAGCACAAGCTGGAATCAAGATTGCCGGGAGAAATATCAATAACCTCAGATATGCAGATGACACCACCCTTATGGCAGAAAGTGAAGAGGAACTCAAAAGCCTCTTGATGAAATTGAGAGAGGAGAGTGAAAAAGTTGGCTTAAAGCTCAACATTCAGAAAACGAAGATCATGGCATCCAGTCCCATCGCTTCATGGGAACTAGATGGGGAAACAGTGGAAACAGTATCAGACTATTTTTTTTGGCTCCAAAATCACTGCAGATGGTGACTGCAGCCATGAAATTAAAAGACACTTACTCCTTGGAAGAAACGTTATGACCAACCTAGATAGTATATTCAAAAGCAGAGACATTACTTTGCCAACTAAGATCTGTCTAGTCAAGGCTATGGTTTTTCCTGTGGTCATGTATGGATGTGAGAGTTGGACTGTGAAGAAGGCTGAGCACTGAAGAATTGATGTTTCTGAACTGTGGTGTTGGAGAAGACTCTTGAGAGTCCCTTGGACTGCAAGGAGATCCAACCAGTCCATTCTCAAGGATATCAGCCCTGGGATTTCTTTGGAAGGAATGATGCTAAAGCTGAAACTCCAGTACTTTGGCCACCTCATGTGAAGAGCTGACTCATTGGGAAAGACTCTGATGCTGGGAGGGATTGGGGGCAGGATGAGAAGGGGACGACCGAGGATGAGATGGCTGGATGGCATCACGGACTCGATGGATGTGAGTCTGAGTGAACTCTGGGAGTTGGTGATGGACAGGGAGGCCTGGCATGATGCGATTCATGGGGTCGCAAAGAGTCGGACACGACTGAGTGACTGAACTGAACTGAAAATCTGCAAACACTGATAACATCAAATGTTGGCAATGGTAAGGAGCAACAGAGAACTGTCATTCATTGCTAGTGGGAGTGCAAAATAATACAGCTACTTTGGAAGACAGTTTTGCCAGGTTTTTTTTTTTTCTCAAAGCTAAACACAGTTTTACCATATGATCCAGCAATTGTGTTTCTAGGTATTTCCCCAAATGAAAGCTATGTGTAAAAAAAAAAAAATTTCCCATGAATGTTTAGAGCAATTTTATTGATGATTGCTAAAAGTGCAAGTGACCACGATGTTTTTCAGTAAGTGAGTGGATCCATGCAATGGGTAAAAAGAAATGACTTATCAAATCATGAAAAGATATGAAGGAAACTTAAGTGTCTATTACCAAGTAAAAGAAACCAGTATGAAAGATTACATACTATATGATTCCAACCATATGACATTCTGGAAAAAGGCAAAACTATAGAGATAGCAAAAAGATCAGTGATTGCCAGGGGCTTGAGAAGGGTGAGGAAAGAGGGAAAGGATGAATGTATAGTGCACAGGAGATTTTTAGGGCAGTGAAAATCTCCTGTATGATAGTGTAATGGTGAATAAAAGATGTGTGTGTGTGTGTTTGTGTATGTTTATATGTGTGGGGTGTCTATCAGCTTTTTTGAAGTATAGTTGACATGCAATAAACCACACATTTATTTGAAGTGTATACTTTAAAACGTTTTGACATGCATATACCCACAAAGCCATCACCTCAACCAAGATTATATATATATATATATATACATATACAGAGGTTACTCTCTTGATCAACAAGAACTGATTCAACGGGTGTATACTTTTCCCCTTTGTCCTGTATCCTCTTCTTTTGGAATGTGGGTGCAATCTTTACCTATTGTAGAAGCTTTTTTGAGACCACGAGAGTAAAAGTCATGTGAAAATGGGAACGATCAAAAAGATGGAAGGAGCCTAAAACTTCTTTGGTGGTTTTAAAAATCAACATATCAATCCTAGACTGTCTAGATCAGGAGTTCTCCTTTGGAGGAAAAAGTACTATTTGTTTAAACCATGGCAGCTGAGTTTCTTTTAGAAGGAGCTGAAGTTACAAATTTCTACCTAACAATGCTATTCATTAGTGAAGTTTATTTTCTTTGAAAAAGAAAACCAACAGAAAAAAAAAAATCTTAATGATCAGAAATATAACCTATCTCAAATATTTCTACAATGAAATCTGATCCCAGAGATTGCCTAAATAAGGTCAGGGCTCACTTCTAAGGCAAAAGAGGAACAGATGAGGAAATTTGGGGGTTTTCACTCTAAAAAATCTGCCTAAGATGGGAGGTTTTCTTCAGATGAGAGGCAATAGTTTTCTTCAAATATCTAAAAGACTTTCCAGTGGAAGGAAAGTCATTGGATTTATGATGGATTATTAGGCATACAATTGGTACTACATGTAAAAAGCTCATGGAGGCAATATAACATTACATGAAAAAACTTTCATTTTTTAAAAGATTTTTAAAAATGTGGACCATTTTAAAAGTCTTTCTTGAACTTGTTACAATATTGCTTCTACTGTTTATGTTCTGGCATTTTGGCCATGAGGCATGTGGGATCTTAGCTCCCTGACCAGGGATTGAACCTGCAGCCCCTGTGTTGGAAGGCTGTGTCTTAACCACTGGCCCATCAGATAAGTCCCTGGAAGAACTTTCAAATGTATATCAAAGGTATGCAAAAAGATAGAATAAGCTGTGGTTGGTGTCGAGTTTTCTGATGTTACAAATGCTCAAAGAGATTGAAAAACTATTTGGCAGGAGATTTTGTGACTTATTCTGCATATAATATAATCGAGAAGATTTAAGTGGATAACTTTGTGCAGTTAATAACACATGCAAAGGAATTCAGAACATCAAGTTTTCAAACATCACACTCTTTCCATTAGACCACATTCAAGAGACAACTATGAAGAATATATAAATAACAGATGAGAATTTGATTAGAGGAGTTTTAAGGTAACTTCTCATACTGTAGTTACTGATTTCTCAAAGGAAAGGGGAAAAACAGAATTTAGAATGTTATATAAATGAAAAAAATGATGATGTGTTTTGCATTTAAGTATCTGTTAATTTCAGTTAATTTCAGTGGAGCACTTACTAGGAGTCCTGGTTCTGGAACAGGCGCAGGCCTTGCAACCCGTTTATTAAATTTCCTCTTCTGTTTCCAAAGGTTTCTCATATGCTCAATACGTTTAGCTGTGGACTTTAGGAAAAAATTAAAAGGAAAGAAAAGTTTTACAGTATCAACAACACAGCATGCTGACATTTTTGGTTTATATCCACAAAAAAAGATAAACGCTATCAGTGGATATGGCTTACACAGTTACACAGAAATAGGGGAAAAATTTTTGCAAATGTGTGGTTTATAGATGAAGAAAACACTTCGGAGCTTCAGTAGAGTTTTCAAATGAAACTCTTTATTTTGATTTCCACTTCACTAACTGGGCACTATTAGACAGAAGGAAAGATATACCCATTTGAATGCAGAGTTCCAAAGAATAGCAAGGAGAGATAAGAAAGCCTTCCTCAGTGATCAATGCAAAGAAATAGAGGAAAAAATAGAATGGGAAAGACTAGAGATCTTTTCAAGAAAATTAGAGATACCAAGGGAACATTTCATGCAAAGATGGGCACAATAAAGAACAGAAGTGGTATGGACCTAACAGAAGCAGAAGATATTAAGAAGAGGTGGCAAGTATACACAGAAGAACTATACAAAAAAAAAATCTTCATGACCCAGATAACCACAATGGTGTCATCCCTCACCTAGAGCCAGACACGCTGGAATGCAATGTCAAGGTGGGCCTTAGGAAGCGTCACTACAAACAAAGCTAGTGGAGGTGATGGAATTCCAGTTGAGCTATTTCAAATCCTAAAAGATGATACTGTGAAAGATCTGTACTCAATATGCCAGCAAATTTGGAAAACTCAGCAGTGGTCACAGGACTGGAAAAGGTCAGTTTTCATTCCAATCCCAAAAAAGGCAATGCCAAAGAATTCAAACTACCACACAATTGCACTCATCTCACACGCTAGTAAGGTAATGCTCAAAATTCTCCAAGCCAGGCTTCAGCAATACGTGAACTGTGAACTTCCAGATGCTCAAGCTGGTTTTAGAAAAGGCAGAGGAACCAGAGATCAAATTGCCAACATCCACTAGATCATTGAAAAAGCAAGAGAGTTCCAGAGAAACATCTTCTGCTTTATTGACTACATCAAAGCCTTTGACTGTGTGGATTGCAACAAACTGTAGAAAACTCTGAAAGAGATGGGAATATCAGACTATCTGACCTGCCTCCAAATTAATCTGTATGCAGGTCAAGAAGCAACAGTTAAAACTGGACATGGAACAACAGACTGGTTCCAAATTGGGAAAGAAGTACGTCAAGGCCGCATACTGTCACCCTGCTTATTTAACTTATATACAGAGTACATCATGAGAAGAGCTGGGCTGGATGAAGCACAAGCTGGAATCAAGATTGCTGGGAGAAATATTTATAACCTCAGATATGAGATGACACCACCCTTATGGCAGAAAGCGAAGAACTACAGCCTCTTGATGAAAGTGAAAGAGTAGAGTGAAAAAGTTGGCATAAAACTCAACATTCAGAAAACTAAGATCATGGCATCTGGTCCAATCAGTTCATGGCAATTAGATGGGGAAACAATGGAAACAATGCAATACTTTATTTTCGGGGCTCCAAAATCACTGCAAATGGTGACTACAGCCATGAAATTAAAAGACGCTTGCTTCTTGGAAGGAAAGCTATGATCAACCTAGAGAGCATATTAAAAAGCAGAGACATTACTTTGCCAACAAAAGTCCATCTAGTCAAAGCTATGTTTTTTTCCAGTAGTCATGTATGCATGTGAGACTATAAAGAACTGTAAAGAAAGCTGAGCGCTAAAGAATCGATGCTTTTGAACTGTGGTGTGGGGGAAGACTCTTGAGAGTTCTTTGGACTGCAAGGAGATCAAACCAGTCAATCCTAAAGGAAATCAATCCTGAATATTCATTGGAAGGACTGATGCTGAAGCTGAAACTCCATTATTTTGGCCACCTGATGCTAAGAACTGACTCATTAGAAAAGACCCCGATGCTGGAAAAGACTGAAGGCAGAGAAGAAGGGGCTGACAGAGGATGAGACGGTTGGATGGTATCACTGACTTTGATGGACATGAGTTTGAATAAGCTCTAGGCACTGGTGATGGACAGAGAAGCCTGGCATGCTGCAGTCCATGGGGTTGCAAATAGTCGGACACGACTGAGAGACTGAACTGAACTGAACTGAGACAGATCGAAGACTCATGGATATATGTGTTTACTTTTATTTTAAAGGTAATGTTCATTTTAAAATCCCAAAGAGCTTTTCCTTATAGAAGTAAGAATACAAAATACATGCACATTCTTTAGTTCTCTTAAATGATGAATGTCACAGACAGTTTTATGTCCCCATTGCATGGCTGGCATATATAAGTAGCAGAGACCTAGGAGATGAAACTAGAATGCTTGGAAGATAAGGTAACAGAGTAGTAGGGTGGAAAAGAGGAATAATAGGAACGTTTCCACTGCCAATGTGAGATTGGTACAATTGCTTTGAAAACAATATGGCATTATTTTTCATAACAATGGTAGGGTCCAATCCTTTTATTCTTGTCCAAATAATCAAGTGAAACCCTTGATTATGGGGAAAGAAAAAAGGCATGTACTCTAAAGTTCACAGTAGCACTGGTCATCATAGGAAAATTTGGAAACAATATCCATCAACAGGAGAAAGGATTAATGAACTGTGATATGTGCCACAATGAAATATGAATAGCAGTGAAAACAAAGGAATTATAACTATATACCATACTATGGACAAATCTATGAAAACAATGTTAAGAAGAAAGGATAAATCATACAATGAATTTTGTGTGATCCTGTGCTTATGAAGTTCAAAACCAAGAAGACAATATACTTTTAGGAGCATTAAAGGAAAACATTAGATTGATAAAAATAAAATTCAAGGTAGTAGTTACCTCTGGGAGAGATGCAGGGTTCAGGTTGAACACAGAAGTAGCTTCTAGCCAAGTTCAAGGATACCCATATGTTTTCTTAAATTAGAGGTATATTTTATAATTTCATATGCTGTATAAATATATATATATATCCTGTCCACATACAAAATGTTACATTAAAAAAAGAAAAATAAACCATTTAGGTTATCATAGTTAAGAATCATTTTGATACTAGTCACAAGATCCCAGAGTCTCAACAAAGATAACACAGAAGGGTCTAGCTAGTAAAATTTCTGTCCTGTTAGGGATCAGCACACATAAAGGAACGCGATAAAGTCACACTTTTGAAATAACCAGGATTATTTATTTAAACATTACCTGCCTTTCAGTGACTTCTGCAGGATGCCGCCAGCTCGAGCTTTCCTACGTAACATGTAAGATTAAAAATTTTTAAAAAAGGGCATGAACAAATGAAAATTTCAGTTATAATAGGAAGCCTGTGCTACTATTTTCTGTTGATGTAATAGATGCCTACTATCTCAACCGCAAGAGGCAGGATGAGAATAAGAATGGCAAAGTGACCACTGGGGTGGAAGATGAGATTGTATTATGAGGAAAAGAAAAAAAAAAAGAATCTATGAACCACACTACCGGGACTACTGAGATTTATTCTGGGAGGAGAGGGTGTACAAGAAAAACTAAACAAGCATGTTTCAGTTGGTACTGAGCATTGCCACGCTGGGTCAGTAAGTCATTCAACCAACAGAAGACAGCGTGTGCTTGGCCCGGCAGGCAGGGGGCGGGGCGTTTCCACCTCCCTGTAGGTCCTGTAGCCCAGGATCCTCCCACCACCACCCCTCCCAACTCGCCGCTGGATTTCCCAACCCCAAACCACCAGTCGTCTTGCAAGCAGCGCGAGGGGAGAAGAGCGCCCGCGCAGGGCCCGGGGCTGCAGAGGCGGCGCTGAGGGCCTGGGAGGACTCACCGGGTTGACTTGGACAGAGTCGTCCTCCCGGCAGCACAGGCACATGCTGCAGAGCCTGGCAGCGCCGCAGCGCCCACAGCCGGGCCCCATCCGGGTCCTCAGAGGGGCGCCCCCGGTGCCCCCGCGAGCCCCGCCCTGTGCCATCACAATTCTCTTTATCCTACCCGCTGGGGGCCCGCCCTTTCCCCTAGCGGTCTTCTAATCGCAGTGCAAGGAAGCCGAAGTCTGTAGCCCACTCGAGATGGGCTAGCCTTCCGGTTCCTTTAGTCTGACATCCGCGTAACACCCGCCGGTTTTCCATCTTTTCCAGACTTCATCGCTCTACTCTTGCCTCCAGGGAGTTCCCCTCCCTTCTTACCACATCTCGCCTACATTCCGTGGTCCCTCGCTTCAGCCTCAGGGTTTTAGCTCCATCACCTCATGATTCTTCTGTCACAGCTTCCCTTTGGATACATCCAAGTACCTGTCTTCTCCTGGTCAGTAACCAGGCAGAAGGGAGAAATCTTGAAGATAGCGGCAATGCACATTCACTGTCTCTGACTTAAACTGGGCCCTCACCGCTGCTTACCACTTCTTTTATGTTGCACCACTTCTTTTGGGGGCTTTGCAGCATTTCCTTCAAACTGTTTGTTCCCTATTAAAATCTCGGAACCCACCATCGCCAGGTTACTTGTAGAAGAAGCAGAACAAGTCTTGCTTTGCACCCTGATAATGGCTAACACTTCTGTAGAGGTTATGCTCAGTGCTGTTAGATGAATTTATGCATATGTAACTCATTAACTCTTTATAGCAACCCAACAGGGGCATCTATGCTGATTATCCTCTTGGAAACAAGGCTCTAGCACGTTAAATAACTTGCCCCCGTAATTAGCAGCTTCAGTCGTGTCCAACTCTGTGTGACCCTATGGACTATGGCCCGCCAGCCTCCTCTGTCCAAGGGATTCTCCAGGCAAGAATACTGGAGTGGGTTGCCATGCACTCCTCAATATGTAACTTGAACTTGGCCAAGACTATATAATTGGAGAGGGAGCTGGAATTTATATCCACAATCAGCCTCCAGAGCCTGTGCTCTAAATACTGTCCTAGGCCATCAACTATTTTTAAAAGATTAGACTGCACAATAAAATCAATTCTGGGCACGCAGAGATTACTTCGGAGAAGGCACTGGCGACCCACTCCAGTCCTCTTGCCTGGAAAATCCCATGGGCGGAAAATCCCTGGTAGGCTGCAGTCCATGGAGTCCTGAAGAATCGGACACGACTGAGCGACTTTACTTTCACTTTTCACTTTCATGCATTGGAGAAGGAAATGGCAACCCACTCCAGTGTTCTTGCCTCGAGAATCCCAGGGACGGGAGCCTGGTGAGCTGCCGTCTATGGAGTCACACAGAGTCGGACACGACTGACGTGACTAAGCAGTAGCAGCAGCAGCAGAGATTACTTAGAAACTGGGGATGACTGCTGATGGGTCAACTGTCACTGCCAGATGAAGTGTCACTGCTAGGGCGACGTGAGACCAAGAGGACAGGTCTGAGTCCCATCCTTCTGCGCTCCCACCTGCTTCCCAGTCTCTGTCCAGTACCCACTATTAGCTGAACCTACAAGGATCCAGCCGAATAAATTTCCAGATCTTTTCTTTCTTTTTTTAAAATTTATTTTGTAATTGGGGGAAATTGCTTTACAATGTCGTGTTGGTTTCTGCTGCGCAACAATGCAAATCAGCTGTCATTATACATATATCCTCTCCATCTTGAGCCTCCCTCTCCTCTCCCCATCCCACCCCTCAGCTCTTTTATTTCTAAAGAGAAAAATAAATATGTGAAGTCCCAACCTTGACTTTACAAAGTAGAGTATGGAAGAGTGCGTTTAGAGCTGAAAGATAACGGACCAGTAAGTGGCACAACAGCCATCATGCCCTAAATCACTTTGCAGTCCTTCAACTCCCCACTATTCATACTGATAATCTGTATCACACAACAGACAGCCAATGCTCTGCACCTCACTCAAATCTCCAAATGTGATATTGTTATTGTTGTTCAGTCTCTCAGTCATGTCCAGCTCTTTGCCACCCCTTGGACTGCAGCATGCCAGGCTTCCCTGTCCTTCACCATCTTCCGGAGCTTTCTCAAACTCATGTCCATTAAGTCAGTGATATGACCAAGAGCAAAGGGGCAAAGAATATATTGTCTGAATCTGGGCGGTATATTTGCATAAAAATTGCCTTTGCCAAAAATCTATGCAATTTAACTGTATAATAAATTATAAACACACCTGAATACTAAATATCAGCAGTCTTCCTACATGCTCATATTTGATTGGTATAGAGCTGCAATTCTCAAAGTAAACTCCAGAAAGTACCACCATCCCCAAATACTTGTAATTTTACATGAAAAAGCAAAATAAGTAAACAAACTACACTTCCTTTCTACCTAAAAATGAGTGCTGAGTTCAAGTATGTTTTGGACATTATGGTAAATGTAAGAGTCAAATGGTTAAAAAAAAAAGATAAATATCTTTATGGTTGGACTACTTTAAAACTTCTAATATGCTGCTGCTGCTGCTAAGTCGCTTCAGTCGTGTCTGACTCTCTGCGACCCCATAGACGGCAGCCCACCAGGCTCCACCGTCCCTGGGATTCTCCAGGCAACAGAATTACAGGTTCTTTACCACTGGTGCCACCTGAGAAGCCCCAGTATATTATACAGTGTTTGTCTAATTTATTGCTTGTGGGATCCCTTTGTGCCATCTACATATATACATATTGTGCCATGTATATGCATATAAAATCTTCCTCACTTATATAAGTCAGACACGACTGAGCGACTGAACTGAGCCGAACTGATCTATCTATTATTAAATATCTGGGACATAGTAGCATTTAATATCATTTTTATTATTATTTTATGAGTGAAGTTTATAGTAGATTTTTCCTTTTCTTTACCTGTGTTTAGTGAAACTGTGAAATTAGAGACTGTAAATATGTCTATATTAAGTTCAGTTCAGTTGCTCAGTCATGTCCGACTCTTTGCGACCCCATGAATCGGAGCATGCCAGTCCTCCCTGTCCATCACCAACTCCCAGAGTTCACTCAGACTCACGTCCATTGAGTCCGTGATGCCATCCAGCCATCTCATCCTCAGTCGTCCCCTTCTCCTCCTGCCCCCAATCCCTCCCAGCATCAGAGTCTTTTCCAATGAGTCAGCTCTTCGCATGAGGTGGCCAAAGTACTGGAGTTTCAGCTTCAGCATCATTCCTTCCAAAGAAATCCCAGGGTTGATCTCCTTCAGAATGGACTGGTTGGATCTCCTTGCAGTCCAAGGGACTCTCAAGAGTCTTCTCCAACACCACAGTTCAAAAGCATCAATTCTTCGGCGATCAGCCTTCTTCACAGTCCAACTCTCACATCCATACATGACCACAGGAAAAACCATAGCCTTGACTAGACGGACCTTAGTCGATGCAGTCCAAGGGACTCTCAAGAGTCTTCTCCAACACCACAGTTCAAAAGCATCAAAATTAAGTTACATCTTTTTAAATCCAACCTATCACTTCATCCTATCCAGAGTCTTTTTGTTCTCTAGAGTACAGCTCCTCCGTGTCATCTGCTCACTTGGTTACCGTGTTACATCATCATCCAAATTTTAATAAAAACCTTGCATGGCACAAGGTTGAGAAGGATGCTGTACATCTCAGCACAGAAAGCTACACTGAAATTTTATCAGTAAGTATTCACCACTACCTTTTGGTAGAATTTATTCAGTTATATATTCACTCAAATACTAGCTAGTTCTGATTATATTCATCTTGTTGGCATCAATATCATGAAATTTTTTTCAACATAATATTATTGGAATCTGAAGGTGCCTTATGCTACGAGTCCATACAGAAACTTGGTCAGTAAACTTCTCCCCAGTTTAGAAATTGATTTAGATCAAATTCTAGCGTTAATATTGCATAAATAGATCAATAAAAGGAGTTAAACTAGGGAGGAAAAAAAAAACTCCAGCATTTTTGTTGGACTGTTTTTTATTTATTTCATAGTTTATTGTATTAATTTTCTATGGCTACTGTAAAAATTACCACAGACTTGGTAGCTTAGAGCAACAGAAGTTTATTCTAGAGGTCAGAAGTCTGAAATCAGGGTGTCAGTAGGGCTTTACTCTCTCAAGGGGCTCAAGGGTATACTCTGTTCCTTGACTTTTCCAGCTTCCAGTGGCTGCCTGCACTCATTGGCTTGGAGGCACATCATCCCAGTCTTTGTGCTCATCTTCATTCATCCTTATCTTCTATGTTTGTCTAATCTTTGCCTCTTAGAGGATGTTTGTGATGGTATCTGGAGTCCACCTAGATAACCCAGGACAATCTTATCTCAAAATTCTTAATTTAATCACATCTGCAAAGACCCCTTTTCCAAATAAAGCATTGTTCATTAGGTTCCAACCCCCCCAGGTGGCTCAGAAGGTAAAGAATCTGCCTGTAGTGCAGGAGACTCAGGTTCAACCCCTGGGTCATGAAAATACCCCCAAGAAGGGAATGGCTACCCACCCAGTATTCTTGGGCTTCCTTGGTGGCTGAGATGGTAAGGGATCTGCCTGCAGTGTAGGAGACCCAGGTTCAATTGCTGGGTGGGGAAGATCCCCTGGAGAAGGGAATGGCAACCCAATCCAGTATTCTTGTGTGGGAAATCCCATGGACAGAGGAGCCTGCAGGGCTACAGTCCATGGGATTGCAAAGAGTCAGACACAATTGAGCAACTAACACTTTCACTTCACTTTCCAAGGATTCTAAAGTTCCCTGGAAGGTTCCGAGGATTAGTACATGGGCATATCTTTGAGAACAATTTTTAGCCTACCACAGATAAAGTTTTACCTTTGATTTCAAATTACATATAGGGCAGGCATCATATATCTTCATCTTTAGGGCTACCATATATGTTAACCTGGCCCTGGGTAAGGGTTGATATTACTTGCTTCTCCTTTGTCTCATGAGGACTTGCTTGTCCTTTCCACCATCTAGAGCTGGGGCTCCTCACCTCTGTGGTGCAGAGTTAGGGTCACACCTACTGAGTCTCCAGGTCACTGGGCCATTGCAAGGAAATCAGTTAATCAGTTACTGCATTTAGAGTGCTGGAAGGAACAGGTGACATTTTTTGTCCTTACTAGCTATGAGAAATTGTCTTTGGCAATTTCTTTATGACAGTCTTAACCACATATCCCATTTGGTATGATATAGATCATATGTCACTATTTCTGGTCTCTGAATTCCTTCTGGACCAAAAGATAAGACAGGTCTCTCTGACTGAGCCTTTGCACAGGGGTGCACTGGCAGAGTTAGTGAGCTGCTAGCTGGTGATGGTGCTGAATGAATCTTGGGCCTGGCAGAGACGGCTACCAGGAAAAAAACAAAAAACAAAAAAACAAGGCAGAATAAGCACCTGCAGGAGAGGAGGTAAGGGGCTTGGACTAGAGAAATTTCACAAGGTATCAGAAATCAGAGGTTGGCAGGCACCTTCTCCTTATTTACTTTTATATTAATGTATAGGTAATGAGTGAACAGAAGGGAAAGAAGAGAGAAGTCAGAACCCAGAAGATACTCACTATAGGCAGGGAGGGACCTTATAAGGAGTCACCTTTACATTAGCTTGGGTGATAAGAAAGCTATGGGTGGAATCTGGTGATTTTAAAAGGTGAGGTTAAATAAAGGGCTTCCTTTGTGGCTCAATTGATAAAGAATTTGCCTGCAATGCAGGAGACCCCAATTTGATCCCTGAGTTGGGAAGATCCCCTGGAGAAGGGAAAGGCTACCCAGTCCAGTATTCTGGCCTGGAGAATTCCATGGACATACAGTCCATGGGGTCGCAAAGGTTTGGACATGACTGAGCGACTTTCACTTTTTCACTAAATGAAGAGAGTGGAATTACACATTGAGGTTAGAAAGGGGAAAGTAAATCAACTGGAAGACCCCAAACCAGTGATGACTGCTCCTTTTGTCACAGTTTGTCTCTCTCCTCCTTTGTCCACTTAAGCCTCCAGGTTCTAGAGCTTTCAGGAGGGGATATGCCATGTACCCTGCTTCCATCTAGTCATACTTTCTCATAAGCTAAGCACTTGATCTGCAGTTCAGTCTCTACCTTTGCTGGTTCTTCTGCACCTCTCACGCCTGCCCCAATGTTAAGGTCAGAAGCAATGAGTTATCTTATGTCAGAATGCTTATGAAGTCTATTTCAGAGCTCCTTTTCTCTAACTTTATTTTGAAAAACAAAGTTTTTTAGGAAAATGCATTAGCGAGAAATTGGCCTTAATGAATTCCAGCTTTAGATACTAACTGAGGTCACCTAGCGAAATCAGTAAAAACACAGAGATTTAGTGATGATCTCTTGAAATCTTGAAGTACAACTTCAAATTTTGAGGTTCTGAAAGTCTTGTTAACACATCTTTTTTAAAAAAAATCACTTTAAAAACTAACAATAAATGGCTATATTTTGGAGATTTTTAACACACATAAGAAGAACAAATGAAAAGAAAAAAAATGACTACTGTAATGTTATATGAAAAAGTATCTAGGCTTTAGATAAATTTGCAATAGCATCAAACTAGATTTTTAAAATTGCTGTATTTTGAGGCACTGAGATGAAAGTAAAAATGAAACTTATTGAAAATTACTCAAAAAAAGGCTCTTATGACAGTTAAGACAGTGATGCTGAAAATGCATGTGAAGAAGTTGAATAAAACTGTTTTATAAAATGTGGGTATGGAAATGAGCAGTATTTCTAACTAATATAATTTTTTATGTAGTGTGGTTTTAAACATGGATGTATAAGAAAATTAATGTTAAGCAAGAGGAGCTTGGCAGGCTATAGTCCATGGGGTCACAAAAGTTGGATACGACTGGGTGACTAAACACCACTGCTACTACCAGTAGACATTCAGCTATGACAGCCAAATTTTGAAATGATTAAATTGATTAAAAAAAAAGCTGATGGGGATATCTGCCCCCTAAATGGTCTCTTTCTTTCCTTTAGTTTTTTGGCCATGCCATGTGGCATGTGGATCTTAGTTCCCAGAGTGGGAAATGAGCTTCTGCCCTCTGCATTGGATGTCTGGAATCCTAACCACTGGACCTCCAGGGATGTCCCTCTTTCTTTCTTAATGGAAATGTTTAACCTTTTATCAATTGTATCAGTTCAGTTCAGTCGCTCAGTCGTGTCCGACTCTTTGCGACCCCATGAATCGCAGCACGCCAGGCCTCCCTGTTCATCACCATCTCTCGGAGTTCACTCAGACTCACATCCATCGAGTCAGTGATGCCATCCAGCCATCTCATCCTCGGTCGTCCCCTTCTTCTCCTGCCCCCAATCCCTCCCAGCATCAGAGTCTTTTCCAATGAGTCAACTCTTCGCATGAGGTGGCCAAAGTACTGGAGTTTCAGCTTTAGCATCATTCCTTCCAAGGAAATCCCAGGGTTGATCTCCTTCAGAATGGACTGGTTGGATCTCCTTGCAGTCCAAGGCACTCTCAAGAGTCTTCTCCAACACCACACTTCAAAAGCATCAATTCTTCGGCGATCAGCCTTCTTCACAGTCCAACTCTCACATCCATACATGACCACAGGAAAAACCATAGCCTTGACTAGACGGACCTTAGAGCCCACTTGACTTCACATTCCAAGATGTCTGGCTCTAGATGAGTGATCACATCATCATGATTATCTGGGTCGTGAAGATCTTTTTTGTACAGTTCTTCTGTGTATTCTTGCCACCTCTTCTTAATATCTTCTGCTTCTGTTAGGTCCCTACCATTTCTGTCCTTTATCGAGCCCATCCTTGCATGAAATGTTCCCGACCCAGGGATCGAACCCAGGTCTCCCGCATTGGAGGCAGACGCTTTAACCTCTGAGCCACCAGGGAAGCCCTATCAATTGTATATTACAATGCAAAATGTTTGGCAAGAACTGCAAACATAATTTCTTACCAGAAATAACCCAGTCTTTATTACTAAATCACCAGGAACATGCACATGTGCACACACACACACACACCATTTCAAAGGATCATGCTGTTAAATGATAAACTGAGGCACATTGAAATTTTTATGAGTTTATTAAAGCAGTAATTGATTTTAATAGGGCAATGCCAAACCAGAAGTGTTTAAGGAGCCCTCGTTGATAGTAGCTAACAGACTAGGCTTACACAGAGAAAGTGCAGAAGCAAACAAAGATTATTAAATTGTCTACAGTTTAAAGCCAGGTTGGCTGTTTGAGAGTGATTGTCCTTAGCCTCTTGATTTTGTAACCCTGTGGTATTTACAAGCTTAGATTTTGGGTTGCTTACATGGGCTTCCATGGCACTAGAGCCTCATCCAGCTATGGCCTACTTGTTTGATTAACATTTTCTCGTCTCTCAAAAATCTGCCTTTTATTACACGCAGTCAGCCTAGAGAAACATGTAGGGACCTGCTCTTCTCAGTTTCTCATTTGTTTTCTGATTTACAGAAGTCTGGTTTTAGAAAAGGCAGAGGAATGAGAGATCAAATTGCCAACATCCGCTGGATCATCAAAAAAGCAAGAGAGTTCCAGAAAAGCATCTATTTTTGCTTTATTGACTATGCCAAAGCCTTTGACTGTGTGGATCACAATAAACTGTGGAAAATTCTGAAAGAGATGGGAATACCAGACCACCTGACCTGCCTCTTGAGAAACCTATATGCAGGTCAGGAAGCAACGGTTAGAACTGGACATGAAACAACAGACTGGTTCCAAATAGGAAAAGAAGTACGTCAAGGCTGTATATTGTCACCCAGCTTATTTAACTTATATACAGAGTACATCATGAGAAACGCTGGGCTGGAAGAAGCACAGGCTGGAATCAAGATTGCTGGGAGAAATATCAATAACCTCAGATATGCAGATGACACCACCCTTATGGCAGAAAGTAAAGAGGAACTGAAAAGCCTCTTGATGAAAGTGAAAGAGGAGAGTGAAAAAGTTGGCTTAAAGCTCAACATTCAGAAAATGAAGATCATGGCATCTGGTCCCATCACTTCATGGGGATTAGATGGGGAAACAGTGGAAACAGTGCCAGACTTTATTTTTTTAGGCTCCAAAATCACTGCTGATGGTGACTGCAGCCATGAAATTAGAAGACGCTTACTCCTTGGAAGAAAAGTTATGTCCAACCTAGATAGCATTTTCAAAAGCAGAGACATTACTTTGCCGACTAAGGTCCGTTTAGTCAAGGCCTGTCTCTTATACACATCTAGATGTGTATAAGAGACAGATCCAGGCCCACCTAGATCATCTTTCTGTCCTAAGGTCAACTGATTAGTCAACATAATCACATCTTCAAAGTCCCACATAATGTAACATAATCACAGAAGGAAAACCAGGGGTGAAAGCCATAGAGCTGTTTGGAATCCAGCTTACCATGTGATTATTCTGAGGAAAGTACATGTTTGCATTTTAAACACTGAGAACAGTGTCTTATTTTGTGATATGTAAAATAAGAACTCAATATAGGTTAACTGTTTTTTTTTTTTTCTGTTCATAGCACTTCATGTGTTTGTCATTACAACTCTGTATTACTTTAAAGGTAAGAAATCAAGAATTAAAAAGACTGGCCAACACCATACAGCAGGTTTGTGGCAGAGATAGGAATTAAACCTAGTTCAGCTGCCAATCAGGTCTGTGTTTTTGCTATTACATGATACTACATGACAGAAAGTTGGCAAAGAACAGGTTATGTTCATTTGGGGAGTAGAACTTAGGAAAAAATATGAAATTTAAGGAACAGAAAGAATATTTATAGAGAGTCACTTGCCATATATGAGTAATTTATGGTTTAGGAACAAGGAAAGCTATATTAAATACTAACTGAAATAAGAAAATCTTTAACTGAACTAATGATTTTTAGTGAATAGAGGCATTTTCTTTTTTATTATTTTTAATTGAAGGGTAATCGCTTTACAATGTTGTCTTGGTTTCCACCATACATCAACATGAATAAGCCATAGGGATACATATGTCCCTTCCCTCATGAACTTCCCTCCTACTTCCCACCCGAACCCACCCCTCTAGGCTGTCACAAAGCACAAGGCTGAGCTCCCTTCACTATACAGCAACTTCCCATTAGCTATCTAATTTACACATGGTAATGTATATATTTCAATGCATTCCCTTCTCCAGGGGATCTTCCTGACCCAGGGATCAAACCCAAGTCTCCTACAATGCAGACAGAGTCTCTACCATCTGAGCCCCCTCCCCTTTTTAATGTACATATTTCAATGCCACTCTCTCAGTTCATCCCATCCTCTCCTTCCCCTGCTGTGTCCATGAGTCCATTCTCTATGTCTCAGTTCCTATTCCTGCCCTGCAAATAGGTTCATCAGTACCATTTTTCTAGATTCCATATATATGTATTAATATATGATACTTGTTTTTCTCTTTTTGACTTACTTCACTCTGTGTAAAACAGGCTCTAGGTTCATCCACCTCCCTAGAATTGTCTCAAATTTGTTCCTTTTTATGGCTGAGTCATATTCCACTGTGTGTGTGTGTGTGTGTGTGTATCACAACTTCTTATTCCATTCCTCTATCTATGGACATCCAGGTTGCTTCCATGTCCTGCCTATTGTAAATGCTGCTATGAACATTGAAATACATGTTTTAATTATGGTTTTCTCAGGGCATATGCCCAGTGGTGGGATTTCTGGGTCATATGGTAGATTTATTCCTAGTTTTTTCAAGAAGTCTTCATACTGTTCTCCAGGATGACTGTATCAGTTTACATTCCCACCAACAGTGCAGTCCAGTGCTCCATGATGCCTGTAACAATTTACATTCTCTCCACATTCTCTCCAGCATTTATTATTTGTAGATTTTTTGATAATGGCCATTCTGACTGGTATGAGGGAGAGGCATTTTCTTGTAATGATAGTCACCTTAAGGGGCTGTACACTCACACTTGCGAGCTAGACTCATTCCTTTGATGAGCTCTTCATATCCCTGCTGCCTCCCCTCTGCCATCCTGCATCATATAGTGTCACGAGAAACATCCCTGAAGGGCAGGCACCCACTGACTCTGCCTTGATGGGAAGAGCATTGCCCACACCATCTCCAAGCCTGCCCAGGTCTGAATCACTACTACATCTATCTCCTGCTGTCTCCCTTGATGGTAGAGCAACAACAGAGACCCAAGATGGATGTACGAATGGAGGGATAGATGGATGGATAGATAGAGACGTGGAAAGACAGTCTTCTCATCCCTGGTCCTCCCTCATTTAGGACCTTGACCACAGTATTATTCACTAGGATTATTCATAATATTTGACCCAGCATTTCTTTTTTTATAATATAATTTAGATTTTTGACATCACTTTGTTTATTTATTTTTGGCTGCCGTGGGGCTTTGTTGCTGTGCAGGGGCTTTCTCTAGTTGCAGTGAGCAGGGGCTACTCTCTAGTTGTGATGTAAGGGCCTCTCACTCCAGTGGCTTCTCTTGTTGCAGAGCACGGCTTTAGGGCACACGGGCTTCAGTAGTTGTGGCTCCCAGGCTCTAGAGCACAGGCTCAATAGCTGTGATGCATAGGATTAATTGTTCTTCAGCGTGTGGGATCTGCCCAGATCAGGGATCAAACCCTGTGTCTCCTGCATTGGTAACTGGATTCTTTACCACTAAGCCATGCTGCACTCAATCTGCCAGCAAATTTGGAAAACTCAGCAGTGGCCACAGGACTGGAAAAGGTCAGTTTTCATTCCAATTCCAAAGAAAGGCAATGCCAAAGAATGCTCCAACTATCGCACAATTGCACTCATCTCACATGCTAGTAAAGTAATGCTCAAAATCCTCCAAGCCAGGCTTCAACAAAACGTGAACCGTGAACTCCCTGATGTTCAAGCTGGCTTTAGAAAAGGCAGAGGAACCAGAGATCAAATTGCCAACATCCGCTGGATCATGGAAAAAGCAAGAGAGTCCCAGAAAAACATCTACTTCTGCTTTATTGACTATGCCAAAGCCTTTGACTGTGTGGATCACAAGAAACTGTGGACAATTCTGAAAGAGATGGGAATACTAGACCACCTAACCTGCCTCTTGAGAAATCTGTGTGCAGGCCAGGAAGCAACAGTTAGAACTGGACATGGAACAACAGACTGGTTCCAAATAGGAAAAGGAGTATGTCAAGACTGTATATTGTCATCCTGCTTATTTAACTTCTATGCAGAGTACATCATGAGAAACACTGGACTAGAAGAAACACAAGCTGGAATCAAGATCACTGGGAGAAATATCAGGCTGGATGGCATCACTGACTCGATGGACATGAGTCTGAGTGAACTCTGGGAGTTGGTGATGGACAGGGAGGCCTGGTGTGCTGCGATTCATGGGGTCACAAAGAGTCGGACATGACTGAGCGACTGAACTGAACTGATCCTGCTTGAGGACAGTCTCTGGAAAAAGCCTTCTGGCTAATCCTGTTATCTTAAGGTGTAAATTATGGGAGTAGGTCTTAGTGAGGTCTTAACAACCTCCAGGCATTCTTTTAATTCACTGTAATAACTAATTAGAGAGTATATAACTCCATGGCTAACACTAGCAAGGGGGTACTCTTTCTACCCTCTTCTGATGCCTATGTCAGAAGCTTTCTCTATCTCGTTTATACTTCAATAAAACTTTATTACACAAAAGCTCTGAGTGATCAAGCCTCGTCTCTGGCCCCAGATTGAATTCTTCTGTGGAAGCCAAGAATCCCACCATCTTTGCGTGGTTCAGGAACAACCTTTCAACCCCATAGACAGCAGCCCACCAGGCTTCCCCATCCCTGGGATTCTCCAGGCAAGAACACTGGAGTGGGTTGCCATTTCCTTCTCCAATGCATGAAAGTGAAAAGTGAAAGTGAAGTCGCTCAGTCGTGTCTGACTCTTCGCGACCCCATGGACTGCAGCCCACCAGGCTCCTCCGTCCATGGGATTTTCCAGGCAAGAGTACTGGAGTGGGTTGCCATTGCCTTCTCTGAGAGAACTTTTTACAAGATACTAAAAATCATATTTATATAATACAATCCACATTTACTCAAGTCCCATTAAGTAGCAATGAAAAAACCACCTCACTCTTCTCCAGTCCATAAGATGGGGCTAATTATTTATTTCTTAGAGTTGTAAGATTTAAGAAACAGTATAAAGTATGCGCAAGTATTATTTTACTTTTCTTTCAAACTATTTGGGGATAATTTCTTATGTGGCTGAAGTTTGCACAGGGACAGCAAAAGAGGAAATAGAGAATGGCTTACCAAAGGGACATAAAGCTTCTCTCTTCATCAGAATCAATCATTAGAATACATCATAATTTTCTTTATAGTATTAAAACAGTATGCTGAATCTCAGAATAATTTTTAGAATCAGAAGGTCTAGCTACTTTGCAAATATTATTATTTTTTTCTAGAGTGGCTAGAAGTCATACCGGGGTAGTATAAGCATCAAATTTCTGAGTGCACTCTTCAGAATGTGTTCATGTTCAGAAAAAGAATGTCCAGCAGGTGGCGCCACAATCATATATGTTACACAATGACAATTTTGTAGTGAGGGAGAAGGCAAAAATTATTATATAGCCAGAAGATGGTGCTAGGTGACCAATCTTTAAAAACTAAGATCTGCAGTTGAAATTGGCAACTTCCGTTTTAATGAACTCCAGGATTTATATCAGGGCGTGGTTAACAATACTGTTTGAAATTCTTTAATTTTAAACTTCAAATTTATTATTTTTACAATAAAGGAATCCTCACCAGCTCATGAAAGGAATAAATACTTTCCTACTCTACTTTTATAACACAATTATTGCAAGAAAAGAGATTCTATTTAAATTTTTTAAATTTGACTGTTTCTCTAATTTCATATGTTTCCAAAAAAAATATAAGGACTTATCATCCACTTCTAAGTTCCTTGCTCCTTTTCTTCCATTCTTCCACTAAGACTCCCGCAGCAAGATGAAGCACTGCATTAGAAGATCTAGATTAGAAGATATATTTTATGGCATGCCCAAATTAGGGGAAAAAAATGTTTTGAAACGTTTCATCTACTGTTTTTTGAGAACCCTTTTCTGAAATACTATTGAACTTTTGTGTACATTTTGTGGTCAATGTTCAAGTCTCTAATCATTTTAAAATGATAGAAAATAAAAATTAAACTGCTTCATAATGTTTAAACTTATGCATAAATACAAAACTTTTATTCTAAAAATTGGTGTTGGTTCTTTTTGGAATTCTCGCCATTTGCCTACTAAGTATCTTTCACATGCATCGTCACCCCATCTCCTTCATCCTCTGGCCTCAGCTATTGTACTGTTCAAATGGAGAAGGAAATTCTACTGAGTGAGAATGTCATACTTGACATATGGGAGGCTCTCAATAAATATTAGTTGATTGATGGAATGAATGCCCAAAGAAAAATATCAGAGGACTCTGGAAAGTGTAATTGATTTTATGGATTCAGAAAATCTTCCACTGGCAAGATGGTGACCCTTAAGAGAAACCTTAGGGTGCAGATGAGAGCCATCTTTAGACATCTACAAGGCTGTCAGGTGAAAGAAGGGTTAAGCTTATTCTTTGTGGACCCAAAGTGGTGATCTAACACCAAAAGTTTACAGAAAAAATGAAATCCAAAATTTATAAAACTGAGTGTCTGAAAATAGGACAAATTTTTACAGTAGGTGGAGATATGCCTATAGCCAACATGTATTTGATCATAAGTTAGTAGTCAATTTGGTGAAAGGCAGAAAAGTGAGATCAAGGACCAGCAGGGCAATTAAATGGCCTTTGAAGTCCCTTTGAGCTTTGAGATGCTGCTGCTTCTGCTGAGATGCTATGAAGGTATAATTTGTTCAAAAAATTATTTCTGTCTTTGCCATGCTGATTGCATCCTGAGACCAATGTTGAATGGAGAATGGGTTCCTCCTTAGAGTTTTGGGGAATAAGTTTCATTGTGATTAGGACTTGAAAGAATATGTGACTTACTAACATGTACCACTCATTTCAGCTTAAATTTACACTGTCAACCTCTTCTTGGAATATATCTGAAAGAAAATGTAACTAGAATTGCTTCAGATATATTATTTTCCCTGATAACTGAAATTATCTGTTTCAAATTACATTTTTTCGTTTAACATTTACTGGATCACTGATAACATTTACTGATAAATTTTTGAGAATACATTTGGTTTTGGGAACAATAAAACATTTAAAAGTTTGTTTTTGAGGGGTGATCTAAATTCTGCATTTCACATATCTTCTCAAATTCATCCATAAGTGTAAGTAGTTAATCAGTTCTTTGTTTCATGAACCTAATTTCAGTCAGCTGTAGAAAAGTGATCAAGATGTTTACACTTAGTATACAAGCTCCTAACTTTTATACCTCAACCCAGATTTTATATTAAACTACAAACAAAAATATTAATTTACCCTCAGGCCTCATGATACTTTATACAGGGAACAATTTTTAACTGTTTTAGGTACATTGAAAACAAAACCTGCATTTGAAGAATTTTCCTCACAGCAATTTAATTCCAAGTATACTGAGGTATAATAATAACATTTTCATGAACCAAAATAAGGAAATAATCTCTAAATTGATTAATAGGATATAGGCTAAATACACTACATATATAAAATGGGCCACAATACAGGCTTTTAAAAGAATAAAGTAGTGTAATATACACTGAGATGAAGATACATCCATGATATATTGCTAAGAAAAATTATTGATTAGCAAATAGTATGGACATTTGTGTTCAATGGTCCTTGAATTCCCTTTTCTGTCCCTCATCAAAAGGACTACTAGCTTATAACTAAACATGTCAAAGTTATACATTTCTCCATCTATTGTAAAAATTTGTCATATTTTCAGATACTTGGCTTTTTAAATCTTGGATTTCATTCTTTTGAACAAATTTGTGTTCACTATTTGTGAATAAATAGTGTTCCCATTTTAAAAAATGATGTGAATACATCAAAAGATATCAGAAAGTCTTTATCCAATCTGGTGGCAGCAGTTTTCTCTGTGCATATTGGAACAGCTGCAAACATGAAAATTGGAATCTCCCTTTTGATACACTTTATTGTGGGTCAAATTTTTCCCACATGCATTTATCTTTAAAAAGAAAATCTAAGAAGGACATAGAATAATACAATCTATTGTTCACTTTCTTCTATAAGAATAAAGAGGAGGAAATGAATCATAGCCAAACAGAGTCTAAGATGATATTCATTTCCAGTGTACACTGTCAAAATTCAGAGCTCTGTTGTGAGAAGAATACTAATGAAATCACACATAGGGATCAGAATAAATAAACATAGACTTCCAAATCATCCTTGATCTTGGTCTTACCAGCTCCAGCAGAAACTCTAGCCTTCTACAAAGTCTCTTTTTACCCAGAATTTTCTTTAGGCCCGAGGGATTGTTCACAGCTCCATTTCACTGTGTTTGCATCCTGCCATGTTGGATGCCACCATTTCCCCTAGGACTGTTGTTACTTTGCTGGTGGATATGGCAGAAATATTACAACTCTTTGTTCTTACCTATATGCCATGATTTCTCTCAGCAAGCTTGTGTAGTCAGAAGAACCATGCATGTAATGATGAACAAAGGGCATTTCTGGGAAGAAATGGTAAAGAGACCATCTTATTTTAAATAAAGAATTTGTGTTGGAGAGAAATGGCATGAAATTATAAGGAATATTTTTGTTACACAAGATATAATACTTATTGTTGTTGTTCAGTCACTAAGTTGTGCCCGACTCTTTGTGACCCCATGGACAGCAGCATGCCAGGCTTCCCCATCCTTCACTATCTGCTGGAGTTTGCTCAAACTCATGTCCATTGATGTCCAGTGATGCCATCCAACCATCTCATCCTCTCTTGTTCCCTTCTCCTGTTGCCTTCAATCTTTTCCAGCATCAAGATCTTTTCCAATGAGTCATCTCTTTGCATCAGGTGGCCAAAGTATTGGAGCTTTAGCATCAGTCCTTCCACTGAATATTCAGGGCTGATTTCCTTTAGGATTGATTGGTTTGATCTCCTTGCTGTCCAAGGGACTCTCAAGAGTCTTCCCCAACACCACAATTTGAAAGCATCACTTCTTCAGCACTCAGCCTTCTTTATGGTCCACCTCTCACATCCATTCATGACCACTGGAAAACCATAGCTTTGACTATTCTTATAGTCACAATATAATAAAATTACAGGTGAATCAGTAAAGCTTAATTTAGAAAACAGAAATTACCCCAAGTATTTTAAGCAGAAAAGAATTTAATGCAAGATATTATGTGCTTACACAATGTTGAGAGGGTGGAAAGAACAGGTGCTGGCCCAGGCTTTCTGGACTGGCTCCCAGAGTGATGCAGAGCTGAACCACAAGGCAAGCTGATCCTTGCTGTGACTACTGCCTCTTACTCTGGAGAAAGAGCAAGGTGAAGCTGTGACTTGGATAACAGAAATCCAGCCTAGGAAGTCACTCTGTGTTTTAATATCCACAGATCTGTAACATGGACACTGGAGTGCAGCTATGGGAAAGTTTTGCATTTCTAAATTGTCGGCAGCAAGAGCCAAGAGTGATAGGGAAATGGCCGTTTCTCCTTTCTGCCTTCCAAATCTCTCTGAAATACTGGTGGCAGTGGTTTAGTTGCTAAGTCATGTCCGACTCTTGCGACCGCATAGACTGTAGCCTGCCAGGCTCCTCTGTCCATGGAAATCTCCAGGCAAAAATATTAGAGTGGGTTGCCATTTCCTTCTCTAGATTATCTTCCCAACCCAGGAATCAAACCCGGGTCTCCTGCCTAGCAGGCAGATTCTTTATTGATTGAGATATAAGGAAAGCCTGTTTACCCTAATTATTCCTTTTAATTGTACAAGTAAAGATGCAGTTGCAGCCTTCCCTGAGTATCTGCAGAGGACTGGTTCCAAGACCACCACTCCCCCCATACCAAAAGCCAGGGATATTCAAGGCCCTCTTGGAAGACAATGTGGTTTCCATCCTGCCCTTGGATTACTGGTGGTAAATAGTTTGCATCCAGAACACTAGCTACAAAAGTATTTTGAGGATTTAGATGATAACTTTCCAAGCCCTCCAAAATGAAGAAGAGTGCGCCTGAAATTAACACAACATTGTAAATCGACTGTAATCCAACAAAAATTAGGAAAAAACTATTATAAACAAAATAAGTGAAGAAGAGTGGAATGGCAGTTGAGAGTCAAAGTATCCACCACACATGGGGAAGCTCCAAAAAACTACTACTAATATGATCATCCAGATAAAGTAGCTATTGGTATTGTCACACTTTTATTTTCTTTCTATGTGTTTGTGTTGGCTTCTCTCACTCTTTCTCATCTACCAATCTATCTATAGCTCATCTACTCAATTCAAAATAGTTATTATTTTTCTAGCGGGTTCAGCAGACCTTTTTACCCTTCTTCAGGTAGAAACAATATCTGTTTTCCTTTAAGAAAACTCTGTCTCAACTCATATCCTTGTTGCCTGAGCTGACAAACTTTATCCCCATCAACCCCAGCACCCGAAAGTGCTACTTATAGGTTAAATGTGAACCCTACTCATGGTTGACTTCAGTTTTTATCAATGGTATTTGGATCATGGACCAGGAAATACTTTATAACCTGTGTTTTTCATGGATCAATATGGACTGAGACACACAGAGAGAAAGATTTATTATTAAGAATTGGCTCACATGATGAAGGAAGCTGCGAAGTTCTATGATCTGTGGTCTGCAAACTGTAGACCCAAGAAATTTAGTGGTATAAATCAGGGTAAGTCTGAAGGCCTAAGAACCAGGGGTGAAGTGAAAGTTGCTCAGTTGTGTCCTACTCTTTGCCACTCCATGGATGAAATTCTCCAGGCCAGAATACTGGAGTGGGTATCGTTTCCATTCTTCATGGGATCTTCCCAACCTAGGGATCAAACCCGGATTTCCCACATTGCAGGCAGATTCTTTACCAGCTGAGCCACAAGGGAAGCCCAAGAACCAGGGGAGTGATGCTTTAAATCCTAATCTGGAGGGCCAGATAAGATGCCCCAGTAAGCAGGGAAACCAGAAAGGTGAATTCCAAGTTTCTGTACCTGGTCTATTCAGCCCTCAACAGATTGAATATACCCATCTGCTGTGGGGAGGCCAATCTACTTTCCTGGATGGACTGATTCAAGTGTTAATCTCATCTGAAAACACCCTTACAGATACATCCAGCCATATTTTGAAGATATTTCTATTAGTTAATTGGATTGAGAAAAATTTAGAAATTCAAGGTAATGCTGTGAATTGTGTTGTGAATGTTATCAATATTAAGATTCATCAGTGAAAACAGTAGCTGCTGCTTTAATTCCCTTGGTTTACTTTTGTCCACTGTTTAGAGAAGAGTTTCTCAATAGTTAGCCCTCAAGTTATGAAGACAACTTTTTGTCAGTCTTCTGCCCCATCCTTTTCTTGTGCTTTTCATGATAAAAGAGGCAACTTATCTCTGTGACTCTTCCCTCTATCCTTCTTCTTCATGTTTGACATTTTTAGATGGGCCTGAAGCCTAAGTGGTTTTTTGGGAAAGAGTATATTCAGTTCAGTTCAGTTCAGTCGCTCAGTCGTGTCCGACTTTTTGCGACCCCATGAATCGCAGTATGCCAAGCCTCCCTATCCATCACCAACTCCCAGAGTTCACTTAGATTCACGTCCATCGAGTCAGTGATGCCATCCAGCCATCTCATCCTCAGTCGTCCCCTTCTCCTCCTGCCCCCAATCCCTTCCAGCATCAAAGTCTTTTCCAATGAGTCAACTCTTTGCAGGAGGTGGCCAAAGTACTGGAGTTTCAGCTTTAGCATCATTCCTTCCAAAGAAATCCCAGGCTTGATCTCCTTCAGAATGGACTGGTTGGATCTCCTTGCAGTCCAAGGGACTCTCAAGAGTCTTCTCCAACAGCACAGTTCAAAAGCATCAATTCTTCAGCACTCAGCCTTCTTCACAGTCCAACTCTCACATCCATACATGACTACTGGAAAAACCATAGCCTTGACTAGATGGACATTAGTCGGCAAAGTAATGTCTCTGCTTTTGAATATACAATCTAGGTTGATCATAACTTTTCTTCCAAGAAGTAAGCATCTTTTAATTTCATGGCTGCAGTCACCATCTGCAGTGATTTTGGAGCCCCCCAAAATAAAGTCTGACACTGTTTCCATTGTTTCTCCATCTATTTCCCATGAAGTGATGGGACCAGATGCCATGATCTTTGTTTTCTGAATGTTGAGCTTTAAGAGGCAATCTTGATTCCAGCTTGTGCTTCCTCCAGCCCAGTGTTTCTCATGATGTACTCTGAACTTAAGGTAAATAAGCAGGGTGACAATATACAGCCTTGATGTACTCCTTTTCCTATTTGGAACCAGTCTGTTGTTCTATGTTCAGTTCTAACTGTTGCTTCCTGACCTGCATACAAGTTTCTCAAGAGGCAGGTCAGGTGGTCTGGTATTCTCATCTCTTTCATAATTTTCCACAGTTTATTGTGATCCACACAGTCAAAGGTTTTGGCATAGTCAATAAAGCAGAAATAGATGTTTTTCTGGAACTCTCTTGCTTTTTTGATGATCCAGCGGATGTTGGCAATTTGATCTCTGGTTCCTCTGCCTTTTCTAAAACCAGCTTGAGTATCTGGAAGTTCATGGTTCACGTATTGCTGAAGCCTGGCTTAGAGAATTTTGAGGATTACTTTACTAGAGTGTGAGATGAGTGCAATTGTGCGGTAGCTTGAGCATTCTCTGGCATTGCCTTTCTTTGGGATTGGAATGAAAACTGACCTTTTCCAGTCCTGTGGCCACTGCTTGAGACTTTTTAGCCTCCATAATTGCATGAGTCAATTCTTTATAATAATTCTCTTTATATTTACCAATATAAATATACAACTATTGGTTCTGTTTCTCTGGAGAACCCTAACTAACACAGTCAGCATGGAGTACAGAAATTGGTGGAAAAGAGGTGAAAGACCTCTAGTAGTCCCACAACTAATGGCAGTCAAGGAGGATTTCTTCCCTGGTCCGCAGACTCTACCTTCCTGAAATCTATTCCAAGCATGACTTCATTATGTAGATTTTTCAGCTATCACATCTCAGCACAATTTAACCTCAAACCAACTATGGATCTGTGTTTAGATCCATACTCACTGAACAACATGTTTGCAATTTAGCTTTCCATGAACAACTTCTCACCTGGAAAAATCCTCTATTCATGCCAAGCATTTAAGATTGTGTGACATACTGTATGGGAACCTGTTCTTTTTGCTGAGTTGGCATTCAATCAGGCTTCTTTTGATGAAAGCATTTTTATCTCCCTCAGTCCATGGTTGTGGAAGGATGAATCAACATTCTAGACATAAAATTAGGAACATAACTTTGTGTGTATGTTTTTGTGTTAGTAACTCAGTCATGTCTGACTCTTTGTGACCCCATGAACTTTAGCTTGCCTGGCTCCTCTGCCTATGGGGATTCCCCACGAGAGAATACTGGAGTGGGTTGCCATTTTCTTCTCCAGGGGATCTTGACTTAGGCCTAGACAAATCCAAGTTTCCGTGGTTGGTTGAGTGATGGTAAGAGACAAAATCTAGACCAATAATAATTAGCCCCAAGACTTCCACTAGAACTATTTGCAAATATTTGGAATGAGACATGTTCTTTTTGACAGTTGCTAAATGGCTAGAACTTAAGTCTGGAGTTCCATAGTCAACTTTGCCATATTTACTTGACTGAGAACAAAGCTAATGCAGAGGAAAACAATGCCAACAGATAGGTTATATCTACACTATTTAATCTAATATCTGAATCCAGCTATCTTTGAAGGCAACAGTGTTCTTTCCAGTTATGGAAGCCAGGAATTTTTATATTGGTTTATTCTGCTTGGCATAAGGCAGCTTGTATTGTGTCTGGGCTTTTGTAAGTTTCCATAGAAAAAAATAACTAACTCACATGCATCAAATTAAAAAATAAATTATCTGTATTATATACTGGTCTCTGTGAACCTAGAGAGTAAACCCACTCTTGGTGTGCTGACAGATCATATTTTTGAGTGTACAGAACTGAGGATCAGACCTTGGATTAGAACAAATTCATGAATTCAAATGCTGGTCTGAGAGGAAGTATACTGTAGGAGGTAAGAACACGCACTTAACCATAATAGAGGTTGCATTGCAATGTATCCTGCCTGTTTGCTCAGTGAGAGTTCTTGAGCACGCAAGTTATTTAACTTCTCTCATTCTCAGTGCTCATATTTGCTAAGTGGAATAATTAATATTCCATTTAATTAAACTCATAGTATATACCAAGAGAATTCAGTAAAAGCACAGGTAACAACAAGAGTTAAGAGTTACTGGCCATCCATTATGTACAAATCATTGCTTTAAGTCATATCAGTTCAGTTCAGTTCAGTCACTCAGTCGTGTCAACTCTTTGCGACCCCATGAATCGCAACACGCCAGGCCTCCCTGTCCATCACCAACTCCCGGAGTTCACTCAGACTCACGTCCATCGAGTCAGTGATGCCATCCTGCCATCTCATCCTCGTGTGTGTATTATATTATATATAAGTATATATGTGTGTGTGTGTGTGTGTGTGTGTTTTATATATATTATATGGGCTTCCCTGCTGGCTCAGATGTAAAGAATCTGCCTGCAATTCAAGAAACCATGTTGGATCCCTGGGTTGGGAAGATCTCTGGAGAAGGAAATGTTTTCCCATTCCAGTATTCTTGCCTGGAGAATTCCATGGACAAAGGATCCTGGCAGGCTACAGTTCACTGGGACACAAAGAGCTGGACACGACTGAGTAAATAAGCATGCATGCATACATATATATTATATATATGAATAAAACAAGCAAGAACTGCCTTTTACTCTTAGGAAGTCATAATTCAGTAAATACTTGTTTTTATTGGTCATTTGGAGCTTGATTTTTTTTGGCGTTTTGGTCAGAATCAGCAAGATATGAGAATATTTTTATCATTCTTGGTTTTGGACCCCTCTAGTGAGTCATGGCAACCCACTCCAGTGTTCTTGCCTGGAGAATCTCAGGGACGGGGGAGCCTGATGGGCTGCCGTCTATGGGGTCGCACAGAGTCAGACATGACTGAAGCAACTTAGCAGCAGCAGTCTCTTTGTATTAAAAAAAAAAAAAAAAGAAAATATTCAAGTCCTTCCATTTGATTAAAGGAGTTCATCTAGAAATAGAAAAACTGAAACTGAAAATAAAATATCAAAAAAGAAAAAAAAATGTCACCCTGTCCTCTGGCTAATTTAAAGTTATAATTCATCCAACTTTAGTCAGTCTGAGAAACCACATAATATATTAAGCTTTCAAAAAGCAGCAGCTATTCATGAACAATGAAGAAAGCTCAGTCAAAACCCTTCTGTGGTCTCCCTGAACTCATGAACGCTAATGACTTTTCTGGCTCTTTTTTCGTGCAGTTCAACTTGTAACAAAGGCGACAGCTTTCAGAAAGCAGTGGTTCAATCACTAACCAGAGTGTGGATCTTATGAGAACAGGGCTCTACTTTCAACCAACTGGCTCCATAGACAACTTGGCCTCAAGAAACAAAATATCAAATTCCATAACTATGATCAGCACTCCTACCTCAAAAGCCATTCTTCCAAATACTTGTCCTTAATTGTAGCAGCAACCTGGTAAGAGAATATGGGTGTCTCAAAATAACCCACCATAACTATCAGTTCAGTTCAGTTCAGTCACTCAGTCATGTCTGACTCTTTGCGACCCCATGAATTGCAGCACACCAGGCCTCCCTGTCCGTCACCAACTCCCGGAGTTTGCTCAAACTCACGTCCATCGAGTTGGTGATGCCATCCAGCCATCTCATCCTCTGTTGTCCCCTTCTCCTCCTGCCCCCAACCTGTCACAGCATCAGAGTCTTTTCCAATCAGTCAACTCTTCGCATGAGGTGGCCAAAGTACTGGAGTTTCAGCTTTAGCATCATTCCTTCCAAAGAACATCCAGGACTGATCTCCTTTAGAATGGATTGGTTGGATCTCCTTGCAGTCCAAGGGACTCTCAAGAGTCTTCTCCAACACCACAGTTCAAAAGCATCAATACTTCGGTGCTCAGCTTTCTTCACAGTCCAACTGTCACATCCATACATGACTACTGGAAAAACCATAGCCTTGACTAGACATACCTTTGTTGGCAAAGTAATGTCTCTGCTTTTAAATATGCTATCTAGGTTGGTCATAACTTTCCTTCCAAGGAGTAAGCGTCTTTTAATTTCATGGCTGCAGTCACCATCTGCAGTGATTTTGGAGCCCAGAAAAATAAAGTCTGTCACTGTTTCCACCATAACTATGAGAAGAAACAATTGTAGCACAAGACCTACAATTTCCTTCCTACCTGCTTTCATCAACTTTCCCATCTAAGGACACAGACCATATTGAATATCTACTTGAAGCTATAGGGATTTACATTCAAATGTGGAACTTAAAACATTCATGAGACAACTGTAGAACAATTTTGCAGATGGAAATAAAAAAATAGTCTTAATAATCAGGCCATGCAATGGTTTACTGTATGTCCATTTGTGTATAGAGCTGGTCATTTAACTTGTAAGATGACTTAGTTAAGGACTGAATAGATGAGGAAGCTGAAGCTCAAAACACTTAAGAAATGTGACGGTATCACACAATTTAAAGGGGCTTCCTAGGTGGCACTAGTGGTAAAGAACCCACCTGCCAACACAGGAGACGTAAGAGATGCAGTTTCAATCCCTAAGTTGGGAAGATCCCCTAGAGGAGGGTATGGCAACCCACTCCACTATTCTTGCCTGGAGAATCACATGGACAAAGGAGCATGGCGGGCAACAGGTCAAGGGATTGCAAAGAGCTGGACATGACTGAACCAAATTAGCACCCACCCTCCCACCACATTGTTGTTGTTACTGTTATTCACACACACACACAGAGAGTTTAAAGACAGAATGCAAGATCTGACCCAGTTTCATGGAAGGACTGAACCATAGTGCTGTATTGTTTCTCTTATAGAGAAGGAGGAACAGTACAGAGAAAGTCAAACTATTTTTGTGCAAATGTGATCTACTGAACGGGGCAGCAGTGTGGGGAAACAGCCTTTCATGCCAGAGGGATTTTCTCTGTCTTCTGCATACAATTCCTTCCGATCAGAGAATTAAACAGTAGACTTGCGTAAGACTGATTGGAACAGAGTGGTCATTACTTTTCCAAAACTGCCCATTGCACCTTGGCAGGTATTTATGTTTTTCTCAAACAGGAGAATGCCCAGAAGCACTGCCATGAATCGAAATGCATAGACCTTTTAGCTGGATTCTTAGGGGGCAACTTTACAAGTGCTTGAAATAATGGCTAAAGCAATTTTTTTAAATGTATTCAAATAACAGTTATAAGCACAGTCAGATTGTTCTACCTAAGAAAAAGAAAGGTAATTACCTGTAAAACACATAAAATGTATATTGTTTACTCATCATTAACTCTGCACACCTTTATGCTAATGGATAGACTAAGACAAGCTTCCAACTGTAAGGTGACAGAAAGAGCCAGAGTAAGTCAGAGAAACACAAAAACAAAGACCTTCCTAGCTGACTGGATGACATCCCAGTAACCTTGAAGAATCCCTGTGTATTCTTCACAACCTTCAATCACCTGTGGAAGCGGTAAATAATGGGAGAAAATCCAATAGGTACTAGAGATCACTTTACAGACATTAGTTTCTCCTTACACAGTCTCTACCAAGGTGACAGCAAACCGCTTATTGGACAAAGACTAGAAAAGCAAGAAAGAATATAAACGACAAGATCCAACAGAAAAGTCAAAGTCTTAATTTTCTGAATCCCAAGAACCCTTTTATTTCTTTTCTTTCAATTTTTTTTATTGAAGTATAGTTGATTTGCTATATTGTGTTATTTCTGGTATACAGCATAGTGGGAAGCACATTATAAGGAAATGCATGGAAATTAACTAATGTTTATTGAGTTCCAGCATTGTACTAGGCAATTTACATATAGTATATATCAAAACATGTGCTCTCAAAAAACCTTTTAGTGCTTTTATTCCTTCATAATCTAGCCTTCCTTAAGGGAAGCAGAAATTATCCAAGAAACCACTGCAAAAATGTAAGCCAAATAAGAACACAACACAAGTCACTCCTGATTCTGACTTTTTTTTTTTTGTAATGTGGTTCAGTGCAGTTCAGTAGCTCAGTCTTGTCAGACCTTTTGTGACCCCATGAACCACATCACACCAGGCCTCCCAGTCCATCACTAACTCCCAGAATTTACCCAAACTAATGTCCATTGAGTTGGTGATGCCATCCAACCATCTCATCCTCTGTCGTTCCTTTCTCCTCCTGCCCTCAATCTTTCCCAGCATCAGGATCCTTTCAAATGAGTCAGCCCTTTGCATCAGGTGGCCAAAGTATTGGAGTTTCAGCTTCAACATCAGTCCTTCCAGTGAACACCCAGGACTGATCTCCTTTAGGATGGACTGGTTGGATCTACTTGCAGTCCAAGGGACTCTCAAGTCTTCTCCAACACCACAGTTCAAAAGCATCAATTCTTCAGTGCTCAGCTTTCTTTTTATAGTGCAACTAACATCCATACATGACTACTGGAAAAACCATAGCCTTGACTGGATGGACCTTTGTTGACAAAGTAATGTCTCTGCTTTTAAATATGTTGTCTATATTGTTCATAGCTTTTCTTCCAAGGAGTAAGAGCCTTTTAATTTCATGGCTGCAGTCACCATCTGAGTGTGAGATGAGTGCAATTGTGTGGTAGTTTGAGCATTCTTTGGCATTGCCTTTCTTTGGGATTGGAATGAAAACTGACCTTTTCCAGTCATGTGGCCACTGTTGAGTTTTCCAAATTTGCTGGCATATTGAGTGCAGCACTTTCACAGCATCTTCTTTTAGGATTTGAAATAGTTCAACTGGAATTCCAACACCTCTACTAGCTTTGTTTGTAGTGATGCTTTCTAAGCCCCACTTGACTTCACATTCCAGTTTGTCTGGCTCTAGGTGAGTGATCATCATGATTGTCTGGTTCATGAAGATCTTTTTTGTACAGTTCTTCTGTGTATTCTTGCCATCTCTTCTTAATATCTTCTGCTTCTGTTAGGTCCATACCATTTCTGTCTTTTATTGAGCCCATCTTTGCATGAAATATTCCCTTGGTAGCTCTAATTTTCTTGAATGGATCTCTAGTCTTTCCCATTCTATCATTTTCCTCTATTTCTTTGCATTGGTCACTGAGAAAGGCTTTCTTATCTCTCCTTGCTATTCTTTGGAACTCTGCATTCACACAGATATATCTTTCCTTTTTCTCCTTTGCTTTTCACTTCCCTTCTTTTCACAGCTATTTGTAAGGCCTCCTCAGACAGCCATTTTGCTTTTTTTACATTTCTTTTTCTTGGGGATGGTCTGGATCTCTGTCTCCTTTACAATGTCACAAATCTCTGTCCATAGTTCATCAGGCACTCTGTTGAACAGATCTCGTCCTTAAATCTATTTCTCACTTCCACTGTATAATCATAAGGGATTTGATTTAGGTCATACCTGAATGGTCTAGTGGTTTTCTCCACTTTCTTCAATTTAAGTCTGAATTTGGCAAAGGAGTTCATGATCTGAGCCACAGTCAGCTCCTGGTCTTGTTTTTGCTTTAATGTTTTGCTTTTTTTAACGTGGTAGTTTGGGTCAATTCTGAAAAGAACTTTGAGAACAAGAGTCTGTGATTTTCATCAAGTACTTTTACTTAGCTTATGGTGATTCAGTAATAGAGAAAGAACTAGGTTGCCAATGGCTAAAATAATTTCACTGAAATAATTTATAGTGACAGATGGACAGATAGATATGGATGTTGATATATATAGATAGATAATCTCCATTTTTTCTCTATAAACCTTTTAGCAAATATTGGTGAAGCGAAGATTTGTCTTACAAAGTTACCAGTGGAAGGTCAAAACATAAAGTTGAAATATATTTGTCTAGCTGAGTGATTAGAGCACTTCTAAGTGTCCAGTCCAAATTCAAGCAAGAAAGGACTCAATTCTCAACTTTTGAGCCACATCTAAAATGCTTCATATTTATACTCAAAAACACTTGTTAACAACAAGGTCCTACTGTATAGCACAAGAACTATATTCAATATCTTGTAATAACCTAAAATGGGAAAAATCTGAAAAAGAATATTTAATATTATATAATTTATATATATGTCAATGACTTTGCTGTATGCCAGAAATTAACACAACATTGTAAACCAACTATACTTCAATTAAAAAAACAAAAGCCAAACAAAAGCTTAAAACTGCTTCTTTTCAAATCAGCAAACTATCTGATTCTAGTTGCTGTGTTTAATATGAAAGGCAAATACCACAATGTTTATAAGCAGAAGTGCTTGAATCAATTGCTTGAGGTTTAACTCTCAGTCTACCATTCAGTAGCTCAGTGATTTAGCACAGGTTACCTAACCTTTCAAACCTCAGCATCCTCATGTATAAAATGGGTATAATGGAAGTATCTGCTTCATGTGTTGTTGTAAGAAAAAATGAAGTAAGAAAATAAACAACCTTAGAACAGTCCCTGGGCCAGCCCCAGAATCCTTGCATGCCTACTGTTGTCTCTTTCTCAGCCTTGCCCAGCCTCCCCCTGGTGGACACCTTCATGGGCATCTGGAAGTTAGTGGATGGCAAGAATTTCAATGACTACCTGAAGTCACTCAGTGTGGATTTTGCCACCATGACCAACCTACCACATCACTGAAGTGAATGGAGACACAATCACCATAAAAACACAAAGCATCTTCAAGAACACAGAGATCAGCTTCAAGCTGGGAATGGAGTTTGGTGAGACAAGAGCAGATGACAGGAAGGTCAAATCCACTGTGATGTGCTAGATGGAGGCAAACTGGTTCACGTGCAGAAGTGGAACAGACAGGAGGAAACACTAGTGCAGGAAACAGTTGATGGGACACCCATCCTGACACTCACCCAGGGCAGTGCAGTTTGCACTCACACTTACAAGGAAGAGGCATGACCTGCCCACTCCTTCAACTGCTCTTCTGCCAGTTGACTCCTCCTTGACTCAGCACCACATTGTCTCATTTTTCTCCTCCTGCATTTTGTACAAATTCAGCTTGATTGGAGGAATTCTCTTGGGGTCAGGTGGCAGCAGCCTGGATCCAGTTCCATTCTCATTGTATAAGTTTTTGTTTTTTAACTACATTCAAAGGGTGCTCTGATGTCAATAAACCAAAGCCAAAGTCAAAAAACAAAAATAAACAAGCAAACAAAACAGAAAGCACCTGTGCCTGGTACCTTCTATGCACTGAACAGATGTCAGTTAATATGATTACCAAATTTCAAGGTATTGTAATTATGGCAGGATAATTTGAGATATTAATCTTTTTTTTACTATTCTGTTCTCATTGATTCACAAAATTGAAAAGACTGGAAGTGATTTTGGTATATTTTTATCTTTCCCCCCTGAAGAAAAGAATCAAGATTTTTCAGTTCTAGCATGTAAGAATTTCTCTTGCTCCAGGAGAGAATTAATGACTTCTGTTTTCTAAAACCTTTAATGAAGCAATAGGGCTGAATTTCATTTAAAAGGGAAGAGGAGAGATGAAGGGAAAGAAAGAAACCTGGAAGAAATGAGAGGATGAGCCTCCCTCAGACCTAGAGCTAGATGGGGTTGGATTTTTGGCAAGCAGAGGAGATTTATGTTCCTGCTGTACAGAGTCCCAATGGGGAGATGGAGAGGGATAGCTGAGGTTGGCTTCTAGGGTCTAGGCCTGGAGAGAAGCATCAGGTCTTGTGTGAGCCAGAAGAACCACTACAATGGAGATCTCTGAGCAGGCCCAGCACACTCCTGTCAGAAAAACAACAGAAGACCAACATGTGTAAAAGCATCATGCAACAGAACACAAAATGGTAATGACAAAGATAATATGGGTGTTGACCAGGTCACTTGCTCATCTCTGCCTGCCCCAATTCAAGTCTTACAGAGTCGTAAGAGAGAGAAGTCCCCAAATCAAAACTTATATTGTTTCTTACTGCCCTGATAATTGAAAACCAGGCCCAGAATTAATTTATTTTAAAAAGAAGAAGTTTAGGGAACTTGAACTTGTGATCCAGTGGCTAAGACTCTGAGCTCCCAATGCAGTGGGCCTGGGTTCAATGCCTGGTCAAGGAACTTGATCCCACATGCTGCAGATAAGAGTTCACATGCCACAACTAAGACCCTCCACAGCCAAATAAATTAAATAAATAAATAAACATTTTTAAAGATGAATTTCAGGAACTTCCTGGTAGTCGAGTTAGCTAGGACTCAGCATTTTCCCTGCCAGGGGCCCAGGTTCAATCCCTGATCAGGGAACTAAGCTCTCACAAGCTGCACAGCATGGCCAAAAGGAAAAGATGAAGTTCTTTAAGTTAAGCAATGCATAGCATAAAAGTATGAGTTTTGCAAGGTTCTACCATATAGCACAGGGAACTATATTTAATATCCTGTGACAAATCATAATGGAAAAGAATATGAAAAAGAATATGTATAATTGAATCACTTAGCTGTACCCCAGAATATATAACTATAAATCAATTATACTTCAATAAAATTTGAAGAAAAAAAAATAAAGAGTTACAAGTTTTTGAGTTTTTTTAACCTTAGTTTAAATACTAGCTATGTGTATAGCCATGAGTAAAGGATTGAAATTCACTAAAATTTAGTTTCTATATTTATAAAATTATAACATAACTTGAAGCATATGTATAAAAATTAATAATTCATAAATTGCTGGATATATCATATGGCAAACAGTCATATGGCAAATAAATGGTAGCTATTAGTATTATTATATAAATGTGCTCCATTAGGCAGAAAAATAATTGTCAGTGAAAGATGACCCTGCCATAAAAGGATGCCTGCTGAAGGTGCAGTGATTGGTAAACAACTCTGATCCCCTTCAGGACCAAGGCATTTTTGAAGCAGACTACCTGAAATGTGGATCTTCCCTGGTGGCTCAGACGATAAAGCATCTGCCTACAATGTGGGAGACCTGGGTTCAATCCCTGGGTCGGGAAGATCCCCTGGAGAAGGAAATGGCAACCCACTCCAGTATTCTTACCTGGAAAATCCCATGGACTGAGGAACCTGGTTAGGCTACAGTCCATGGGGTCGCAAAGAGTTGGACACGACTGAACGACTTCACTCACTCACTCACTCACCTGAAATGTGTATCACATACCACATGCATTAGCAGAATCTGGAAAAGTACATGTAGACCTGTATCTCCAGATGCTAGAAAAAGGAGCCAAGGGGTATGGAACATAAAGTTGGATAAGGAAGAAACAATTAATGTGGGAGCACTATCCTATGACACACTGTTCCCAGGTGGGCCTAGTGGTAAAGAACCTGCCTGCCAATGCAGGAGACTCAAGAGACACAGGTTCAATCCCTGGGTCAGGAAAATTCCCTGGAGAAGGAAATGGTAACCCACTCCAGTATTCTTGCCTGAAGAATCCCATGGACAGAGAAGCTTTGCAGACTACAATCCATGGGGTGGCAAAGACTCAGACAAGACTGAAGCAACTTAACCTACATGCATCCTATGACACAAGGTTTAATGCTCTGCAAGGACCTTAGGAGACTGTGCTACCATGCTGCTCAGATGACCTTGGAAACACAAAGAAAGTAATCAACTTCATTAGGTGAACTAGAAATACCAGAAATTCCTCCCTCATGGATTCCTGATTCATGGCTCAGTATATGTGTACAAGCTGAAAATTACCAGCTCCTGCATCTCACTCACAGAAGTGAAGTGAAGTCACTCAGTCGTGTCCGACTCTTTGCAACCCCATGGACTGTAGCCTACCAGGCTTCTCCATCCACGGGATTTTCCAGGCAAGAATACTGGAGTGGGTTACCATTTCCTTCTCCAGGGGATCTTCCCGACCCAGGGATCGAACCCAGGTCTCCCGCATTGGAGGCAGACGCTTTAACCTCTGAGCCACCAGGGAAGCCCCACTCACTCACAGATGACCTTGCAAACAACCAAAATGAAATTCCTCCTAATGGGCAGAGCTTCAGTGTGCACCCAGCCATCTGCTTTGTGTAGAAAGTGTCCCAAGGTTGTGATATGTATGGTTTCATGAGCAACAACAAATGACTTGGTTGGTTGGATGGGGCATGGAATGAAAAAGACAGAGAAGTCTGAAAAAAAGGTATGTGGATAGACATAGAGGAATGGACACAATATGTAAAAATCTTTGTTTTGCTCATGCATGTGCTTGTGAGCAACTATTTAAACTGACACCCAGATAACTCCCTGGAGCATGCCTTGGTGCTGTTCTGCTCACATCTGAAGGACAATCCTGACTAACACTCACTCACAGATACTGTTGCTGAGAACCCGTCTCTCCAAATCTGTGTGCATTTCTGCAGACTGCTTCCCAAGGAACCCAATCCAAGAAAGTGCCAAATTAAACACTTATAAATTTAAAAGAAAGACAATGGAAATTTTATATGAAAGATAATTAATACTTTCATCATAAAATGTGTACTTTAAATCCGTGAATACGAACATTTTAAAGAAGAAGCAAGTGGCTAAAACTGTCACCACCACCACCCACTCCACACCTGCCAACCAGACAAGCACACAGACGCTGCTCACACACATATTATCTCATTCCACATCCAAGAATTGCAGGGGAAGGAGATAACTTATTTCTACTAATTCTACCCAGACTTTCAGAAACCACTCTAACTGGTAACCTCTGGTCATGTGCCTCTAAATAAATGACTATTAAGGGATATGAAATGCTGATTGGCCGTCACTACNATTATCTCATTCCACATCCAAGAATTGCAGGGGAAGGAGATAACTTATTTCTACTAATTCTACCCAGACTTTCAGAAACCACTCTAACTGGTAACCTCTGGTCATGTGCCTCTAAATAAATGACTATTAAGGGATATGAAATGCTGATTGGCCGTCACTACTATATACATTTCCTACACCTGGAATACAGGGAGGAAGGGAACATTGCAGGACTGACACAGAGATGTCAATGTCCTCAGTGTCTTTCCATAAGGAAGGCAACATTCCCAAGAAAACTCAGAATGCTCTAACCAGGAGAACAGCACCAACCATTTTTCAAAAATAATGTTCAAATAAAGGATAATATCCTTTTTAATGGAAATACTTGAGACTATAGGTCTGTGATGGGCAGGTTTCTAAAGTGGCCCATACGATTCCTGCTCCTTGGAGTACACAGCTATGTAAATCCCTCCTCTTGAAACGTCATCAGGACCTGTAAATACAATAAGATATTACTTCCATGATTATGTTGCATTATGTGGCAAAACATATTTTTCAGATATGATTATTCACAGCTGACTTTAAGTGAATCAAATTGGAATCTTCCCACCCCCCCCACCCCACCCCCCGCCAGGTGAACTAATCAGATGAGACTTTTAAAAGCTATCAAAGAGCTCTTCATTGGATAACCATGTCTTGAATTGCCTTTGGATGAGGGTAGGACCTGAGGGTGGCCTCTAAGAGCTATAAGCAACCCCAGCCAAAAGCAAGCAAGAGAAATAGGGCCTCTATCATATTATAATCACAAGGAACTGCATTCTGATAATGCCTAAATGAGCCAGGAAGAGTACTCTCAAACTGCAAATGAGACCCATGCACCGGCCAGCACCTTCATGACAGCCTCATGGGTTCCTGAGCAGAGTTGTGTCAGTCAGAGATTTCTGATCTACAGAAACCATGAGACAACTCTCTGGTGTTTTAATTTGGGGCAATTGGTTACTCAGCAGTAGGAAATAGACACAAGGTCACTTTCTAAAGTCTTTCGAGTTTTTATTTTCATGACAGGCAACAGAGTATTCAAAAATGCGCAAAGTGTATATTAATGATGATGACTACAATGCTACAAAGAGTTTTGAGTATTTGTAATTTTCAACAATGGCAAAAATGATAAGTTAGAGATGTGAAATGTGTTCTTTCTGACAGTCTGCAAATATGCCCTACAGCTGAGTTTTAGGCATAGTATTTTGCAAAATGATCCAAGTCTTCATTTCACTCACTGAACTAAAAAGAAAAATGCTAGTTTTTTACATTATCGTTTTCTCTGCCACAAAGAACAATCTGCACTTCTTAAAAGCTATTAAAACTTTAAAATATATACTTTCTTACCTCTGAATTTGTAGATGCCTCCTGCATCTTTAATACTCAAGAAGGGATAGAGGAAATGCAGAAAATGTTTCCCAAAAAAGTTTTGCCTGCTGAATTAATGTATAAGAATTCTACAATCTTTACTAACAATAATATATTTTGGAAGAACCAGGAGCCAAAAGATGTATTTTGTTTCCTCCTTGAATTCTCCAATTTGTGGCCATATGACCCTGGGAAAAGCTATTCTGGATAAAAGATTGAATAAATTCTAATAGTTATATTAATGAAAGGATTCCACGAAAATGATATATAGATAGTGAAGTCGCTCAGTCGTGTCCAACTCTTTGTGACCCCATGGACAGTAGCCAACCAGGCTCCTCCATCCATGAGATTTTCCAGGCAAGAATACTGGAGTGGGTTGCAATTTCCTTCTCCAGGGGATCTTTCTGACCCAGGGATCGAACCTGGGTCTCCCATATTGTAGGCAGACGCTTTTACCATCTGAGCCACCAGGCTGGACATATGGCAGCCCATAATTTTAAAAATACATTTTTTATGCTTCCCTTGTCACTAGTTTTTAACCTTGTGAGCACATTATGAATAAATTGGATATCATGACAAGCATCATACAGAATATTTGAGGAATTTCCGAAATGATAGCTGATATTCATCATTTGTTCCTGTTTTTTCCGTTCTTTCCTTTTTCTGCTGTGGGGAATACAGATGCAACAGTGGGAACTCTAGCCACAGTTTTGTACCCTGAAGACCAGGGCATCCTGTAAAAATGATGACATTCTAGATCTAAGTCCCTAAGAATTCAAGAATCAGGAATATGCCACCAGCCTTCAATTGATTGCCTCTTAGTTTTCACAAGAGAGAAGGAAACTTTTATTTTGATTAATCCACTGTTATTTTTGTATCTCTGTTACTCATGGTCAAAACTCATCCTGAATGATAGAAATATGCAAAAGATATTGACTTAATGCCATTCTAACTGCAGATTTTTGTGTATCATGATATTTAGAAAGAATAAAGAAAATTTGTCATAACCACTAGCCACATCAAATATATTAAATAGATGTGCAGGCAATGCTACAAGATGCAAAATTTAAAACAATAGCTGTAGCCTCATGGTAAATTTAAAAAGGCACACAAATTTAATTAAACTTTGAAAAACTGTCTCCTAAATTAATCTTCCACTGACACTAGTTACAATTTATAATTATACTCACAGAAATTCAAGGATATTGAAAAAAACAAATCTATAGAAAAAATAAGACAATCAAGGTAGTACTACCTTGACAAATAAGACTACATGAAATAATCACCAGACTTCAACTTAAACCTCTCATGGAGAAGGAAATGGCAACCCACACCAGTATTCTTGCCTGGGAAACCCATGGACAGAGGACCCTGGTGGGCTACAGTCATGGGGTTGTAAAAGAGTTGGACACACACACACACGATGGTACTATTAGTTTCTTTATTTTAGGCTGCACCACATGGCCTATGGGATCTTAACTCACCAACCAGGGATCGAACCCATGCCTCTTGCTTTGGAAGCACTGGAAATGATATATAGTAAGTGCTTTATAAACTCTAAAATGCTAACTAAAATTAAAGTATAGATAACAGATTTTTAAGTGGAGTTTTCTTTTTTGCTCCCACAAATAGTGTGTTCCAGACACAGGTATACTCAGAATGAAACCCGTTTAGAAATGATGAAGCATTAGGTATAAATGAACTTTGGATGCATTGTAAAGTATGTTCTATTGGAATGCTGATGCTGGAAAATAAATTACACTAATCAGCCTCTTAAATAAAATTTAACCTCTAAATTATAGGATGTGTATACTTTGTAAAATTTATGTATAGGCACATTTAAATTGTTCAGTTAATTAAAGTAGTTATTAAGTTAATTGTCATTGGCTTAAGAGTCTTGAGTTATTGGTATAATTAAGGTTATTTGTGTAAGAATAAATCTTAGTACAAGGGGATATCTTTTCCTTTTCCTTTCTTTTTACATTTTAACTTCCTTATATCATAGTACAGAAATCCAAAATCATGTATATCTCAACAGATAAGGAATCTGTGATTCTGAGACAGTTTCAAGCAAAGTGATGATTCAAACTTATCACTGCTTTTTGAATATGAAAATGTTGTGAGAAGATTGCTCCATCTTCTGGGTAATATTCCTGAGGATGAATTATTACTATCTTTGCATTCTTCTAGAAAGTCTGTAGCATTTATTTAAAATAACTTCTAATCCCATCATATAGGCTTCCCAGGTGGCTCAGTGGTAAGGAACCCAACTGTCAATGTTGGAGAGACAGGAGATACAGGTTCGATCCTTGGGCTGGGAAGATCCCTTGGAGTAGGAAATGAGAACCCACTCCAGTATTCTTGTCTACATGGACAGAGGAGCCTGGTCGGCTACAGTCCATAAGGTCACAAAGAGTCAGACACGACCTAGTGACCGAGCACACACACAGAAACACACGCACACATTGCATCATATACAATATTTTGTTATTCATAGAAAGAAAGGAAGTTTCTCTATAAGCACATCTTAGATAGACTTCAGAGGTGCCTCTGGAAATTGCACTGTCTCACCACATTGGGCTGTAGTTCAGAATCCAGAATGAGATTTCCCCTGGACTCTCTTTGGATTCTATTTTTGTTTTCTCATTGTTCTGGATAAAAGTCATCCCTCCACTACCAGGGACTCCACCTACCCCATGAGAGTTATGAGTCCCTCCTCAGCAGTTTTGCTCCATAATACAAAATTCTCTATTTCCTAAGAGACCACTACTTAAGGCAGAAAAAAAAATTTTACTCCAACATCAGCCTTGCTCTGTGTGTGTTACTCACTCATTTGTGTCCGACTCTTCATGACCCCATGGACTGTAGCTCACCAGGCTCCTCTGTCCATGGGATTCTCCAGGCAAGAATACTGGAGTGGCTTGCCATTTCCTTTTTAATAAAAGTCCATACAACTAGAAAATTCTTTAAACTAGAACTATGACTTTATTTTTCTGGGCTCCAAAATCATTGCAGATGGTGATTGCAGCCATGAAATTAAAAGAAACTTACTCCTTGGAAGGAAAGTTATGACCAACCTAGAGAGCATATTCAAAAGCAGAGACATTACTTTGCCAACAAAGGTCCATCTAGTCAGGGCTATGGTCATATATGGATGTCAGAGTTGGACTATAAAGAAAGCTGAGTGCCGAAGAATTGATGCTTTTGAACTGTGGTGTTGGAGAAGACTCTTGAGAGTCCCTTGGACTGCAAGGAGATCCAACCAATCCATCCTAAAGGAGATCAGTCCTGGGTGTTCATTGGAAGGACTGATGTTGAAGCTGAAACTCCAATACTTTGGCTACCTGATGCGAAGAGCTGACTCATTGGAAAAGACCCTGATGGTGGGAAAGATTAAGGGCAGGAGGAGAAGGGGACAATGGAGGATGAGATGGTTGGATGACATCATTGACTCTACGGACATGGGTTTGGGTGGACTCTGGGAGTTGGTGATGGACAGGGAGGCCTGGCATGCTGCGGTTCATGGGGTCGGTCACAAAGAGTCAGACACAACTGAGCGACTGAACTGAACTGATTTGATTAGGTTAGAACAACTCTGCCTCCAGGTCACCATAGATATTATTAATAAAAGAAGATACCAAGAAGTAAATCCACCCAGTACTTCCTTTTCCCACAAAGTAGACTTGGGAGCAAGAGTAAAACATATAACAAGGAACTATAAACTTCTAGAATTATGTAGGTGTAATCATTGAGTCCTGGTACTATTTTGAAAGCCCTGGTGATGCCACATGGCTGTCATGATTAAAAAGATGATGAAGAAATTCAATGTGTCAAATTCAGGGCTATTTACCACTATTTAAATTAGCTATATAAAGCATGCTGTACCTTTCCAAGTGGGGTTTGCGCTGGAGAAACTGTGAAGGTCAGGATTTGTAGACGGATCTGCGTTTCATTAAAATTGAGTTACCGGTTCATTTGTGTATCCTTGGGCAAATCATTTCAGTAGTTAAAAAAAGATAATGCTCAAGGCTAAAAGATTAAATCCCCTAGTAAAAAAACAAGCAAGGTAAATGATAATACTATTATAATAAATATTGTTATTGCTTTTGAGTCTAGCTTTCTCTAAGCTCCTATCACTATTATTATTCATCATTTTCAACTGCATTCATTAGGCAAGGTAGAAGGAGCACATACTCAGTGCTATGTATCATTCAGAGATGGTGCCTTACTGCCCTAGCTCATCAGTGATACTCTCTTGACTCTGGGGCAGGAAGACCCAGTGGAATAATGTTCTAGAAACTAAAGCAGGGGCCAGCTTTAAGGGCACTATTCCCAGGAACTCTGATAAATCTAACAGACGACCTATTATCCTAGATGCCAGGTGTTGGTGAAATAGATGGTATGAGTTACTGCATCAAATAAGGCCATGCCTGATGAGATCTTTCACTCACCCATTGACAGACTGAGGCAGAGATCTGCTAGTTTATCCATTCATTCATTTACCTGCTATATGTATCACACCCTAGTAAGTGCTAAGAAAGGTGTTACATAAATGAATCCATATACAGGATACAGATGGGGCCTAATAAAATTCCTTCACCATCAGAAGCTTAAAAGATTTTACAAAGACACTGGAAAGAGCTAAGTAAAAGTAAAAAGTAGGATATCAAGGCAGTGTTGCATGATAGAAAGAACATAGACTTCTACTAATATCAAAATGTATTATTTAAGTTATTTAAAGTTAAAGAAATTTAAATAGTGTGTTATTCATGTGACTATACAGATTAAGGGTACAGAAAAGATAACAATATCACAAATAACCATGTAAATGTAAATGAAAAGCAGCAAAGATACCACTTTCAGCAACCAGATTAAATGTTTGCCAATACCAGCTGCTGACAAGAGTGTTGAGGAAAAGGAAAACTTATATAGAAAATAAGACAAACTAGAACAGACACACTAGTTGAGTAATTTGGCAGTATTTAGAAGAACCCCAAAATACTTACACTTTCTAACCCAACAGTTCAACTTCTAAGTTTTTTTTCTATAGAAACTTTCAGTTTCTTACACAGAAACTGTCCAAAGAGACATAAAAATATGCACTATGTGACTTCCCTGGTTGTCCAGTGGTTAGGAATCCACCTGTTCATTGAGGGACATAGATTCAATGATTGGTCTGGGAAGATTCCACATGCTTCAGGGCTACTAAGCCTGTGTGCTGTAACTACTGAAGCCTGCACACCCAGGAACCCATGCTCTGCAACTAGCGAAGCCACCGCAGCAAGAAGCAAGCCCACACACTGCAACTAGAGATGAGTCTCCACTGGCCACAACTAGAGAAAGCCCACATGCAGCAATGAAGACTCACCTCAGCCATATATAAATAGATAATTTTTTAAAAAATATGCACTATTCATCATTTTTTTAGTAGCAAAGTGCTGGGGGAAATGTAATGTCAATTGACCACGGAATAATGTTGGACAAAAAGAACCACAGATTTAGAAATTTTTTTTTTATAAATTTTTATTTTTACTTTATTTTGCTTCACAATACTGTATTGGTTTTGCCATACATTGACATGAATCAGCCGCGGGTGTACATGAGTTCCCAATCCTGAACCCCCCTCCCAACTCCTACCCCATATCATCTCTCTGGATCATCCCCATGCACCAGCCCCAAGCATCCTGTATCCTGTATCGAACATAGACTAGTGATTCGTTTCTTACCTGATAGTATACATGTTTCAATGCCATTCTCCCAAATCATCCCACCCTCTCCCTCTCCCACAGAGTCCAAAAGTCCATTCTATACGTGTGTCTTTTTTGCTGTCTCACATACAGGGTTATCATTACCATCTTTCTGAATTCCATATATATGTGTTAGTATAGTGTATTGGTGTTTTTCTTTCTGGCTTGCTTCACTCTGTATAATAGGCTCCAGTTTCATCCACCTCATTAGAATTGATTCAAATGTATTCTTTTTAATGGCTGAGTAATACTCCATTCTGTATATGAACCACAGCTTCCTTATCCATTCATCTGCTGATGGACATCTAGGTTGTTTCCATGTCCTGGCTATTATAAACAGTGTTGTGATGAACATTGGGGTACATGTGTCTCTTTCAATTCTGGTTTCCTTGGTGTGTATACCCAGCAGTGGGGTTGCTGGCTCATAAAGCAGTTCTATTTGCAGTTTTTTAAGGAATCTCCACACTGTTCTCCATAGTGGCTGTACTAGTTTGCATTCCCACCAACAGTGTAAGAGGGTTCCCTTTTCTCCACACCCTCTCCAGCATTTATTGCTTATAGACTTTTGGATTGCTGCCATTCTGACTGGTGTGAAATGGTACCTCACTTTGGTTTTGATTTGCATTTCTCTGATAACGAGTGATGTTGAGCATCTTTTCATGTGTTTGTTAGCCATCCATATGTCTTCTTTGGAGAAATGTCTATTTAGTTTTTTGGTCCATTTTTTGATTGGGTCATTTATTTTTTTGGAGTTAAGCTGCAGGGGTTGCTTGTATATTTTTGAGATTAGTTGTTTGTCAGTTGCTTCTTTTGCTACTGTTTTCTCAATCTTTTTAACAAGTGGTGCTGGGAAAACTGGTCAACCACTTGTAAAAGAATGAAATTAGATCACTTTCTAACACCATACACAAAAATAAACTCAAAATGGATTAAAGATCTAAGCGTAAGACCAGAAACTATAAAACTCCTAGAGGAGAATGTAGGCAAAACACTCTCCGACATAAATCACAGCAGGATCCTCTATGATCCACCTCCCAGAATACTGGAAATAAAAGCAAAAATAAACAAATGGGATCTAATTAAAATTAAAAGCTTTTGCACAACAAAGATTTAGAATTTTAAGTAAAACTTTATCATTTACAAAGAATGGCATTAAACTTCCTTAAAAAACCCCTCCAAAACTTTTCTTGGGTTCTCAGAAGCCTCGTGACATACAGGTAGATCTCCTAATATTCCACAGGGAGGGGAGAGCAGACCTTTTCATCACATATCAGCAATCTTCAAAAAGTTATTTAAAAGATATGCTTGTAAGACATATTTGAAAGGAGATTACAGTGTCTTTCCAAAAACACAAGCATTTATCATTTTACTAAAGCTTCTCTAAGTTTTACTTGGTAACATTTATTTAGTGAAGAAGATTATTTTTTCATCAACAGACAAAGAAAATATATTTATTCAGTGCTGTTATATAAATGAAGTTGATCTATACATAATAGCATAGGGGATAATTTAAGTAAAATAAATGGCTGCAAAAAGATGTGTGCAGGGTGATATTTATGTGCACTAAAAAATGAGGCTCAGGTTTTAGGCCACATGCACATGTCGGAAAATTATGAACCTAAGTTCTTCATAGAGATTGTCTCTGAGGAGGGAAAAAAGGAGATGAGATTGAAGAGGGTGAATTTAAACTTATTTAGAATATCTTAATTACTTTATATTTTAAAAATCTGAACAAAATAAGAAAAAAGATTTTATATTTTAAAATTATAGTGACAATAATTTAAAATTATTTTACATTTTAAAATTATAGGGATCAAACTCAGGTCTCCCATATTATAGGCAGGTTCTTTACCAGCTGAGACACAGGGGAAGCCCAAGAATACTGAAATGGGTAGCCTAGCCCTTCTTCAGGGAATCTTCCTGACCCAGGAATCGAACCAGGGTCTCCTGCATTGCAGGTGGATTCTATACCAACTGAGATATCAGGGAAGCGATGGGTGTACATATAACTGCTGAACTGCTTATTTCTTCTTTAAGCTGGCTTTTGGCTTCGTGTACTCTCAAGCACTCTATTGTCAGATACATATTAATTTTTAATTGCTATATCCATCTAATATAATGACTTTTTTAGCATTATGAAATGTTCCTCTTTGTCTCTAGAAATATTCCTAAAGTTAAATTTTATTTATCCAGTATGAATACAGCAATTCTAGTTCTCATATGCTTAATGTTACATTGTATATATTTTGCATCATTTTATTTTCAATATGTGTATATCTTTTCAACTAAAATGTATTTTGTGTGGTATATATACACAGTGGAATACTACTAGCCACAAAAAGAGAATGAAATTTTGTCATTTGCAGCAACATGGATGGCCTTGGAGGGTATTATGCTAAATAAGTCAGACAGAAAAAGACAAATACTGTATGATATTATTTATATGTGAAATCTAAAAAATACAACAAATTCATGAATTTAACAAAAAAGAAGCAGACTCACAAATATAAAAACAAACTAGTGGTTGCCATGGGAAAGGGAAGGAGGAGCAATATAGAGGTAAGGGAATGGAGAGTGCAAGCTACTGGGTATAAGACAGACTCAAGGATGCTTTGTACAACATGGGGAATCTAGCCAATATTTTGTAATAACTGTAAATGTAAATTTTTTAA
>SJYT01053709.1:364789-376425 GCA_006410635.1 Cephalophus harveyi
TGTTGTGATGTATGTATCCAAATCCATCAAAAAAAGCTGCTTTATAAATTAAGTTATAAATTCAAATATATCAAATTTCAATGGATATAACTTCAACCTATAAATATTAAGCTACATGTCATTACATGTTTAAAGGATGCTTACAAAATAAATTTATCGAGAAGTTTGAAATAATCATGCAGTATATTAACTATATTCATGAAATCTGGATTATCAGATTATAGTGTTATGTACAGCTTTAGAAAAAACTTCAGATGTTAAATGAATGATTCAAGGATATACATAGATTCTCTAGAAGTGTTAAAAATGTAACTGGGTTTTAATGTTTGCAGATCTAACCATCAATATGAGTGTTTTAACATGTAATCACCAACTATTAGATTGATATCTGATGATTGAGATGTATATGTTTTTCTATACTACTCAATCAATATATTAGCATGTAGATTAATACTGAAATGAAACAAATTTCAAGTTTGATGTTTTTAAATATAGACTTGCTTTTAAAGGTTGTACACATAATGGCTTTGGCTTCTGTATGAAAGCATGAGGCTAAGAATTGCTAGAGTCATGTAACGATCATAAGAGGAAGACCATGAGAATCTCTGAGACTTGGGTCTGAGTCCTAACATTCTGAGCCTGAACCAGTTTGGAAAAACTTAACTCCAGACTTCTTGTAATATGAGGTAATGTCTGTTTTTGTTATTAAGTTCACTCTTAATTGGATATTCTGTTATTTGCAGGCAAAAGCCTTCCTAAGTGATATCTAAACATATAATTTTTTCTTGGAATGTAAGAGTTGTTCTACTCAATCGCCAATAGATTAAAAGAGAAAATACTGAAAAGAAGTGATTGACAAAAGTCAACATACATTAAAAAAAAAAATCTTAGCCAACTACAAATTAAAAGCAATTTCTTTAGACACAGATAAAGAACAGACTTTTGGACTATGTGGGAGAAGGCAAGGGTGGGACTGTATGAGAGAAGAGCATTGAAACATGTATATTACCTTATGTAAAATAGATGACTAGTGCAAATTCAATGCATGAAGTAGGGCACCCAAAGCTGGTACTCTGGGACAACCCAGAGGGATGGGGCGGGGAAGGAGGTGGGAGGGGGGTCCAGGATGGTGGGACACATGTACACCCATGGCTGATTCATGTCGATGTATGGCAAAAACCACCACAATACTGTAAAGTAATTAGCCTCCAATTAAAATAAAGAAATTAATTTTTAAAATTTCAATTTCTTTAACATTCAGTTCAGTTCAGTTCAGTTCAGTCGCTCAGTCGTGTCCGACTCTTTGCGACCCCATGAATCGCAGCACGCCAGGCCTCCCTGTTCATCACCATCTCTCGGAGTTCACTCAGACTCACATCCATCGAGTCAGTGATGCCATCCAGCCATCTCATCCTCGGTCGTCCCCTTCTCCTCCTGCCCCCAATCCCTCCCAGCATCAGAGTCTTTTCCAATGAGTCAACTCTTCGCATGAGATGGCCAAAGTACCGGAGTTTCAGCTTTAGCATCATTCCTTCCAAAGAAATCCCAGGGTTGATCTCCTTCAGAATGGACTGGTTGGATCTTCTTGCAGTCCAAGGGACTCTCAAGAGTCTTCTCCAACACCACACTTCAAAAGCATCAATTCTTCGGCGATCAGCCTTCTTCACAGTCCAACTCTCACATCCATACATGACCACAGGAAAAACCATAGCCTTGACTAGACGGACCTTAGTCGGCAAAGTAATGTCTCTGCTTTTGAAAATGCTATCTAGGTTGGACATAACTTTTCTTCCAAGGAGTAAGCGTCTTCTAATTTCATGGCTGCAGTCACCATCAGCAGTGATTTTGGAGCCCAAAAAAATAAAGTCTGGCACTGTTTCCACTGTTTCCCCATCTATTTCCCATGAAGTGATGGGACCAGATGCCATGATCTTCGTTTTCTGAATGTTGAGCTTTAAGCCAACTTTTTCACTCTCCTCTTTCACTTTCATCAAGAGGCCTTTTAGCTCCTCTTCACTTTCTGCCATAAGGGTGGTGTCATCTGCATATCTGAGGTTATTGATATTTCTCCCGGCAATCTTGATTCCAGCTTGTGTTTCTTCCAGTCCAGCCTTTCTCATGATGTACTCTGCATATAAGTTAAATAAGCAGGGTGACAATATACAGCCTTGACGCACTCCTTTTCCTATTTGGAACCAGTCTGTTGTTCCATGTCCAGTCCTAACTGTTGCTTCCTGACCTGCATACAGATTTCTCAAGAGGCAGGTTAGGTGGTCTGGTATTCCCATCTCTTTCAGAATTTTCCACAGTTTATTGTGATCCACACAGTCAAAGGCTTTGGCATAGTCGATAAAGCAGAAGTAGATGTTTTTCTGGAACTCTCTTGCTTTTTCCATGATCCAGCGGATGTTGGCAATTTGATCTCTGGTTCCTCTGCCTTTTCTAAAGCCAGCTTGAACATCAGGGAGTTCACGGTTCACGTATTGCTGAAGCCTGGCTTGGAGGATTTTGAGCATTACTTTACTAGCATGTGAGATGAGTGCAATTGTGCGGTAATTGGAGCATTCTTTTGCATTGCCTTTCTTTGGAATTGGAATGAAAACTGACCTTTTCCAGTCCTGTGGCCACTGCTGAGTTTTCCAAATTTGCTGGCATATTGAGTGCAGCACTTTCACAGCATCATCTTTCAGGATTTGAAACAGCTCAACTGGAATTCCATCACCTCCACTAGCTTTGTTCGTAGTGATGCTTTCTAAGGCCCACTTGACTTCACATTCCAAGATGTCTGGCTCTAGATGAGTGATCACATCATCATGATTATCTGGGTCGTGAAGATCTTTTTTGTACAGTTCTTCTGTGTATTCTTGCCACCTCTTCTTAATATCTTCTGCTTCTGTTAGGTCCATACCATTTCTGTCCTTTATCGAGCCCATCCTTGCATGAAATGTTCCCTTGGTATCTCTAATTTTCTTGAAGAGATCTCTAGTCTTTCCCATTCTGTTGTTTTCCTCTATTTCTTTGCATTGATCACTGAAGAAGGCTTTCTTATCTCTTCTTGCTATTCTTTGGAACTCTGCATTCAGGTGCTTATATCTTTCCTTTTCTCCTTTGCTTTTCGCCTCTCTTCTTTTCACAGCTATTTGTAAGGCCTCCCCAGACAGCCATTTTGCTTTTTTGCATTTCTTTTCCATGGGGATGGTCTTGATCCCTGTCTCCCGTACAATGTCACGAACCTCATTCCATAGTTCTTCAGGCACTCTATCTATCAGATCTAGGCCCTTAAATCTATTCCTCACTTCCACTGTATAATCATAAGGGATTTGATTTAGGTCATACCTGAATGGTCTAGTGGTTTTCCCTACTTTCTTCAATTTGAGTCTGAATTTGGCAATAAGGAGTTCATGATCTGAGCCACAGTCAGCTCCCGGCCTTGTTTTTGTTGACTGTATAGAGCTTCTCCATCTTTGGCTGCATAGAATATAATCAATCTGATTTCGGTGTTGACCATCTGGTGATGTCCACGTGTAGAGTCTTCTCTTGTGTTGTTGGAAGAGGGTGTTTGCTATGACCAGTGCATTTTCTTGGCAAAACTCTATTAGTCTTTGCCCTGCTTCATTCCGCATTCCAAGGCCAAATTTGCCTGTTACTCCAGGTGTTTCTTGACTTCCTACTTTAGCATTCCAGTCCCCTATAATGAAAAGGACATCTTTTTTGGGTGTTAGTTCTAACAGATCGTGTAGGTCTTCATAAAACCGTTCCACTTCAGCTTCTTCAGCATTACTGGTTGGGGCATAGACTTGGATAACTGTGATATTAAAACCATTCTTAAAGAAATATCAGAACTATATTTGTTTTAGTCAAAACAGAAAAGGAATGTCCACTCACTAGTACTTGCATCATTACAATGGAGATCCTAGCCTCTGCAGTTAGTTGTACATACATACATACATACACACACAGAGACATACCAAAGAAATGGAGCATAAACAGTAGAAGTAAATAGACCAAACTCTTATTATTTGCAGGTGATTTCACAAAATCAGATACTTAGAAAATTCTAGAATACTTGCTAAGACACTGCATAACCACAGGTCTTGCTAGCTTAAATACTACATGCCTAACACATATACTTTTTTTCACTCCACAAATATATATTAACTATCTACCATGTGCCAGTTACTGTGCTAGACCACAGAGATTCAAGTCAAGCAAAACAGTACATTCCCTGACAATTATGAAACTGTATCTACCATGAGAGGTAAATAAACCTTAATCAAATGTTTCCATCCATTCCATTTTGGGGCTTCCCTGGTGACTAGCGGTAAAGAAGTGTTACTTGCTCAGTTGTGTCTGACTCTTTGCAACCCCATGGACTCTGTAGCCTACCAAGTTCCTCTGTCCATAGGATTCTCCAGGTAAGAATACTGTAGTGGGTTGCCATTCCCTTCTCCAGGGGCCTCCACCTCCAATGCAGGAGGCATGGGTTCAATCCCTTGTCTGGGAAGATCCCACATGCCACACAGCAACTAAGCCCATGTGTGCATGCTCAGTTGCTCAGCCATGTCTGACTCTTTGAACACCATGGACTGTAGGACACAAGGCTCCTCTGTCCATGGGATTCTCCAGGCAAGAATCCTGGGGCGGCTTGCCATTTCCTCCTCCAGGGGATCTTCCAGACCCAGGAATCAAACCTGTGTCTCCTTACACGAACATCAATCACAGAGTATGTTAAGTTCCCCTTAATAAAATGTGCAGTGATCTACAGGGAAAGGTAATTTAATCTGGGGACTAAAGAAAAATGATCAGTATAAGATAGTCAACAAAATGATGAGAAGTTAATTAGATAAGCAGAGGAATTGTAAAGTAAAATAAAGTAAAATAAAATTTAAAAAAAAAAAAAAAAGAAAGAAAAACAGTACAAACAATGGCACCTGAAGAAAGTATAATCCATGAGATAGACTGACAGATGGGCAGTGTTGTTTAGAGACAATTCTCCACGGCATTTATTGACATCTTGTATCAGCATATGAGTTCTTGTGCTAGACCATCTTTCCAAGGATATTTGCATAACAACCAACTGTCTTGAAATATACAGATACTCTCTCTCTCTCAAAAGAAGATATTTTCCCCTAACGAGAAACATAAAGGTACTATCTTCCTCCGGGTCAAAGGATGGACAAGTTTACTATCAGCTTACTTATAAGACTGAGGGTTTCCTAAGCTCAGAGAAACACTGTGTGCATGGCATGGTGTGCATGGCATCCAGCTGAGCTTATATCCACATCACCCTCGTGGGACCTGGGAAGCAGGAAGAACTAACATGAACATGAATCTGCTTGCTGAGCTATGCACAGTGATATTCTTTGTCTCTAACCTAGGAACTTAGTGTCTCCTCCCAGCATCTATGAAACTGTTATGTTGTTAGCTATGTTGTTAGCAGGCTACATTGTTAGCTTTCTAAGCCCCTACACACTTCATGACAAGGGTGAGTGAAACAGACAGTTTGGGAGAAAATGGCAAAATAAGAATCAGGAAAGAAAAGCAGGATCTTATTAGAAATGGTCAAGACAAATATTGCAAATATTTAACAGCCATCTGGTATAGACACTGACCAGTTTGAATAAACTCAAGAGACTCAGAAGGGCCATTAACAAACCAACATATATTTATTTAGTTAGTTTATACATTATACGAATTCAAAAAGATATATGCACCCATGTATTCATTGTAGCACTGCTTGCAATAGCTGTGGATATTTTATTTTTATCAATATCACTTCACACTTGTTAGAAAAATGGCCACTATCAACAAGACAACAAATATCAGGTGTTAGCAAGGATGTGGTGAAAAGGTAACCCTCATGCACTGTTGGTAGGAATAAATTGGTGCAGCCACTATAGAAAAATGTATGGAGTTTCCTCAAAAAGTTAAAAACAAAACCACCATATACAGCAATTCTACTCCTGGGTATTTATCTAAAGAAAACAAAACCACTAACTCAAAAACATATATACACTCCTATGCTCATTGTAGCACTGTTTACAATAGCCAAGATATGGAAACAATCTAAGAGCCTATGAATACGTAAATGGATAAATAAGATGCGGCATGTGTATATTCTTTTTATGGCTGAATAATATTCCACCATGTGTGTATATATATATTCTATCATATATATATATAGAAGAATTGATGCTTTTCAACTGTGGTGTTGGAGAAGACTCTTGAGAGTTCCTTGGACTGCAAGGAGATCCAACCAGTCCATTCTAGAGGAGATCAGCCCTGGGATTTCTTTGGAAGGAATGATGCCAAAGCTGAAACTCCAGTACTTTGGCCACCTCATGTGAAGAGTTGACTCATTGGAAAAAGACTCTGATGCTGGGAGGGATTGGGGGCAGGAGGAGAAGGGGACGACCGAGGATGAGATGGCTGAATGGCATCACTGACTCGATGGATGTGAGTCTGAGTGAACTCCGAGAGATGGTAATGAACAGGGAGGCCTGGCGTGCTGCAATTCATGGGGTCACAAAGAGTCAGACACGACTGAGCGACTGAACTGAACTGATACACACATACATACACACACACACACACAATGGAATTATTCAACCATTAAAAGAATGAATCTTGCCATTTGGGACAACTTAAAGGGATCTAGCGGAGAAGGCAATGGCACCCCGCTCCAGTACTCTTGCCTGGAAAATCCATGGACGGAGGAGCCTGGTAGGCTGCAGTCCATGGGGTCGCTAAGAGTCAGACATGACTGAGCGACTTCACTTTCACCTTCTCTTTCATGCATTGGAGAAGGAAATGGCAACCCATTCCAGTGTTCTTGCCTGGAGAATCCCAGGGACAGCGGAGCCTGCTGGGCTGCCGTCTATGGGGTTGCACAGAGTCGGATACGACTGAAGCGACTTAGCAGCAGCAAAGGGATCTAGAAGATATTAAGCTAAGTGAAATAAGTGAGATCAAGAAAAACACAAACTTTATGGTTTCACCTATGGGTGAAAAATTAAAAAACAAAACAAATGAAGAAACATAACAAAACATATATACAGTTATAGATACAGAGGGAAAAACAGGTGTTTGCCAGAAGGGATTGGGAAAGGGAGAAGAAAAAAGTAGGTGAAGGAGATTAAGAAGAAGTATAAGCTTCCAGGTGCAAAATAAATGAAACATGTATATAAAATGTATACAGTGTGGGGAAAATAGTAACTATGTAAAATCTTTGTATGATGACAGATCATAACTAAACTTATCATGATGGTCAGTTTAAAGTGTATAGAAATATTAAATCACTATGTTGTGTAACAGGAACAAACATGATGTTGTAAGTCAATTATACATCAACAAACAAACAAACTCATAGAAAAAGAGATCAGATTTGTGGTTACCAGAGGTGGGGGTAGGATGGAAGGGGAATTAGACAAAGGTAGTCAGAAGGTATAAACTTCCAGTTATAAGATAAATAAGTACTAGAGGTGCAATGTAAAACATGATAAATAATCACCAACACTGCTCTATGTTGTGTATAAGTTAAGAGAATAAATCTTAAGACTTCTCATCACAAAGGAAAAATATTTTTCCTATTGCTTTAATTTTTATCTATATGAGATGACTGATGTTCAACTAAATTTATTGTGATGATGATTCCATGATGAAAGTCAAATCTTTATGCTGTACACCTTAAACTTACATGGTGCTATATGTGTCTATTGTATTTCAATAAAACTGGAAAAAAAAACATGTTTATCTTATTTTCAATAATAAAAACTAACTCAATCTGAAAAAAAAGAGACAAAAGTTAATTGCTTTCAAGAATGCAGAGTAAGTTGAATTCTCATTTATTGCTGGTAGGAATGAAAATTGTACAGCCAGTTCAGAAAAAAATTGGCAATTTTTTATAAAGTTAAACAAATACTTAACACATAGTCCAGCAATTTCACTGCTATATATTGACACAAGTGAACTGGAAACTTTTGTCCCCATAAAAACTTGTACATGAATGCCACAAACTGGAAACAACCCAAATGTCTTTCAGTTGGTTAATACATAAGCTGTAGTACATCCAAATACTGGAAAGCTATCGAGAATGGAATAAAAGGGAACAAATTACTGTCTCACATAAGATGGATAAATCTCAAACACCTTGTGTTAAATGAAAGAAGTCAGACTTAAAAAGCTATGGTTTGTATGATTCTAATTATATGACATTATGGAAAATGCTAAATTATAGGAACATATCTGTGGTTGCCAGTGGGGGATGTAGCTTGAGAAGTCAACTATAAAATGGTAACTCACGGAAATCTCTGGGGGTGAGGAAACAGTTCTATATATTTATAATGGTGGTCTGACTGCCTGCATTTGTCCTACCCACAGAAGTATATACCAGAAAGAGGGATTTGGGGGTGGGGGGAGGGTTTTAAGCTTTTTATTTCGTATTGAGGTATGCCTAATTAACAATGTTCTGACATTTTCAGGTGAACAGCAAAGGGACTCAGCCACACATATATATGGATCGATTCTCCCTAAACTCCCCTCCAATTTGAGCAGGCACGTAACATTGAAGAGAGTTCCATGCGTTGTATGGTGGGTCTTTATTGGTTATCCTTTTTAAATATAGTAGTGGGTACATGTCCATCATCCCAAACTCCCTATCCCTTCCCCCATCATTCCCCCAGAAACCTTAAGTTCATTCTCTAAGTCTGTGAGTCTCTGTTTCGTAAGTTCATTTGTCTTCTGCCCATTTGTTGATTGGGTTTTTGTTTTGGTGCTATTAAGCATCATGAGCTGTTCGTAAATTTTGGAGACTAATCCCTTTCAATCACATCATTTTCTCTCAATCTGTGGGTTGTCTTTGTTTTATTGCTTCCTTTGCTACGCAAAGGCTTTTGAGTTTAAGTAGGTCCCATTTGTTTATTTTTGTTTTTATTTCCTTTATTCTGGAGGATGGATTAAACAGATATTGCTATGATTTATGTCAGAGAATGTTCTGTCTATGTTTTCTTCTAGTTTTATAGTGTCTGATCTCATATTTAGGTCTTCAATCCACTTCTTCTTATTTTTGTGTTTGGTGTTAAAGAATGACCTAACAATATTTTTACATGTAGCTGTCCAGTTTTTCCAGCATCATTAGTTGAAGAGACTGTCATTACACATTGTGTAGCCTTGCCTCTTTTGTCATAGATTAATTGACCATAGGTGCGTTGGATTATTTCTGGGTTTTCTATCCATTCCAGTGATCTATATTTCTATTTCTGTGCCAGTGCCATACTACAAAAACAATGATTTTGACTGTATGTAAATTTAAAAGATGAATTTAAACAAAAAGGAAAATTCAAAATCATCATATGATGTTTAACCATCATGTTTAACCAGGTAGTGATACTAACAGATTTGATTTTTTTAAATATTACTCTGATGACAACTAAACACAATTTATTGAATATGGATTGGATTCTGAACCAGAGGAAAAAATTATTGTACTAAAGATATTAGTGGGGAAAATGGAAAATTTGATCAAAGTATACAGAATAGATGATAGTATTATGTTATTATTAATCTTTGATTTTGATTATAGTACTGTGGTTATTTTAAATCATTTCTCATTTTTAAGAAATATACACTGAGATGTTTAGAGGGATAGATATATCATGCTTGTGATTTACTTTCAAACAGATGCCCTCAAAATGTATAAATATAAAAAGAGGTAAACAGAAGAAGGAAGGAAGGTGGGAGTAAGAAGGAAAAGAGAGAAAATTATAAATGTGGTAAAATGTTAAGATTTGGGAAATCTTGATGAACATTATATGAGACTTATTTTTGAAAATTTTTGTGAAACTAATTTAGGAAAAGCAGAGGAACCAGAGATCAAATTGCCACCATCCGTTGGATCATAGAAAAAGAGAATTCCAGAAAAACACCTACTTCTGCTTCATTGACTACACTAAAGTCTTTGTGTGATTCATAGCAAATTGTGGAAAATTCTTAAAGAGATGGGAAAAGCAGACCACCTTACCTGCCCCTAGAGAAACCTGTATGCAGGTCAAGAAGCAACAGTTAGAACTGGACTTGGAACAATGAACTGGTTCTAAATAAGTAAAGGAATACGTCAAGGCTGTATATCATCACCCTGCTTATTTAACTTATATCTAGAGTACATCATGTGAAATGCCTGGTTGGAATCAAGACTGCAGGGAGAAATATCAGTAATCTCAGATATGCAGATGACACCCCCCTTTGGCAGAAAGTGAAGAGGTGCCAAAGAACCTCTTGATGAAGGTGAAAGAAGAAAGTGAAAAAGCTGGTTTAAAACTCAACATTCAAAAAACGAAGATCATGGCATCTGATCACACCACTTCATGTCAAATGCATTGGAGAAGGAAATGGCAACCCACTCCAGTGTTCTTGCCTGGAGAATCCCAGGGATGGGGGAGCCTGGTGGGCTGCCGTCTATGGGGTTGCACAGAGTCAGACACGACTGAAGTGACTTAGCAGCAGCAGCAGCATCATGTCAAATAGAGTGGCAGACTTTATTTTCTTGGGCTCCAAAATTACTGCAGATGGTGACTGCAGCCATGAAATTAAAAGATGCTTACTCCTTGGTAAAAAAAAAAAAAAGCTATGACCAACCTAGACAGCATATTAAAGAGCAGAGACATTACTTTGCAAACAAAGGTCCATTTAGTCAAAGTTATGGTTTTTCCAGTAGTCATGTTTGGATGTGAGAGTTGAACCATCAAGAAAGTTGAGAGCCAAAGAATTGATGAACTGTGATATGATGTGAGTTGGCACGGGGTCCAACCGCTGTGGCTGAAGAGTTTATCCTGAAGCCACCATCAGAAAGAGACCTCAGGAGAATCTTGACACCCCAGATAGAAGACACCAATTGAAAAAGGAAGGCCTAAAGGAGCTATCCCACGTTGAAGGTCAGGAAGGGTGGCAGTGAGGAGATACTTTTCATCCAAGGTAAGGACCAACAGCTGCACTTTGCTGGAGCAGCCGTGAAGAGATACCACACGTCAAGATAAAAGAAACCCAAGCAAGATGGTAGGTGTTGCAAGAGGGCATCAGAGGGCAGACACACCGAAAACATACTCACAGAAAGCTAGCCAATCTAATCACACTAGGAATACAGCCTTGTCTAACTCAATGAAACCAAGCCATGCCCCAGGGGCAACCCAAGACGGGTAGGTCATGGTGGAGAGGTCTGACAGAATGTGGTCCACTGGAGAAGGGAATGGCAAACCACTTCAGTATTCTTGCCTTGAGAACCCCATGAACAGTATGAAAAGGCAAAATGATAGGATGCTGAAAGAGGAACTCCCCAGGTCAGTAGGTGCCCAACACGCTACTGGAGATCAGTGAAAAAATAACTCTAGAAAGAATGAAGGGATGGAGCCAAAGCAAAAACAATACCCAGCTGTGGAGGTGACTGGTGATAGAAGCAAGGTTCAATGCTGTAAAGAGCAATATTGCATCAGTTCAGTTCAGTTCAGTCGCTCAGTCGTGTCCGACTCTTTGCGACCCCATGAATCGCAGCACGCCAGGCCTCCCTGTCCATCACCATCTCTCGGAGTTCACTCAGACTCACATCCATCGAGTCAGTGATGCCATCCAGCCATCTCATCCTCGGT
>SJYT01053709.1:380381-398523 GCA_006410635.1 Cephalophus harveyi
GGAAAAGACTCTGATGCTGGGAGGGATTGGGGGCAGGAGGAGAAGGGGACGACAGAGGATTAGATAGCTGGATGGCATCACAGACTCAATGGACGTGATTCTGAGTGAACTCCGGGAGATGGTGATGAACAGGGAGGCCTGGCGTTCTGCGATTCATGGGGTCGCGAAGAGTCGGACATGACTGAGTGACTGAACTGAACTGAACTGATGTTGTAGAATACTCTTGAGAGTCTCTTAGACTGCAAGGAGATCCAACTAGTCAATCCTAAAGGAAATCAGTCCTGAATAGTCATTGGAAGGACTGATGCTGAAGCTGAAACTCCAATAATTTGGCCACCTCATGCAAAGAGCTCACTCATTAGAAAAGACCCTGATGCTGAGAAAGACTGAAGGCAGGAGGAGAAGGGGATGACAGGATGAGATGGTTGGATGGCATCACCAACTGGATGGACATGAGTTTGAGCAAGGTCCAGGAGTTCTTGATCGACTGGGAAGACTGGTGTGCTGCAGTCCATGGGGTGGCAAAGAGTCAGACAAGACTGAGTGACTAAACTGAGCTGAACTGAAAATTTTTTCAAAATAAAAACCTTAAAAACAGAGTACTTTGTTTACAACATTAGAAATATTTTAGAGAAAGTTATAAAGCAGACAAGCAAAGCATATCTCCAGGTAATAATATAATTTGACATGTAAATCAACCATAGTATCACCTGATTCAATTGAGTTTTAACTTCCTAGCACAAGATATGATGTAATCATCTGTTTTTAGCTGATGTTTTAGTATTCAAACATTCTTTTTAAATAATTATTTATTTATTTTTGGCTGCACTGGGTCTTCATTGCTATGCGTGCTGCTGCTGCTGCTGCTAAGTCGCCTCATTCATGTCCAACTGTGTGAGACCCCATAGACGGCAGCCTACCAGGCTCCCCTGTCTCTGGGATTCTCCAGGCAAGAACACTGGAGTGGATTGCCATTTCCTTCTCCAAAACATGAAAGTGAAAAGTGAAAGTGAAGGCGCTCAGTCGTGTCTGACTCTGTGTGACCTCATAGACAGCAGCCCACCAGGCTCCCCTGTCCATGGGATTTTCCAGGCAATAGTACTGGAGTGGGGTGCCATTGCCTTTGCTATGCATGAACTTTCTCTAATACTGGAAAGTAGGTCTACTCTATACTTGTGGTGCGAGGGCTTTTCATGCAATGCCTTATCTTGTTAGGAGCACAGGCTCTAGAGTGCAGGGGCTTCAGTAGTTGTAGCACACAGGCTCAGTAGCTGTGGCCCACAGTGAGGCACGTGAATCTTTCCAGACCAGGAATCTATCTAGTGTCCCCTGCACTGCAAGGCAGATTCTTAACACTGGACCACCAAGGAAGCCTTATTCAATTTTTTTTTCATAATTTTATTTATTTTTGGTTGTGCCGGTCTTTGTTGCTGTGCAGGCTTTCCTCTAGCTGGGACACTCAGCAGCTATTCTCCAGGTGCAGTGTGCAGGCTTCTCACTGCAGTGGCGTCTCTTGTTGGGGAGCACAGGTTCTAGAGCGCTCAGGCTTCAGTAGTTGCAGCACATGGGCTCAGCAGTTGTGGCTCCCAGGCTCTAGAACACAGGCTTAGTCGCTCCATGGATGTGGGATCTTTCCAGACCAGGGATTGAACCCATAGCTCCTGAGTTGGCAGGTGAATTCTTTAGCACTGAGCCACAACGGAAACCCCCAAACATTCTTAATAACTTTTAGCAGTTATATTCCAGCCTTATATCTAAAAGGGATAACAATTTTCCTTGCTCCTTTCTCAATTTTCACTGGAGCATTTTCCTGCAATCTCCATTTCTAAAAAATTTATTCCACTTTGTCATTTAAATTTCCAAGCCTTCTCCCTAGAAAACCATGTTCTTTTATTTCACATTCATGATTTAGCCTGATTTCCACACTTAGTGACAGTCTCATCTACTTCTCCATTGCTTTGTGCAGCTCCAAAATTAACTAACTTTACATCTTGTTAGCTTGCCCAGTATAATCCGATCTGCAGACTTAATGAGCAATCTTTCCATTCCATCACTGGCAAAGATGCTAATTATTAAATTATATGGTAGAGTACAAAGAATCAATCTCTCTCTCTCTCTCTCTCACATACACACACACACACACACATACAAATAGAGCTACATACAAGCTAATTCTAAACTTTGGAAAGAATAAATGAGAATCTCAATAACTGCTTCCTGAATGCCTTTGTGTTGTATTGTTTGTAATTATTCCACAGAACAAATGATGACAATGGTTTTATGGATATACATATTTATGAGAATGTATATTATATATATGGTCTCAGGAGCTCCTGGAGCTACAGGAGAGTCTCGCTCACACTTGATCATCAGACCATGCCTTGTGCAGTCTATTTGCAACTAGACTGCATCATGCTGAAAATTGTGCCCATTGTCTAACTGTCAGAGGCAGAGTGCTCAGCCAGCCTTTTTGGATCTCAGTGGAGGTCACAGAGATGCTGGAGGGCCTGGCTCTTCACTTCACTTTAAATATAAGCCAGGAATCTTAAGTTTAGGCAAGCTTTATCATAGAAAGAAAAAATGAAGTTGACTCCCAGCTCCACCTTTGTTTTTCTCCAGTTTAAAAAGTATTATCAAGAGCACATTTTACAGGGACTTCCTTGATGGTCCAATGGCTAAGACTCTGTGCTCCCAATTCAGAGGGCCTGGCTTTGATCCCTAGTCAGCAAACCAGATACAACATACCATGGTGAAGACCAAAAATCTCACGTGCTGCAACTAAAACCCAGCAGTCAAATAAATAATTTTTTTTTAAGAGCACATTTTGCTGAAAGGAACCAAAAAGGACGCTTTGAGGTCCAGAAGTCCAGGGTTTCAATTTCCTGGTCCCTAAGAATCCTTTATATATTGACAGGATACACTCAGCCTTAAGATGTCAGGAAAACCAAAGCAGAGAGGATTAAACAGAGGCCAAATGTATCTTTAGAAAGAAATCAGATAACTGTAGCATCTGCCATTTCAATCACAAAACCAGATCATGTTTTATGAGATGGCATTACAACAGCAGTTATCATAATTATCAGTGAAACAAATGTCATGCTACAGAATTTGCAGCTGAGGGACAGAGCAGGAAATGGCATACAACCAAGCTCAGCAAAGTAAGCATAATTAACACTAGTATTAACATTTGGGTCACTCAATGAACTGCACAGAGGTAGAGGGATAAAATAGGTGACCTTCCACTCTGCCCTACCATTTTCTGATTCTGCAGAATGAGTGACTTCTCAGAAATAAATCTGACATGATGCATTAAAATTTGAACTCCAGCCACCATCCATCTCTCTTGGGTCAAATGCTGCACATCTAAAGGTAATACCCAAGAAAATATGAAAGGCCACATATGCTCTGACATGTAAGCAACTACAGCTAAACCTCATTTTATTGTGCTTCATTTTATTTTGAAGATATTGTGTTTTCTATAAACTAAATATTTGTGGCAATTGTTTGTTGAGCAAGTCTATAGACACCATTTTTCCTATAGCATTTGCTCACTTTGCATCCCTGTGTCACATTTTGGTAATTCTCACATTATTTCAGACTTTTTTATTATTATTAATTTGTTATGGTGAGTACAATGTCACGAACCTCATTCCATAGTTCTTCAGGCACTCTATCTATCAGATCTAGGCCCTTAAATCTATTCCTCACTTCCACTGTATAATCATAAGGGATTTGATTTAGGTCATACCTGAATGGTCTAGTGGTTTTCCCTACTTTCTTCAATTTGAGTCTGAATTTGGCAATAAGGAGTTCATGATCTGAGCCACAGTCAGCTCCCGGCCTTGTTTTTGTTGACTGTATAGAGCTTCTCCATCTTTGGCTGCATAGAATATAATCAATCTGATTTCGGTGTTGACCATCTGGTGATGTCCACGTGTAGAGTCTTCTCTTGTGTTGTTGGAAGAGGGTGTTAGCTATGACCAGTGCATTTTCTTGGCAAAACTCTATTAGTCTTTGCCCTGCTTCATTCCGCATTCCAATAATCAGTAAATATTATATGCATTCTGACTGCTCCACTGACCAGCTGTTCCTCCAGCTCTCTCCCTCTTCTTGGCTCTTCCTATTTCCTGATGGATAATATTGAGATTAGGCCAAATAATAGTCCTACAATGCCCTCAAAGTGTTCAAGTGAAAGGAAGAGTCGCAGGTCTCTCACTTTAAACCAAAAGCTAGAAATGATTACGCTTAATGATAAAGGCATGTCAAAAGCCAACCAAGGACAAAAGTTAGGCCTCTTCTGCTAAAAAGCCAAGTGGTGATTGTAAAGGAATAGTTCTTGAAGGAAATTTAAAGTGCTGCAACAGTGAACAGACAAATGGTAAGACAGAGAAGCAGTCTTATTGCTGACATGGAGAAAGTTTTAGTGGTCTGGAGAGAAGATTGAAATAGTCACAATATACTCTTAATCCAATCTCCTAATTAAAGCAAGGCCTTAACTCTTCAAATCTATGAAGCCTGAGAAAGATGTGGAAGCTGCAGAAGAAAAGTCTGAAGCTATGAGAGTTTGGTTCATAAGGTTAAAGGAAAGAAGCTATCTCCATAGCACTGATGTGCAAGGTGAAGCACAAGAGCTGAGGTAGAAGTTGCAGCCAGTTATCCAGGAGATATAGTTAAGATAATTAATGAATGTGCTACACAAAACAACAGATATTCAATGCAGACAAAATAGTCTTATATAGGAAGAAGATCCCATTTAGGACTTTCACAGCTAAAGAGAAGAAGTGAGTGTCAGGCTTCAAAGATTCAAAGGATAGGGTGACTCTCTTGTCAAGATGTAGCTCATGGAGAGAAGATGGTGGAGGAGTAGCTGGACATGGAGTACATCTCTCTCCATGTATATCACGAATACACCTTCAGATAGAAGTACATGCAGAACACCAGCTGAGAGTGGACAGGTGTACCTGATGAGCATAAAAGAATATATAGAACCACGTAAACCTCGGTAGGATGAAAGAACTAAGAAAAAAACAGGGGGGGGAAAAAACCCTCGGAGGGTAGGGGAACTGAAGCCGGGGTCCAATCCCCACATCAGGGCAATTGTCTGAGTTAGAGGAGAAACATTTAAGGCTAAGACTGAAACAGCTGATATATGACAGCCTAAATGGAATGAGAATCAGACAGTCTTTGCCCCCGCCATACATACCCCAGACAGAGACGCTGGTCTCCTGGAAGGTACAGTGGGTGGGAGCTGGAGTTAGGGATTGTGGAGCAATCTCAGGGCGAGGGCTGCTGCTGGCTGCAGAGAGACAGATCGAGAGGATATGAGGGAGGAGACTGTCGTGGGAAACGCCTGTGGAGGAAAGCGGGGCAGCCATGGAAGCAAAGTAATACTGTTGAGTCACGCGTAGAGGGTGGTGCCATCACCATAACTCCTCTCACCCCACACGCCAGCACTGACAGCTGAACAATAAACAGGCTGGGCATCAAACACTGAACTACAGAGTTGAACCCCACCCACGGTGCTCTTTAAGTGCTGATGCACCAAAGTACAGAGTAGGACCCCAGCCAGAGGGCCCCCTCTCTGTGCCTGAATGGGCAGAGCTATGGAGAAAGACTGGCCAAAGAGACCTCCTGATCTCTAGCTACAAGAGGCTCAGAAAAAGACTCTGATAGGGCCATAACTCCTGCAGCAGAGCAGTCCATGTTCCTACACACTTGGCACCTCCAGGGTCCCCACAAGCCAAGCAGCTGTGCCACCTTCACACTCAACTCTCACTGGGGCAGGGCTGCCAAAGGCAAAAAAAGTCTTGTATCTCTGCATGCAGGGTCACTATGGTTGTGTCCAGCTCTTTGTGACCCTGTAGATTGTGGCTTGCCAGGCTTCTCTCTCAGGGGGTTCTCCAGGCAAGAATACTGGAGTGTATTGGCCAATACTGGTTGCCATACCCATCTCAGTTTAGTTCAGTTCAGTTCAGTTGCTCAGTCATGTCTGACTCTTTGTGACCCCATGAGTTGCAGCACGCCAGGCTTCCCTGTCCATCACCAACTCCCAGAGTTTACCCAGACTCGTGTCCATCAAGTCGGTGAAGCCATCCAGCCATCTCATCCTCTGTCGTTCACTTCTCCTCCTGCCTTCAGTCTTTCTCAGCAACAGGATCTTTTCTTTTCTTTTTTTTTTTAATTTTTATTTTTACTTTATTTTGCTTTACAATACAGTATTGGTTTTGCCATACATTGACATGAATCTGCCACGGGTGTACATGAGTTCCCAATCCTGAACCCCCCTCCTTCCTCCCACCCCATATCATCTCTCTGGATCTTCCCCGTGCACCAGCCACAAGCATCTTGTATCCTGTATCGAACATAAACTGGTAATTCATTTCTTACATGATAGTATACATGTTTCAATGCCATTCTCCCAAATCATCCCACCCTCTCCCTCTCCCACAGAGTCCAAAAGTCCGTTCTATACATCTGTGTCTCTAATGAGTGAGCTCTTTGCATGAGGTGGCCAAAATATTGGAGTTTTAGCTTCAGCATCAGTCCTTCCAGTGAACACCCAGGACTGATCTCCTTTAGAATGGACTGGTTGGATCTCCTTGCAGTCCAAGGGACTCTCAAGAGTCTTCTCCAGCACCACAGTTCAAAAGCATCAATTCTCCAGCACTCAGCTTTTTTCACAGTCCAACTCTCACATCCATACATGACCACTGGAAAAAACATAGCCTTGACTAGATGGACCTTTGTTGGCAAAGTAATGTCTCTGCTTTTTAATATGCTATCTAGGTTGGGCTTCCCTGGTGGCTCAGAGGTTAAAGTGTCTGCCTCCAATGCGGAAGACCCGGGTTCGATCCCTGGGTTGGGAAGATACCCTGGAGAAGGAAATGGCAATCCACTCCAGTATTCTTGCCTGGAGAATCCCATGGATGGAGAAGCCTAATAGGTTACAGTCCATGGGGTCGCAAAGAGTCGGACACGACTGAGTGACTTCACCTCAAGGTTGGTCATAACTTTCCTTCCAAGGAATAAGCGTCTTTTAATTTCATGGGTGCAGTCACCGTCTGCAGTGATTTTGGAGCCCCAAAAAAATAAAGTCACTGTTTCCACTGTTTCCCCATCTATTTCCCATGAAGTGATGGGACCAGATGCAAGGGTACTATATTCCTGCTGCCTTAGCCGCCAACATTCCTGGGTATCTGGTGCTGCCAGAACCCCTATGACCCAAGGAGCTGCACCACCTCCACACCTGGCCCTCACAGGTGCAAACCCAAGTCCTCCAGGGAAGCCTCAGGAGCAAATCCCAGTGGACAATCCACATATAGAGGTGGGTATAAAACCACAATTGAAACCCAGGGGCAATGTGGCTAAGGAAGAAGACCCAAAACCTTCCCACCAGCTGTACAAGCTGCAGATTAAATTCACACAATCAACTAGGCAGACTCTGTGTCTATGGAATATATAAAAGGACATTGAGAGCTCTCACAAAAGAAAATGCACTAGTTCTGATAGCTGTGGACATTGGAGGCAAAAACACACAGTAGGACTACATTCTACATTAGAATCTGAGCTGTCCCTAAAGCAGGTCCAGAGACCAGCACAGTGTTTGAGGTCATCCTAGGGAGGTGAGATGGACTGTGACTCCCAGCAAGGGAAACATCTCAGACAGCAGTGATTCAAGAAAAACATTTATTATTTTTATGTTTTGACTTGTTCTGTAGATTCTTTTTTTTTTTTTTTTCTTTTTTCCCCCTCTGTTGTAGCTGTCAATTTTATTGGCGTTATGAAATCTAATTAACCTTTTGAGCTATTTTTTTCCTCAGTCACATTTTTTATTGTTGTTATAAACCTCTGCCTCTAAGTTTGGCTTTTGCAGTTTTGTAGAATTTTCCTTTTTTTCTCTCTCTTTTTTTAATTTTAATTTTTTAAACCTATTATTATTTTTACTACATTTATTCCTTTGTTTTATGTTCCTACTGATCTTTTCCCCTTGCAGTTAATGTTTAATGTATATAAATCTTCATCTACCTCTATTTAACTTTGCCTATCTATTCTTTCTTTCTTTCCTTTCCTCTCAACATATTTGTTAGTTGTATTTTCATTGCTTTATTCCCCAATTGGCAGCTTGCTTTAGTTTTGTTTTCCAGTTCATGCTTTAGTTTTGTTCTTAACTGGTAGATATAATTCATGGTTTCCTTTGTTTGCCAGGTAAATCTACTGTACTTTATTTTTGATGGACTGTTTTGACTTTGCTCATGGGTATATATGTATATATGCATATTCCATTACTTAAGTTATTATTAGGACTAGATCTGATAGACAGAGCGCCTGATGAACTATGGAATGAGGTTCGTGACATTGTACAGGAGACAGGGATCAAGACCATCCCCATGGAAAAGAAATGCAAAAAAGCAAAATGGCTGTCTGGGGACGCCTTACAAACAGCTGTGAAAAGAAGAGAAACGAAAAGCAAAGGAGAAAAGGAAAGATATAAGCATCTGAATGCAGAGTTCCAAAGAAGAGCAAGAAGAGATAAGAAAGCCTTCTTCAGCTATCAATGCAAAGAAATAGAGGAAAAGAACAGAATGGGAAAGACTAGACATCTCTTCAAGAAAATTAGAGATACCAAGGGAACATTTCATGCAAAGATGGGCTCGATAAAGGATAGAAATGGCATGAACCTAATAGAAGCAGAAGATATTAAGAACAGGTGGCAAGAATACACAGAAAAACTGTACAAAAAAGATCTTCATGACCCAGATAATCACAATGGTGTGATCACTCACCTACAATCAGACATCCTGGAATGTGAAGTCAAGTGGGTCTTAGAAAGCATCACTACAAACAAAGCTAGGGAGGTGATGGAATTCCAGTTGAGCTCTTTCAAATCCTGAAAGATGATGCTGTGAAAGTGTTGTACTTAAATGCCAGCAAATTTGGAAAACTCAGCAGTGGCCACAGGACTGGAAAAGGTCAGTTTTCATTCCAATCCCAAAGAAAGGCAAGGCCAAAGAACTAACCCTAGGGAGTATCAAATAATGAGAACTCACACAAAGGAAACCACTTGAATACAAGTCCCTGCATCACCCAACCTCCAGTAGCACCCTGTGCAGGATGCCTCATCTAAACAACAAACAAAACAACAGACAGGATTACCACCTCACTCAGCCTTCCCCATCAGAGGAAAAACAAACAAACAAACAAAAACTCAGCACAAATCTCACCCGATATGATGCTTTAAAAAACACACTGGACCAATCTTAGGAGAGCAGAAGCCAAAAGGAAGAAAGAAAGAATTCAACCTTAAAGCCTGAGAAAAGGAGACCTCAAACACAATAAGTTAAAAAAAATAACAAAAAGACAGAAATACTACACAAATGAAGGAACTAACTAAAAACACAGAAGTCCAAATGACTGAAGAGGAAATAGACAAATTACCTGAAAATAATTTAGAATAAGATAGTAAAGATGATCAAAAACCTTGAAACCAAATGGAGAAAAAGCAAGAATCAATTAACAAAGATATAGAAGAATTAAAGAATAAACATATAGAGACTAACAACACAATTACTGAAATTAAAAACACTCTGGAAGGAATCAATAACAGGATATCTGAAGCAGAAGAATGAATCAGTGAGCTGGAAGATAAAATGGTGGGAGTAACTCCTGAAAAGCAGAATAAAGTAACAAGAATGAAAAGAACAGAGGATAGTCTCAGAGACCTCTGGGATAATATCAAATGCACCAATATTCGAACTATAGGGGTCCCAGAAGAAGAGAAAAAAGGTATGAGAAAATCTTTGAAGAGATTAGAGTTGAAAATTTCCCCAGCATGGAAAAAGAAATAGTCAATCAAGTCCAAGATGCACAAAGAGTCCCATACAGGAAAAACCCAAGGAGAAACATGCCAAGACACATACTAATCAAACTAACAAAGACTAAACACAAAGAAAGAATATTAAAAGCAGCAAGGGAGAAGCAACAAGTAACATACAAGGAAAACCCCATACATTTAACAGCTGATCTTTCAGCAGAAACTCTGCAGGCCAGAAAGGAGTGGCAGAATATATTTAAAGTACTGAAAAGGAAAAATCTACAATCAAGATTACTGTACCCAGCAAGGATCTCATTCAAAATTGATGGAGAAATAAAAAGCTTTTCAGACAAGCAAAAGTTAAGAGAATTCAGTACGATTAAACCAGCTTTACAACAAATATCAAAGGGAATTATACAGTCAAGAAATACAAGAAAAGAAAAAAAATCTGCAAAATCAACCCCAAACAATTAAGAAAATGACAATAGGAACACACATATCAATAATTACTTTAAATGTAAATGGATTAAATGCTCCAACCAAAAAAATAAAAGTCCAGGACCAGATGGCTTCACAGGGGAATTCTATCAAACATTTAGAGAAGAGCTAATTCCTATCCTTCTAAAACTCTTTCAAAAAATTGCAGAAGAAGGAACACTTCCAAACTCATTCTATGAGGCCACCATCACCCTAATACCAAAATCAGACAAAGCACAAAAAAAGAAAACTACAGCCCAATATCATTGATGAACATAGATGGAAAAATCCTCAACAAGATTTTAGCAAACAGAATTCAGAAACACATCAAAAGTTCATACACCATGATCGAGTTGGGTTTATTACAAGGATGCAAGGATTCTTCAATATACACAAATCAATCAGTGTGATACACCATATTAACAAACAGAAAGATAAAAAACATATGATCATCTCAATAGATGCAGGAAAAGCCTTTGACAAAATTCACCACCTATTTCTGATTAAAACTCTTCAAAAAATGGGCATAGAAGGAACCTACCTCAACATAGTAAAGGCCATATATGATAAGCCCACAGCAAACATTATTCTCAACGGTGAAAAACTGAAAGCACTCTCCCCTAAGATCAGGAACAAAACAAGGGTGTCCACTTTCACCACTATTATTCAACATAGTTTTGGAAGTCTTAGCTACAGCAGTCAGAGAAGAAAAAGAAATAAAAGGAATCCAGATCAGAAAAGAAGATGTAAAGCTCTCACTGTTTGCAGATGATATGATACCGTACATAGAAAACCATAAAGATAGTATCAGAAAATTACTAGAGCTAATCAGTGAATTTAGCAAAGTTGCAGGATACAAAATCAATACACAGAAATCACTTGCATTTCTATATACTAACCATGAAAAACCAGAAAGAGAAATTAAGGACTCAATCCATCATTGCAACAACAAAAAAAATTAAATATCTAGGAATAAACTTCCCTAAGAAGACAAAAGAACTATACACAGAAAATTATAAGACAGTAATGAAAGAAATAAAAGATGACATAAACAGATGGAGAGATATTCCATGTTCATGGGTAGGCAGAATCAATATTGTGAACATGACTATACTACCAAAAGCAATCTACAGATTCAATGTGATCCCTATCAAATTACCAATGACATTTTTTCATAGAGCTAGAACAAAAAAATTCACAATTCATATGGAAACACAAAAGACCCTGAATAGCTAAAGAAAAGAAAGAAGAATGGAGCTGGAGGAATCAACCTTCCTGACTTCAGATTATATTACAAAGTTACAGTTATCAAGACAGTATGGTACTGGCACAAAAACAGAAATATAGACCAATGAAACAAGATAGAAAGCCCAGAAATAAACCAATGCATCTATGGGTACCTTATTTTTGACAAAAGAGGCAAGAATATACAATGGGGCAAAGACAGCCTCTTCTTTAAGTGGTGCTGGGAAAACTGGACAGCTACATGTAAAAGAATGAAATTAGAATACTTCCTAACACCATACACAAAGATAAATTCAAAATGGAATAAAGACCTAAATGTAAGACCAGAAACCATAAAATTCTTAGAGGAAAACATAAGCAGAATACTCAATGACATAAATCAAAGAAAGATCCTCTATGACCCACCTCCTAGAGTAACAAAAATTAAATCAAAAGTAAACAAGTGGGATCTGATTAAACTTAAAAGCTTTTGCACAGCAAAGAAAACTCTAAGCAAGGTGAAAAGACAATTCTCAGAATTGGAGAAAATAATAGCAAATGAAACAACTGACAAAGCATTAATTTTCAAAACAGGCAAGCAGCTCATACAATTCAATACCAGAAAAACAAACAACCCAATCAAAAAGTGGGAAAAAGACCTAAACAGACATTTCTCCAAAGAAGACATACAGATGGCTAAAAAACACATGAAAAGATGCTTAATATCACTCATTATTAGAGAAATGCAAATCAAAACTACAATGAGACAGCACCTCACACCAGTCAGAATGGCCCTCATCAAAAAGTCTACAAACAATAAATGCTGGAGAGGGTGTGGAGAAAAGGGAACACTCTAAATTCCCAAGAGTGGTGGGAATTTAAATTGATATAGCCACTTAGGAAGACAGTATGGAGATTCCTTAAAAAACTAGGAATAAAACCACCATATGACCCAGCAATCCCATTACTAGGCATATACCCTGAGAAAACAAAAATTGAAAGACACATGTATCCCATTGTTCATTGCAGCACTATTTACAATAACTAGAACATGGAAACAACCTAGATGTACATCAACAGACGAATGGATAAAGAAGTTGTGGTACATATACACAATGGATTATTACTCAGTCATTAAAAGGCATGCCTTTGAGTCAGTTCTAATGAGGTGGATGAACCTAGAACCTATTACACAGAATGAAGTAAGTCAGAAAGAGAAAGACTGTATTCTGATGCATATATATGGAATCTAGAAAAATGGTACTGAAGAATTTATTCACAGGGCAGCAGTGGAGAAATGGACATATAAAATAGACTTATGGATATGGGGAGAAGGGAGGAGAGGGTGAGATGCATGGAAAGAGTAATATGGAAACTTACATTACCATATGTAAAATAGATAGCCAACAAGAATTTGCTGTATGGCTCAAGAAACTCAAACAGGGGCTCTGTATCAACCTAGAGGGGTGGGAGGGGGAGGGAGATGGGAGGGAGGTTCAAAAGGGAGGGGATATATGTATACCTATGGCTGATTCATGTTGAGGTTTGACAGAAAACAACAAAAGTCTGTAAAGCAATTATCCTTCAATAAAAAAAGAAATTAATTAATTTTAAAAAAAGATGTAGCTCATGACTTTAAGTTAAAACCAATGCTCATTCACCATTCTGGAATTGCTAGGTCTCTTAAATATGCTAAATCTACTCTGCTTGTGGTCTATAACATACCATGAGTTTACAGTATGGTTTACTGAATATTTCAGCTGAATATTTCAGCTGACTGTTGAGACTTACTACTCTGAAAAAAGTCCTTTCGAAATATCACTTCTCATAGACAATGAACCTGATTAACCAAGAGCTCTGATGGAGATGTAGAATGAGATTAATGTTTTTCATGTCTGTTAACACAGCATCCAATCTGAAGTCCATGGGTCAAGGAGTCATTTCAACTTTAGAGACTCAGTATTTAATAAATATATTTTGTAAGGTTGCAACTGCCATAGATAGTGATTCCTCTAATGGGCCTGGGAAAATAAATTGAAAATCTCCTGGAAAGGAGTCACTGTTTTAGATGCTATTAAGAACACGTACGATTCATGGGAAGAGGTCAAAGCATCAAAATCAATAGGAGTTTAGAAGAAGTTGATTCCAAACCTCATGGGTGCCTTTGAGGGGTTCAAGACTTCTGTGGAGGAAGTAACTGCAGATGAAAACAACAAGAGTACTAGACCCAGAGGTGGAGACTTAAGAGTCACAGCAAGATGTGATGGAATTTCTGCAGTCTCAAGATAAAACTTGGAAGAGATGAGGACCTGCTTCCTATAGAGCAAAGAAAGTGGTTTCTTTTTTCCCCATGGAAGCCATATTTATTTATTTATGGCTGTGCCAGGCAGCATGAGGGATCTTAGTTCCCTGACCAGGGATCAAACCCATGCTCCATGCATTGAGAGAACAGTGTTAACCACTAGACCACCAGGAAGTCCCAAGAAAGCGGTTTCTTGATATAAAATCTGCTCTTGGTGAGGATGTTATAAAGACTACTGAAATGACAACAAAAGATTTATAATATGACATAAACTTAGTTGATAAAGCAGCAGCAGGGTTTGAGAGGACAGACTCCAGTTTTGAAAGATCAACTATAGGTAAAACACTATCAAACATTACAAGCTACAAAAAAATCATTCATGAAAGGAAGAGTCAGTCAATGTGGCAAATTTCACTGTTGCTTAAGAAACTACCACAGTCACCCCAATCTTCAACAACTATCACCCTGATCAGTCAGCAGCCATCAACACTGAGGCAATACCCTCCACCAGCAAAAAGATTACCACTAACTAAAGGTTCAGATGATGGTTAGCATTTTTTAGCAATAAAATATTTTTATTAATAGTCAAGGTGAGTACATTATTTTTTTAGACATAATGCTTTTGTCCACTTCTTAGACTGCAGTGTAGTATAAACTTAAGTTGCATAAGCACTAGGAAACCAAAGAATTACTTTATTGCCATCTATGCTTTAAGCATCTGTCTACAATGCAGGAGACCCGGGTTCAATCCCTGGGTTGGAAAGATCCCCTGGAGAAAGAAATGGCAACCCACTCCAGTATTCTTGCCTGGAAAATCCCATGGACGGAGGAGCCTGGTAGGCTGCAGTCTATGGGGTCACTAAGAGTCAGACACGACTGAGCGACTTCACTTTCATGCTTTATTATGGTCTGGAACTGAAGCCTGAAATATCTCTGATGTCTATCTATACTTCTAATAAACTACTAGACTATTTGTGGCCTTACACTATAGCTGCTAGTGTGAGTGCTAAGTCGTTTCAGTCGTGTTCAACTCCTTGTGACCTTATGGACTATAACCTGCCAGGCTCCTCTGCCCAAGGGATTCTCCAGGCAAGAATACTGAAGTGGGTTGCCATGCCCTCCTAGAGGGGATCCTCCAAACCCAGGGATCGAACCCATATCTCTTATGTCTCCTGCACTGGCAAGCGGGTTCTTTACCACCAGCACCACCTGGGAAGCCCGGCTGGGCACTTAGTAAGTAAGTAATCATGCTCTTAGTGAATGGGCTTCCCAGACGGCTGGATGGCATCACGGACTCGATGGACGTGAGTCTGAGTGAACTCCAGGAGTTGGTGATGGACAGGGAGGCCTGGCATGCTGCGATTCATGAGGTCGCAAAGAGTCAGACACGACTGAGTGACTGAACTGAACTGATAAATCCACATCTGACCCTGAGTTGGAGTACCTGATCCAGGTTAGTGGAAAATCAGCCAGAAGTGGAAAGGAGGCTGAGAAGAGAGACTTTGAGAACATGATTGCCACTAATGAAGAACAGCCTGTGGATTGGGGCTGTTCAACTTAGAGGCACTACTACTGCTGCTGTTAAGTCACTTCAGTCGTGTCCGACTCTGTGAGACCCCACAGACTGCAGCCCACCAGGCTCCCCCGTCCCTGGGATTCTCCAGGTAAGAACACTGGAGTGGGTTGCCATTTCCTTCTCCAATGCATGAAAGTGAAAAGTGGAAGTGAAGTCGCTCAGTCGTGTCCGACCCTCAGGGACCCCATGGACTGCAGCCTACAAGTCTCCTCCACCCATGGGATTTTCCAGGCAAGAATACTGGAGTGGGGTGCCATTGCCTTCTCCGTTTAGAGGCACTAAATCTGACTAAATCAGGTTAGGCTTGATACCTTTCATGTGAAGTTGGAGAATACCAAATAATTCTCAGGGAAATTTCACTGAGGACTGTGTGAAGCACTTTACAACTCTATCTCACTTGGTTTCCCAACAGTGCTATGAGGTAGATAAAGATTATCAGTCTTGTTTCAAGATGAGGAAAAGGATAGCTCAGAGAAGTAAAGTGTCTTCCCCCAAAGCACATGGCTAGTTAAGAGACAAATCTCATTTCTAGATGTCAAACTGCGTGCTTTTCTTACCTCAGTTTGTCCTGTAGGGTTTGCGGTATTTCCCTTCAATGGTCGGATCACAAATCAAAAGTTGTTTTCTGGAAGATTCCTCTGATTAACCAAGAATTGCTAACTATATTATTCAAATCTCATTTCCAGAGCAGCTTACTCCCCACTATCTCAGCATTCATGAATTTGATCCTTCTCACTACATTATAAATCCTTTGAGAACAAAAATCTGCTTTAAACTATAACAACTTCTGTGGCCTTCAAACACAGCCCAGCTCAGGATAGCCAGTAACTCAGAGGATATCAAGAATGTCATGTTTTTAAGCTGACTTTTCTATCATTAGGTGTGGCAAGCATGTTTTCATGTTTATTTCCACTATAATTTCAAATAAAAGGGCTTTCATTTTTAATTGCTCTGTAATTGGCAGTGGATTTCTAATTCTTTAATTTTCGCTGCCTTGTTTTCTCTGACAAATAGTCAATGGTGTGTAAAATAAGCAGATGTACTTTTAGAACTGGCTTTTGGAAGCAACCCCTTGGCAAATCCATTCAGGAAGCTAAAGATCGCTTTTGAAAAACAATTCTTCGACTTCTTTTTTGTGTGTAGATTTTCTTATACTGGTTTTCATAAACCAAGGTGCTCCTGTGGTCTAAATAAACCTCAGTTCCCAGAAAGGATCACTTATCTTGTGAGCACAGAACTCAGTGGAAAATTAAAGAAAATGCAAGTCTGAATTTCCACAAAATCTAAGAAAATTAAATTCTGTTTACCTGGTGTTTCCACTCACATGTCAGGTTATGCTGCTAGAAAAGTAGCTTCATGAAATTATATCTACTTGATACAGTTGGTTTAGAACAAAGCAAGTTAAATAAGGAGGGAAATGCTATGACATATTGACAAAAGCCAAGGATAAGTCATGTGTGCTAGAGAAGTATGAGAAAAACATTATGATGATGGAAGGTTATAGTCAAAAAATTACTTTACTTCATTTAAAGTTCTCAGAATGGATGAAATAGGTATAAACTTGAAGTCTGATCTTATTTTTGCCTTTCTAAATGAAAAACCAAACCTGTTATAGTAAAAGCCTAATTTACTGGGGTATGTTTTTACTCCTATACAACTTTCAGAAAATTGAAAAGGCATTTGTCACCCCAGTTTCCTGCAGTGTATATTATTGAACTGTTTCTTTTTTGTTCTGCTATAGCAAAAAAAGTATGTAAATACTCACATCTGCGTTTTGATTATGTCTGATAGGCAGCTTTATACTGATAGTTCAACTGGTTGCATTTTTTTTTCCTGCAACTTCCAATATAATTAAACTTGGTGGTTATTGGCGACCTGCTTCAAAAGAGAACATCTTGTCAGTAAATCTTTTGGATTTACTCTATGTGAATTTAGGACTGGGAAAGGGCTGAAGGAGCGATAATATATGAAAATAATCAGTAAAGATTCCTGCACTAATAACTGCTCAATAAATGGTAACCTCTAATACTATCAATTTCATTACTTTAGGGAAATAAACATCTTATTTCAGGAGATCAGAAATGGGCCCGATTAAGTCAGCCATGTTAGGGTTGGAGAGAAAGGGACAATTTTGCCAGCAGCAGTCTAGTCAAGTCCTTTGTTGCTTTAGTTGTCGTTTAGTTGCTAAGTCGTGTCTGACTCTTTTCGACCCCATGGACAGTAGCTCGTCAGGCACTCTATCCATGGGATTTCCCAGGTGAGAACACTGGGGTGGGTTGCCATTTCCTTCGCCAGGAGATCTTTCCTATCCAGGGATGGAACCCGTGTCTCCTGCTTGGAAGGCGGATTCTTTACCACTGAGCCACCATGGAAGCCAAATCAAGTCCTTTGGCAAGGACAATTTGATTCAGTCTTCGAATTCAACCTCTAATTCTCAATGAATAGCAAAACGAGAGTAACATTTTCTGGGTAATAAAAAGGAATTGTTTTTTAAGTACAAATGACAAGAATCAGTTCAGTTCAGTTCAGTCGCTCAGTCGTGTCGGACTCTTTGCGACCCCATGAATCGCAGCACGCCAGGCCTCCCTGTTCATCACCATCTCTCGGAGTTCACTCAGACTCACATCCATCGAGTCAGTGATGCCATCCAGCCATCTCATCCTCAGTCGTCCCCTTCTCCTCCTGCCCCCAATCCCTCCCAGCATCAGAGTCTTTTCCAATGAGTCAACTCTTCGCATGAGATGGCTAAAGT
>SJYT01053718.1:0-40238 GCA_006410635.1 Cephalophus harveyi
ATTACTTTGCCGACTAAGGTCCGTCTAGTCAAGGCTCTGGTTTTTCCTGTGGTCATGTATGGATGTGAGAGTTGGACTGTGAAGAAGGCTGAGTGCTGAAGAATCGATGCTTTTGAACTATGGCGTTGGAGAAGACTCTTGAGAGTCCCTTGGACTGCAAGGAGATCCAACCAGTCCATTCTGAAGGAGATCAACCCTGGGATTTCTTTGGAAGGAATGATGTTAAAGCTGAAAGTCCAGTACTTTGGCCACCTCATGCGAAGAGTTGACTCATTGGAAAAGACTCTGATGCTGGGAGGGGTTGGGGGCAGGAGGAAAAGGGGACGACCGAGGGTGAGATGGCTGGATGGCATCGTGGACTCGATGGACATGAGTCTGAGTGAACTCGGGAGATGGAGATGGACAGGGAGGCCCGGCGTGCTGCGATTCATGGGGTCGCAAAGAGTCGAACACGACTGAGCGACTGAACTGAACTGAACTGAATAATATTTACTCATATAATATAAGATTTATTGTTCTTCATTTGACAATGTTTCTCATTTGGAATTCTCAGATTTCATTCATAGGACAAGCTATGGAGATCCAGGATGACCAAGAACCACTTACTGATTTCAAGAGGCTGGGTTGAGAGGGTCTGAAAAGTGCTGTAAGGGGATGTGCATGTGCATAGGATGGGGCCCAGTGATTCCAGAGTCAGACAAGCCTGGATATGGCCCCAAGTTCTGTGTCCTTGAGCGAGTTATTCAAACCCTGCCAGCCTCAGTTTCCCAATCTGTGGCACAGGGATTATTAGATGACCCAAGTCTCTCTCAGACGCTCTTGGCCACGAGTAACAGGATAATATGCCTAATTCATATTTAGTGCACAGGACATTTACTTCCTTCTCATCGCAAGAAGCCTGGGCAGACTACATGAGTCTGGGCCCCTCCAGTTTGTGCCAGCCCATGGAAAGCGGGATGAGTATACTCTCCTTGAGCCCAGGGGCATGGGTAGGAGGCTGTCTGGATGGAGGCACTGCCTAGATGGGCAGACAGGAGCCTGAGGGACCTCCGTTCTCATTCCTGAGGAGCATGTCACCCAACCCATGTCTGCACTGGAGCGTGGGATTCACTCATTTTTCAGACTTGCCAGCCTGTCCCCATTTTTGTGGCAATAACAAATAGACCCTTCCTTCTGGAGGCTCCCACAGACACTAGCCTCTCATTCTGCCTAGTGCCATGTGATCAGCAGGGGTGTCCTCCATGCGGTGACTGGCGGATCCCTACTCCATCCAGCCTCTAAGGCTCCCATCTCAACACTGAGCTCCCAGGGTATGGGGGGGTGGCAGGATTGGGACCTTGTCCTGACCTGAGTCTCTCAGTGGTCCCTTGTCCAAGTTAGAAGGCCTGGAGCCCTTTGGCCTGGGCAACGCGGGCCAACTCTGGCTTATTTCTGTGACCTCTGTGTGGTCACCTCCCAGGCTGAGAAATGGGTGACGACGTTACCCACATTCTCTGGTCATCCTAGGACAGTAAACACAGGGTAAACACACAATGAATGCTGCTTGTTCCTATGCGCATTTCAGCATAATGTGGCAAAACAAGCAAGCCAAAAAAGCAAACCAAAAAACCCTACATAATTTGTTTTCATGCATTCAATGCTCCCAGCTGGTGTGATTCTCAGCATGTTTGATTTTCAGTGTTTTTGCTGCTGTTGTTCAGAACAGTCCATGGTGCTGGGCTTGACTGAAAAGGCAAGCACAGTTGTGGGCTCCTCCCCAGCCTGTAGCCTGTCGAGCGCCTGAGGTCACCCTCCCAGGCTCCCTTTCCAGACAGGGAGGGTCCGTCCTCGGCCTGCATGACTACAGCCTGTGCAGGTTGGAGCAGGGGATTGAGGAGGGAGGCAGCTAGCTGAGGAAAAGCAGTTATTTGTCAAATTCAGTTCTCAGGGATTTCTGTGATGCTTATTAAAGGGTGTTGGCCATCCGCAGCCCCTCTTCTTAGGGTATCCTTGGGATGGATTAGGGGTTTGTCTGATCAGGGGCCCTGGTTCTATTTCTGTCCTGTCCAGAGTCTCCTAACGCCTACTGGCTCAGGAGGCTCCAGCTGTCCTCCCAGTGGGACATCCCTGCATGCTTCCTGGGGGGCTGCTCTTCATCCAGGAAGTGTGTAAGGAAATCAGGTAGTGTTGGGGGCAGGGGTGTGAGCTGTGTTCCCTCAGCTCTTCACAGTGCCGTGTCCTGAACACTCTGTTTAAGGCTATTATTTAGAGAAAACTAGTTGTCCAAGGAGGGAAGATACGGTGCACTAGGCTCCCAGGGGGGCTTCCCTGGTGGCTCAGACGGTAAAGAATCTGCCTGCAATGCTGGAGACCTGGATTCAATCCCTGGGTCTGGAAGATCCCCTGGAGGAAGGCATGGCAACTCACTCCAGTATTCTTGTCTGGAGAATTCCCTGAACAGAGGGGCCTGGCGGGCTGCACGTAGTCCACGGGGTTGCAGAGTTGGACATGACTAAACAGCGAAGCACAGCGCAGCAAGCTCCCAGGGGCTTGTAAAATGTTAGATGAGAACTGGGGTCAGTGTTGGCCAACATCTGTAACTGAACAGAAGCCTCCGTCCTTGTTTGGAGAGCTAAGCTGGGAGGCACATGGCGTCCAGATGAGAGAGGCAGCAAGTCGATGGTGAGTGACCTCTGTGGGGGCCCAAATGATTCCATGTCTCAGGGATATTGGTGCAATGTCTCAGGTTCTAACACATTCAGTAATCATTTACAGATTACTTATAACCTACTGTATACCTAGTCAATACCATCTCAGTTCTGCCTCAAACCTCCAAGAGACAAGTATTTTATATACCAGATAGGGTACTTTGGTTTATAAATGACAAAAAAAAACTCAACCTAAAATGTCTTAAAAAAAAAAAAAAATGTATCCCCCACCCCCACCCTGGCGCATGTGCTTTGAAAGGTTCATGGATACACTAGCTTCAGGAACAGTTTGATCCAGCATCCAGTTTATGTCACTTGGCAGCATCTCTCAGTTCTCTTTGGAAGCTGGGCTCCCTTCTCAGTCAGTCTCTCCCCTTAAGTGTGAAAGTCACTCCCAGAACCTCATTTTTCAGGGCTGATATCTAACAAGGAGAAGTGTGAGTCTTTGAACCAGCATCCTCTACCTGATCCTGTCGCCCTTCTCGGGTCCTCCTGGATTGCGTGCTCATCCCTGAACAGCAACCACGGCCCCAAGGAACGCAGAGCACTGACTCAGGCCTGAAAAGCAAGGCTTACTTCTAAACCAAGGATGGAGTCGACTTCACACTACAGGGGCTGTGAGTGGGAAAGGGGGACGTTGAGAGACTTCTACAGGAAAAGCATGAAGGGCCCCTGAGTAACAAGAAGGCAGATCTCCACTGAAGGGGAGTAAAATATGCCACCTCAAAAGATGCCGCCTGGTCGTAAGGACCATTCTGAGCTGAAGGCAGTCTTTGTTTCACTTTGGTTTATTTTGGTTTTGTTTGAGGGGGGCTTTCTTGGGGAGGGGGATTGTTTTCGTGTTTTCTTTTTTTTTTTTTTTTACATTCTGAAGGTGGTCTTAAAGAAGCAGATACCAAAATAGCTTTCTGGCCTCCACCTGTTCCCTAAAAGCAGGACATACATTTATAATGTTGTCTTCTCCTCCCCTTTCTAACGAGGAAGAACCAGAGACAAACCCAGACTCCTACCACCCAGAGGCATCCTGGGAGGAATCTGCCCAACAGAAACTCACTGACTACTCTTTCTTTTCCATCAGTCCCCCCATGCGCTTGCCTTACAACTTGCCAGCCTAGAAACTCAAAGTCAAGCTTATCATTCCTTTAGTTAAGATGCTTTGTAAACCTGGGTACTAACAACTATTTTGAATTACTCATCACTGAGTATTCTGATGCCCTTGTTAATAAACTCCTGTCTGTTTCTCTCCTATTAATCCGTCTAGTCAGCCTGATTTCCAGGGCTCCAGCCAAGGAAGCTAGATGTGTAGAGGAAAAAAACACTTCTTTCTTCCTCCCATCCACCAGCACGCTACTATTTATCACACCATTTTATAATTAGGAAAATTAAAGTTCGGACAATGTGAGTGATCTCCCTGAGGTTACACAGCTGACGGAGTGAAATTGCTGAGATTCTGTCCCCAGGCATCTTAACTCTGTTATTTGACAGCTTCCTGGGCCTCAACTAGATTTTTATTTGTGGTCCAAGATTACACTGCAGCTCTCTCAGTATTCCCTATAGGTGGCAGAATATAGTTTTAAATAGAGTAGGGTTCAGTAACAATTGAAAAATTCATCTAAAAAAGATCACTGCCTCAATAATTTGAAGTTTAATATTAAATTTATAACCCATTTTCCAGCTGAATGCCTTCCTTTGCCGTTTAGTAATAATGCCCCTTTTATTTCCAAGGATTGCTGAGGCAGTGAGTTTCAAAGATTCCATGATGCCGGCAACCAGTTATTTTTCCCCGGAGGAATCAGGACCACTGACTCTCCCAGGATGTGCCAGTCTCTTTGCTGAGAGAACATCATCTATCTCAGCACAAACAGGTGAACTCCTCTTCTGTGATTTGCTTTTTCATTTAGGATATTTGTCTGTTCACATGCTCATAAAGACTTCAATGGTGGTGGTGGCCTGATTTGGAATTCTGCCCCCGCTAAAGGGGCCCTTCCTTTTCTTGATCTGTAGCATAGAAGTCCCTCCAAAGGCAATGAGAATTGCTATCAGGGTGCGTTTAGTTGCTCAGTCACGTCCAACTGTTTGCGACCCCATGGACAGCAGCACACCAGGCTTCCTTGTCCTTCACTATCTCCATGAGTTTGCTCAAACTCATGTCTACTGAGTCACTGATGCCATCCAACCATCTCATCTTCTGTCACCCTCTTCTCCCCCCGCCCTCAATCTTTTCCAGCTTCAGGGTCTTTTCCAATGAGTCGGCTCTTCACATCACATGCCCAAAGTATTGGAGATCTCAGGGTACTGATGGGTAAAAAGCATCCGAGGCCAAACTGAAGATTTCACACAGTTCTGTAGCAGCTAGGAATATTTCTCTGAATAGAAACAATGTGTTCTGGGGGGAGGGAGATGTGCTTTGGCGGGGAGTGGGGATAAATTGTCCAGTCCTCAGTCGTCTTGTGTAACAGCCAATGGCAAGTGAAGGAATGCCTTCTGCCCAAGAGAAACAATTGAGAGCTTAGAATAAGCCATTACGTTTGCCCTGATACATCTAAACTTCAATTTTTTCGACAATGAATTTCTTTTTAAATGGATGAAAATACTCAAGTCATTGTTAATGTGGATGTGAACCATCCACTCACTCTTGCAAAAGTTTTCTCCTACCCAATTTCATGAGTAATGTCCTCACAAAAATGGAGGTTGTTTTATATCTGCCATCATTACAGCCACTAGGACTATCAGCATCCTTTGTTGGCCAGCAGCATAGACTGCCTCAGCTGATTTCAGTTGGTTATGGCAAGGCCTCCACAAGTTCACATAAGGGGTTAATAGAGTGAAACACCCAAGGAAGGTGGTTTCTGGTATCTCCCCAGAAACAGAAAGTACACGATGCACCCAGAACCCAGAGCTCAGGGCTCAATGGAGAAGAGACTTTTTAAAGTAACAGAAAGCTCTTTCTTCTCTCTTTCCTCATAAAAATGGAAGATTCCAGACATCAACTCCAGAAATGTACTCAGACCCACCAGCCTCAGTATTGTATTTGACACAAGGGGCAACCAACACTGGCGAGCTACATTCAGATAAAGAGCCTTGAGTCTGGTCTTTCTTTCCACCAAGAGTGAGATCCAAACTTGCAGTTTCATCAGACAGAGAAGAAAAAGGGCTGTCTTTTTTTTTTTTTCCCATCCTGCCCCTCTTCAGACCATCCAATGAAGCGTCAATCAGCATGCCCAGGTTTTCAAATCAAAATCCATTTTGAATTTGTTTAAGAGGAGTGAAGCGTATTCACTGATTCAGATATGTTCCTTCTGGGCTGTTTCATCACCATTTTTGGAGAAACACGTGAGATGGGGTCCATGGATGGACTGTGACCTGTCCTGCAGGGAGGTGAAATGCCGTGATTAGAACTCTGCCCTTGCAGAGTAGATCCACTGCTAAAGCACTTATCTGACAGGTCTTGGCTCATTGGCGATTCACAGTGATTTTGCCCTCCAGGATTTCCAGGGGGTGGGGTCTTTAGTGTCTTGAGGACACATTTCCTGTGTCTGGAGAATGACGCCTTCTGGTGGGAAAGCATGATGCGGGGCAGACCGCTTCCTCCTCCTGGCGGGTTCCTCGTGGTCCAGGCTGAAGTACCGCGGAGCTGGTGAAACTCTCCAGGACCTGCTGGTGCCTGTGGTGAGCAGAACTCAGCAGGCACTGCCGGTGGCTCTTGCCAGGGAAATGCAAGATCCATGCTAAAAAAAAAAAAAAAAACAATAAACTTTTTTCAAGAAAAGCTGAGACTCCTGCATTTTTAATTAATTTTTCAATAGGAAAACACATCTGCAAGGCAGCCCATTGGGTAGTGCCTGGCACCAGGGCTGTGATCACGGGCAGGGGTTCTTGACTTATAAAGACATTTAACCTTTAATAAGTGTCCTTAATGACTCAAAGAAGTAGCATCCAGTGCTCTTCAGAGAAGCACATGCAAACGTGGGACAAAAGCATCTAGAAGGGTCGGAGAAGAGGCTCTGCCTCACGTGGTCCACACAGGAGCACAGGTCCCTGCCTCTCCCTCCCGTCCCTCATGCCCGCCCGCAATCACAGCCCTGGTGCCAGGCACTACACAACGGGCTGCCTTGCAGATGTATTTTCCTATTGAAAAATCAATGAAAAATGCAGGAGTCTCAGCTTTTCTTGAAAAAAACAGTTGATTTTTTTTTTTTTTTTTTTTTTAGCATCGATCTTGCATTTCCCTGGCAAGAGCCACCGGCAGTGCCTGATGCATTTAAGTGCAGTCCTTGTTCCTGGAACCACATCCCTGCCCACTCACTTGGTCTATTACCTTCCTGGACTCCTTAGTCACTGGAACTTAAACCCTGCTTCTTGGTGGTGATCACCCCGTTGCTTTCCAGTATGTCCTACCATCACCTCCCAGTGGCACTGGACCTGGAAAAATCCTTCCTTTGGCCCCACACCTCTACGGAGCCACTGCCTCCTTCCTTCTTTCACAGTCGGTCTCGTTGGAAGTATCCTTTCATATTCCACCCCCATTTCCACCTCTCCTTGCCAGTGAATCCATTCCATTTGATACTTTCCTTGCATTCAAGCCAGATCCTTCTTGTGAAGGTCCCGGGCACCCTGCACCTCACTAACCCATCTTTCCCTGAGTGTCTTGTCCATCGGCAGATTCAACACTGGTGCTCACTTCCTTCTCTCCACATCCTTTTGTTACTGAAAGTGACATCCAGCTGCTTGCTGCTCAGAAGCCAACACTTGAGAGGCAAGGTTGGTGGAAAGGAAAGTTATGTTTTATTTTGGAGGCCAGCAACTGGAGGAGAGGGTGGACTTTCGTCCAAAGGCTGACCCCTCGCTGACCCTGACAATCAGTGGGTAAGAGTTTTTAAAGGGGAATCTCAGGGGTGCACAGGTTGAGGGAGGGGGCTCCATACAGAAACAGCATAGTCAGCTCTGACAGTCAAATTGAAATTGGTCATCAGTGGTCTGATCAGCACCATCTTGATTGTTTTCAGTACTTAATCTTCAGTTCCAAGGTTGGTTTGTTCCCATTTCTTTGAGGCCAGCTCTCAGAATTGCGGCAGCTTAGGTAGGTCTGATCATCATATAGTTAACGTCTTCCTCCTGATGGAGGTTCCAGTATTTACAAGAGAGCTCACAGGATAGGGGCTTCCCTGGTGGCTCAGGTGGCGAAGAATCTGCCTGCAATGAGGAGACCTGGGTTTGATCCCTGGGTTGGGATGACCTGCTGAAGAAAGGAATGGCTACCCACTCCAGTATTCTCGCCTGGAAAATCCCATGGACAGAGGAGCCTGGCGGATTACCATCCATGGGGTCGCAAAAAGCCGTACACAACTGAACAACTAACGCTTTCACTTCACTTCACAGGTCATGGTTCAAAATATTATCTACAGCCCTTCAGGAGAAACTTAACATCCTTGACTTTGTTTAATAGTTAAACTATTATTTTTGGTCTAATTTAACTGTTTTCCTTTGCATCTGCATTTTCTCACTTCTCTGATTAAATTTATTCTTTGGTTAAAATTTTTCTAAGAAAAAAAGGCAGACAGAGGATATGGGTGGGGCAGGGCAGGGAGGACCATAGAATCCTGCTGTTTCACCTTCTGCATCCTTTACACATCACAACAGCCCACTGCCTGGTTTCCTCCCACCTTGCTGGCCCTTCCTTCTCAGTCGCCTTTTCACATTCGACTCCCCCTACCTGCATGTTAAATAGTCCACAGAGATGCATCCTGGGCCTCTTCTCTTTCTTTCTATAGTTAATCTTAGCATTCTCCGGGCCTTCAAGACGGCCTGTACATTAATGGATGCCGAAGTCACGTGTCTAGAATATCCCTACCTTTTAGTGCTAGACTCGTGAATCCAGTTGTTTCATTGATGTCTGCATCTGCGTCCACAGGCCAAGGGTAATCTCCAGCCTCTTTCTCCATGTTGTAGCCACGCATTCCGGGAAACAAACTCACTCAGAAGGACATGCAGATAGTGGAGTGCAGTTTATTACACCAGCGGGCCCAAGGCAGAGTCTCCTCTTAGCCAAGGACCCCGACCAGCATTTGTGAAAATCTTTTATACCCCATGTGTACGTGTCTGAACCCACCACTCCAAATTCCTTGAGACTTACATAAACCAAAGAAAATACAATCCCAATAACCCCATCATTCACGTGCTATGTGCTCAAACAGTCAAACAATTAGCCAACAATCAATAAACCCAAGGTTACACTCCGATAGATACAGAAAAATTTATGGCCTGTCTGAAGGAAGGGGTGATTAGTGTATGTTTTCTCTTAGGCGATGAGTAACCTAGGTATGATCTTCAAGGTTCCCCTGTCTGGAGGGGGTCTTATCCTTCTGTTGATGTTTTCATAGGCACTAAACACAGGGTTCAGAGTCCATTGGAAAGGTGGCCGAGCATGATCAGCATGAACAGGCCTAAGATGGAGTCCAGGCCCTGTGAATTCCTTCTTCATCCAGCCCTCACTCAGGGTTTCCACTTGGCTGAACTGAAGCACAATCCACTGATCTGCAAAGAAATAGAGAAAAACAATAGAATTGTAAAGACTAGAGAGCTCTTCAAGAAAATTAGAGATACCACGGGAAAAATTTCATGCAAAAATGGGCACAATAAAGGACCGAAACAGTATGGACCTAACAGAAGCAGAAGATATTAAGAAGAGGTGGTAAGAACACACAGAAGAACTATACAAAGTCAAGACAACCCATTCCTTTCATTCACTTTCCCTCACTCTCCTCGTATCCAACTCACCACTAACATTTGATTTTATGTCCATTGTTTCCCTGAAATCCCACTTTCCTCATCCCCACAGCATCATTTCTTGCCTGGTGCCCACACAACCTCCTAACTGACTCCTGACTTCTACAGCTACTCCTCTGCCCCTCTTCACTCCCTGGAGCAGATCGAGGGAAGAAAGAAATCTGGTCATCTGCTTCCTCTAACCCAACTCCAGTGTGGGGCGAAGTCAAACCCATTCCTGTGGCTCCAAGCCCAGCATGGTTCCCTAAGCCTCCTCTTGCACCACTTTCCTCTTCTGTCCCTGCCTCAGCCACAGGGCCTTTGCACATGCTCTTCACTCAGCCCAAGGCACTTTCCCTCCTCTCCTTTATGGTCACTGCTGGTCACCACCACATCTCAGCTCTGTTGTCATTCCCAGAAGGGTGACCCTCCTGGATCAGGTGGGCATCCCTGTGCTGTCCCCCATTCCTTGTTGACATGTACATGCCAACATGTACATGCCTCCTGTGGTCACTCAGTTCCTGCTTGTCTTCTCCGCTAAATTGTCAGTTCATGCTTTTTGTTCATCAGGCAATGCACAGCATACAGCATGCAAGATGAACTCAACACATATCTATAAAATGAACTATAAGTAATAGTCCTTTGTACATGGAAATCGGAAGTTTGAAACGGCTAACGTTAGAAGTTCTAACAGTTAGAACTGGACATGGAACAACAGACTGGTTCCAAATCTGGAAAGGAATATGTCAAGGCTGTATATTGTCACCCTGCTTATTTAAGTTATGTGCAGAATACATCATGTGAAATGCTGGGCTGGATGAAGCACAAGGTGGAATCAAGATTGCCAGGAGAAATATCAATAACCTCAGATATGCAGATGACACCACCATTATGGCAGAAAGCAAAGAACTAAAGAGCCTCTTGATGAAAGTGAAAGAGGACAGTGAAAAGTTTGGCTTAAAACTCAACATTCAGAAAACTAAGATCATGGCATCCAGTCCCATCACTTCATGGCAAATAGATGGGGAAACAATGGAAACAGTGATAGACTTTATTTTCTTGGGCTCCAAAATCACTGCAGATGGTGATTGCAGCCTTGAAACTAAAAGATGCTTGCTCCTTGGAAGAAAAGCTATGACCAACCTAGACAGCATATTAAAAAGCAGAGACATTACTTTACCAACAAAGGTCCCTCTACTCAAAGCTACGGTTTTTCCAGTAGTCATGTATGGATGTGAGAGCTGGACTATAAAGAATTCTGAGCACTGAAGAATTGATGCTTTTGAACTGTGGTGTTGGAGAAGACTCTTAAGAGTCCTTTGTACTGCAAGGGGATCCAACCAGTCCATCCTAAAGGAAATCAGTCCTGAATATTCATTGGAAGGACTGATGCTAAAGCTGAAACTCCAACACTTTGGCCACTTGATGTGAAGAACTGACTCATTGGAAAAGATCCTGATGCTGGGAAAGGTTGAAGGCAGGAGGAGAAGGGGACAACAGAAGATGACATGGTTGGATGGCATCGCCAACTTGATGGACATGAGCTTGAGCAAGTTAGGAGAGTTGGTGACGGCCAGGGAAACTTGGTATGCTGCAGTCCATGGGGTCGCAAAGAGTCAGACACGACTGAGCGACTGAACTGAACTGAGTGACACAGCGCGGCTGCAGGAACCAAGTCCAGGTGTGAGACACCAGAGCCCAGGGTGCTGCTCCTTGTGGATACTCCTGCACCCCTTCCTTCACTGTTTCTCTGCAGGAGGGGTTGGACTTCAGCTGTATCAGCCCGCATGTTTCTGTTCATGCTCAGGAAGAAAATGCCATGTGTTGCTGAGCTCGTAATTTACTGAGCACAGACGTTCACTCATCAAACAGGCTGGTTCAGTTACTCATTTTAAGATTTGAAGATAAACCTTCTGTGAAGATCAGTCACCTGTGTTATCTATTATCATCTATTAAGAAGAATGTGTGTAACAAGATTAACACATAGTGGGCCCTCTACATCTGTGAGTTCTGCATCCACAGATTCAACTGACCTCAGATGGAAAATAACAGGGGGAAAATTCCAGAAGTTTCCAAAAAGCTGAACTTGGATTTGCTGCACAGGCAACTCTTTGTTGTTACCATTCAGTCGTTCAGTTGTGTCTGACCCTGTGACCCCATGGACTGCAGCACGCCAGGCTTCCCTGTCCTTCACTGTCTCCCAGAGCTTGCTCAAACTTATGTCCATTGAGTCGGTGATGCCATCCAACCACCTCACCCTCTATCAGCCCCTTCTCCTCCTGCCTTCAATCTTTCCCAGCATCAGAGTCTTTTCCAATAAGTCGGCTCTTCACATCAGGTGGCTAAAGGATTGGAGCTTCTGCTTCAGCATGAGTCCTTCCAATGAATATTCAGGGTTGATTTCCCTTAGGATTGACTGGTTTGATCTCCTTGCAGTCCAAGGGACTGTAAAGAGTCTTTTCCGGCACCACCAGTTTGAAGGATCACATTCGTACATGACTACAGGAAAAACCATAGCTTTGGCAACTCTTTACATAGCACTTAAATTGTATTTCCAACTGTGTACGTAGCATGTACCTCGTTTTAGGTTTTGTAAACAAATTGAGGTGATTGAAAGCGTGGCAGGATGGAAGTAGGTTGTATGCAAATGCTATGCCTGTTTATATAATAAAAAACCTGAGCATCCATGAATTTTGGTGTCCTCGGGGGGTCCTGGAGCCAGTCCCCTGTGGATATTGGGGAATGACTGCAATTCACAAGAAGAGCATGGCAAATATACTTATTTTTTTGACACACTGAACCTTTTAGTTGTTACAAGTGTACATAAATTTTATGAAGTGGTAGTTATTAATATAATGTACATAAACTTTTTATTCTCACAGTTAATTATAATTGTGAAAGGCAGGATGATCACGTGGAGAGTCACCAGACCACAGCCCCTACAGAGTAAATTGTAACATTAAAGTGTACCCGCCACCCTCTTATTTGTCTAATTTTTTAAAAATATTTCTGCTGTAAACACACGTCAGTCAGTGTGCTGAGTGTGATCTAGGCTTATGTCCATCTCAGCTGCATCAAGTTCTCAGAGCGATTTGTGCATTTTCACACTGGAGGGTCTCCTTGACTCCTTCCGTTGCTGGTTGATTTACTTCTGTGATTTTTTATTGCCACTGTTGTAAGACATGTGCATAAGTCACCATACCCTTGTGCATGGATCCAAATGGCCCAGCAGCCTGGGAAACCCTGCACCCCTTCATCTCCATGGAGACCAGGGTCTTCACGACAGGCCCCAATGTCACAGCTGTCAGCCTGGGGGGCTAGGGGAAGATGGGGTGGAGCTGCAGCCACAGGAGGGCCCAAAACCCCACACCAAGTTCAGCCCTGGCAGGGCCGGGGTCCTGAGCTGTCCCGGGGGCATTCCACCGACAGCCACGGTCACTCCTCACTCTCTCGTCTGCACCTGGACTCAGCTCACCTTCTGTTTTGGGCAGGAGCACTGGTCTTCCTGGAGGCGAAGTGACTGCTCCTGTTCACCGTCACAGAGGAGTCAAGGAGCTCCTGGGCTTTCCTGGTGGCAATGACTCTGAAGAACCCATTTTCCTCTCCCAGCGGTGACACACGCCCTTCCTACGGATACTGGGGAGGGAGCTGGAGTCTCCGCTCCCCTTCTCTGTCCTCTGTATCCACGAGGACTTCTTGGTCATGTGTGATGGTGGGAGGGAATGGCGGCAGGAGGAGAAGGGGACGACTGAGGATGAGGTGGCTGGATGGCATCATTGACTCAATGGACGTGAGTCTGAGTGAACTCCGGGAGTTGGTGATGGACAGGGAGGCCCTGGCGTGCTGCGATTCATGGGGTCGCAAAGAGTCGGACACGACCGAGCGAGTGAACTGAACTGAACTGAACTGAAGCAACCTGCCGCAAACTGCAATATACACAGAAGACACACACAGGCTCCTCTGACCCGCAACAGGCAGGTTGGATCAGGGCTGAAGTGATGCCATCAGAATCCGTGCTCAGCTCCAAGTCACCGCACTGATGCTGCTCTCAGACGGGGTGGCCCCCAGCAGTCACCGGGTCATGTCACACCTCCTTCACACCGAGCAGGACATGCAGGGCCCCTCCCAGTTTCCCAGGCTCCCCTTCTCTGCCCTGATGGCATCACTGCCAGCCTATCATTGCGGCAGGAGACAGATGCATGCATGGTGGGCTCAGACCCACATGAAGGGGAGACAGCACCCTGCCAGGGAAATCAGGGTGCAGTGAACCAGGTCAGTGGGTGCTGAACCCTGAGACTTTCCTGCGACCAAGTTCAGGGAGATGGGCGCTGATCTTTTATTTGTGAACTTCTCCACTAGAACAGCTCACAGGGGACAGTGTGAAACCAAGGAGAGGACAGAAACGTGCGCCAGAACATAATGATAAGGGTTACGGAGGTTCAAGAGTCACAACCCTCCCAAGTAGCCTGGGATGCAGAGGGCAAGCCCCTGAAACCCCTTTTCCACTCTGAGCGGAACTGATGATCTTGGTGGAAAACAAAGTATGAAATATGTTAGAGCACAAATGCACTTGTTATCATTCTCAGCCCTCGGGCCAGGTGTTAGGCAGATTAGCACTTCACAGCATTTTAAAGCCTACTGCCTCCTGATAGAAATGAAACTGTTACAGAAAGAAAAGTACCATCTCCCGTGGGATGCAGTGTGATCCCCATGGGGGCCATGCCTCCAGCTGAGAGTTGGTTCAGTTCGATCTCTCAATCACGTCTAACTCTTTGCGACCTCATGGACTGCAGCACGCCAGGATTCCATGGCCATCACCAACTCCCGAAGCTTACTCAAATTCATGTCCATCGAGTCAGTAATGCCATCCAACCATCTTATCCTCCGTTGTCCCCTCCTCCTGCCTTCAATCTTTCCCAGCATCAGGGTCTTTTCCAGTGAGTCAGTTCTTCACATCAGGTGGCCAAAGTATTGGAGTTTCATCTTCAGCATCAGTCCTTCCAAAGAATATTCAGGACTGATTTCCTTTAGGATGGACTGGTTGGATCTCCTTGCAGTCCAAGGGACTCTCAAGAGTCTTCTCCAACACCACAGTTCAAAAGCATCAATTCTTCGGTGCTCAGCTTTCTTTATAGTCCAACTCTGACATCCATACATGACTACTGGAAAAAATCCCTCCCACTCCTCCATCTGTCTCTTATACACATCTAGATGTGTATAAGAGACAGGTTCAAAAGCATCAATTCTTCGGTGCTCAGCTTTCTTTATAGTCCAACTCTGACATCCATACATGACTACTGGAAAAACCATATAGCTCTGAATAGACGGACCTTAGTTGGCAAAGTAATGTCTCTGCTTTTTAATATGCTATCTAGGTTGGTCATATCTTTTCTTCCAAGGAGCAAGCATCTTTTAATTTCATGGCTGCAGTTACCATCTGCAGTGATTTTGGAGCCCGAGAATATAAAGTCTCTCACTGAAAATAAAATCTCTCCAGCTGAGAGTCATCAGTTGCAAATTCTCCATCTGAGGTGTGTTCAGAGGTCTGCTTTTGTAGTGTGTGCTATTAAAACAGTATTTTACCCAGTTGAAGAGAGATGGAGAGAGAGATGGAGAGAGATTATCTGTATTCATCATAAACTCCTTTGGTTAGACATAGACTGTAGAGCAGTTAAATCAATTAGAAAGCAGGGTTGTTTTTTTTTTTTTTTTTTTTTCTAATTATGGAAAATCTGTATCTCCTGAGAAGGACAACAGGACACAAGACTCAGATGATAAGAATCAGTCCCTGGGGACTCAACTAACCCTGTACTGTCATGAGGGACATCGTCCTGAAGCTCACTGCTCAGAGCCGGCCTCACTGGGGTCCTAGCTTTTCTCCCACCATTCGGGAGGAAGAGAGTGAGATAGAGGAGTCAGTGCAAAAAGGTCAACAGGATCATTTTAGAAGCTCAGCCCCTTTCTTCTTACATGGAGAATGACCAAGAAGCTGAAACACAGTGGGCAGAAGGCCTTGGGGAAATTTAACCATGCTGTCTGGAAGGACTGATATCTAATCTATTTATTCCATGGGCAGGAGCCCTCTGGAGAAACAACCCAGGAGGTCCAGAGTCAACAGTTCTGGGACACTGTTGATGTGGGTGGAGGTTGGAATCTATCCCTGGACCTCAGAGACCCTGGATGAGCCCTGGGAGGAAAGCCTGTATCCTGGGTTCCTGCTCAGACCACACCTCGAGGGTTTGTTCCATGTTAAGATGAGAGCAGGCACCTCAGGAAGGCAACAGGGGAGGGGGAGTCACTTCCAGAGCTCAGGAATACGGGCGAAAAGGAAGCCCAGGCAACTGAAGGTCGAGCCTGAGAGTTCACGGCAGGGCTAGTGTTAGGGTCACCGTGACTCCGGGCGGCTTGTATGTGGGAAGTCAGCGTGTGTCTGGACGTGATCCCAGGAGAGAGCATGACCCAAGTGAGGCAGGATCACGCCAGCTCTTGAGGGAGCAGGATGAAACCAAGAGACACCATCCTGGACACCCAAGTGTGAGTGGTTCTGAAGTCAAGGAAGCCGCCCTGAGCTGGTCGTGCTCTCCCTCGGTGAGCCCGCCCCTCGCTGAAGGTGGTAAGTGCCGGGAACTCCACTCTCAGGCCCTCGGAAGGGACCGCATCCATCCGAGATGCCTCGAAAGATTCATGGGTGGAATCTTAGTGCCCTTAGTCCCACTGTAACAAAACCCCACAGGCAGGACACCTACAAGCAACAAACATTTAGGTCCTGAGGGTTGAAGTCCAGGGCCAGGGTGGCAGCCTGACAGGCTCCAGTGGAGGCCGTCTTCCGGGCCGCTGGCTGCTGACTTCTGGCTGTGCCCTACATGGCAGAAGGAACAGGGAACTCTCTGGGGCATCTTTAATAAGGGCACCAAGGCCATCCACAAGGGCTCCACCCTCATGACCTATTCACCTCGCCACGGCACAGAGGAACTTGGTGGAGACAGTGGGGATTCAATATCCTGTGAAGTATTGGAGTCAACAGGTCAGATCCACTAGAGTCTGGTTCAAGAATCCTACGGAAACTCTGAGACACAGACTAGCAGAGGGAGGTTCCGGTGCTGAGGGACCAAATGAGTTTGCACGTGTTGGCATTCCCTCTGCTCCAGAAAACTGTGTTTGTGTGGATTGACAGCTGCACCCACAGCAGGGCAAAATCCAGAGAACAGCTGTGTCTTAGCCACTGAGGTTTTAACCCCCAGTTCTGGGCGCTTGGGTTTCATCCTCTGCCTCTGGACTTGGTGATCAGGTACTTGATGGAGCAGAACTCCAAATACTCCGTGAGGAGTGAGAGAACATTCATCTCACCCGCCAAACAGAGGTGGGACGGGAAGGATACGCCACATAGTCGGAGGTGCGGTGGGCCTAGCAGCTTTACACGTTGGTGCTGTGATTACCTTTCCAGTGTGACAGAGTAACAGCGTGCCTGAGACAGTCTGGCACCGCCAGTTTCAGGCAACAGCTTATTATCTAATTCCTGTTAACAGCCACTCTGGCTGGTACACAGGTCCCTGGAGACTGCACCTTGTTGACATATCGATTAGGGGAAGACAGTCTTTACTTATCTGATACCTTAACTCCTTCAAACTAGCCTCAGGCCATCAATATGTCCAGACACTCTACCATTAGCAATGGCTGCTTTCCTATCTGATTAATTTCCTTAATAAGAAAATTATTTTCTCTAAGTGTTATTTGGATAGAGTTCAGTTATGACTAAGAAAATAAACATGTATGGATTGAGGCCTATGGAATTAAAACACACTGATTAATTCCACAAGAAGGGTAAAGGGAAGAAAAACCAAACTTGAAACGCTAAATGACACTGCAAACAGCCACAACTCAGGAGCCAAGTTGAAAAGCTGTAAGTATATTCAGATATTGTGTCTTCTTGCCTTACTCCAGCAACTGAGATAGGGGAAGAACGCTCTTCAGCAGGAAACTTGTTCATTTGGGTGTGACACGTTATATGGATTGTCTGTTCTGCCTCTTCCTTCACTCCTGAAAAAGGTCATTAAATGGATTCTGGGGACTTTCCTGGCAGCCCAGTGGTTAAGACTTCACCTTATAAAGCAGGGGAATTCAGGTTAATCCCCGTTGGGGAGTTAAGAGCCACATGCCTCAGGGCTAGAAAACCAAAACATAAAAAACAATAGAAGCAATATATAACAAATTCAAAAAAGACTTTTTTACACTTTTTCCAAAAAATTGAAATAAAATAATTGAATGGATTCTGGATGCTTTGGTACCCGAGACATCCTCCGTTCTGAGCCTCCTGGGGTTTCCTAACTGGTCCTCCCGCCCATCCTGTGGATCCCTGGAGCTAACAGAGCTGGAGCGGGTGAGCTGACAGGCCCATTTCACTTCTCTGAAGGCCAAAGATACAGGTGTTTGAATACACAGCTGTGCACTGCAAGCCACTGATGTACCAGATGTGGAGAAGGGGGATACAAGAAGCTTTGTAAGAAAATTCAGCCCCCATGACAATGAAAAGAAATAAAATTCAGGTTTCCCCACCTACTTTAACATATTGGGTCAGGGTGGGGCTCTGGGCCCAGCACATCTGTGCTTGAATCCTGAACTGGTCACGTACCAGCTCTGTCACTTGGGGTGAGTCCCTCTATCCATGACGTGGCCCCAGGTCTTCACTTGTGCAGTGGGGCAGGAGTGTAGACAGTGGACAGGATGCTGATCATCAGGCGACTTCATACCTGGACACGTTAAAACCGCGCCTGGCACAGATCCAGTGCTTTAAGTAAGTGGACTGCTGCTATGATTAGGTCCCATCAAGGAGCTCACACACCTGATCTCAAAGGGATTTTAAACCTATGACATGAGTGTCAGAGAAGGGGGGGTATAAGCAACAGAAGCTGGCTCTGGTTCCCTTCGGCAGTTAGGAATTTATTGAACCATTGAGGGCTTGTATCAAACAGAGGTCAAAGAAACCACAAAAGAGCACAACTTGAGACTCACATTGCCTTTATTCTGAGAAACAGCAGATTGATGACTATTGTAAGAAGAACTTAGAGCATCCAACAGAAAGCATGCTGTCCCTAGGTTCCTGTCTTTCATTTTCCTTCAATTTTTCCTCTTTTTAAAATTCCCTTCCTCCCTCCCATCTTTCCTCTTCCTTTCTCTCTGGATGCACTGTGCTCTCGCCATCTCTTCTGAACACAGGCGCGGGTGACAGGGCGATTCCCACACCCACGAGCCTCCCAGGAGCACAGGACCATCCGCCTGGTCAAGGGCGAGGGGCAGGCACCACCACATCCCCCCTCCCCGTCCTCATCCAAGAGGAAGCAGCTGAATCTCTGGGTCCTGGGACCCCAGGTCCTCAGAGATGACTGAACGGGACCCGTCTATCTGCTCATCAGCACTTGTGGGTGGGTACTCCAACCCTCATGTCAGTGGACTCTCTTAGCTCTGAACTGAAAGGGGTGCAGCGGTGGGACCACCGTAATAGACCAGTGCTCTGGCCAGGCCATCAGCAATTGTTTCTGCCTCTCACCTCCCTTCCTCTTATGACGACTGGATGGGGCAGGTGAGGAGGGGGCTGTGCCTTCATCTCAAGTTCTTCTCGACATCTCTGGTAGGACAAGAGGGGAAGGGGACCCCAGTGGACAAATGATGCAAAGACCTCTTGATTTGTTTTTTTTCACTTTATTCTTGTTCAGCTTGAGGTCTCATCAGTTCATTGTTAATCACTCTGTTATTAAAACAATACAACATCAAAAACACTTTTATGTTAAGTAGATAGAACAGCAGTCAAACTTTAGGAAATAAGATTGCAGCCATAAAATACACGTATACTTAAAAAATAAATAGTGCTGAGAGGCAATAGACAAAATGATATTTTATTGTGCTACATGGTGGGTATTTTGGGTATTTTTCTCCTGACTTCCCCAGACTTCCTGTAACGAGTTGTCTTGTCTTATACATAAAGCCGGAGCCTTGCAGAGTCAGGCCAGCTCTCCAGGAAGGTAATAAGTTAAAACTGGCAGTCAGGAGGTCCTATGGAGCTGACTCTGTCACCAGAGCCCCTGGAGCCAGGAGCTTCCTTCCTCCCCTCTCCTTTGTCTCCCTCTCCCTCTCTCCCCGCTTTCTTCCTCTCCCTGTTTTTCCCTCCCCCCTCCCACCCACCTGCTTCTTCTTCCCCTACTTCCCCCCTCCTCTCCCTCCCCTTTCCCTCCTCCCTCTCCTCCTCCCCCTGCCAGGAGACCAGCTGTGATTCCCCAGGCACATCCTCTGGCAGACAGGAGCCTTGGCCCCTGAGGCACAACTAGCCCCAAGTACTGACTCAAGGGTTTCTTTTATCTCCCTCCTTCTTCCAGGGATATGAGAGATGCAGTGTCCTGGTCAGGACCCCTTCCTCCTGAAGACCCTCTGGAGGGAAGGATCACTGGGTGGAAAGGGACCCTTTGCTGTCTCTTCTCCCCTCTTCCTTCAGGGGAGCAGGGGGGAGGCTGTGCTCAGGGCACTGATCAGACCAAAGGCCCTGGGGATGCACCTGCCAATTTCCCAGCAGCTGGAAATGGGTTGTTTTCAGAAATAAGCCAGATTCTCAGTCAAGATCCTCAAAATCCACGTGTGTGTACAGAAGGCTTGGGGGTGGAGGTGAGTTTCCGATGCGTTCTTTCCAAAACAAACTCCCCAGACAGCTAGAGCAGGAACACTGCTCCCTGCCTCTCTGCCTCCCTGTCTGAGATTCACTTTAGCTCATAAAAGCCTCTGAGCTGCACAGCGTCCTCTGGAAGAGAAAGAGGAAAGCTCCCTATGATCAGGCCAGAGGTCTCAGAACTGTTTTTGAATAGAGGGCCCTTTCTTCGCGGGATGACTGGAAGCTCTGGGAAATGCTGAGCCACAGCAAATTTTAAAAGCTTTATTCTTGGCATGAGAGCTCTCTTCCAACTCCCAGTCCCCAGACATACTCTAACATGGAACTGAAAAACACCAGGAAAAGTTTATTTATTCAATCTCAAGTGGCAGAAACACAGCTGAAGCAGCTTCTGCAGAAGCAAGAATTTGCTGCCTTATATAACAAAAGCATCCAGAGTGATGGCTTCAGGAGTGGCTTGATCTAGGGGCTCAAGTGACGGTCTCAAGATCTTGTCTTCTTTTCTCCATCTCACGTATCAGATTTCTCCATGTGTGCTTTGGCGCTTTGCCTCTGGCACCAAGATAGCTGCCTGGGTCCGAGTCTCACTAGCATCTGAGTCTTCTCAGAAGCTCAGCATTTTTCTCTCTCAACAGTTTCACTGAACAATTGAGAACTTCATCTCATTGGTCCACTCACTGCTCCATGCCCATCCCTGGGGTGATCTCTGGCAGGGAAATTTGATGATACAGTTATCCGGGCTTGGGTCACATCACCATCTTAGATCAGGAGGGGAATGAGCCCCCACCCCCGACCCTGATCACATGGAATGATGGAAGGGATGGTTCACCAAGGAAAATGCAGGTCGGTTCCTAGAAGGAGGTGGACCATGTGTAGACCCAGCAACAGCAACAAACACCCATCACTCCTCAAGCTCCAGATCGTCTGGTCTGCTCCTTCCTTCCTCCTCAGGCCTCTTATGGGCTGATCTCCCTCCTCCCCTCACTGCAGGGTCATCCATACTGACTCGGGTGCACCGCTTCATTACCCTCCCGTGGGGCGTGTGTGGTGCCTGTGAGATTAGACTCTGCGCTCTCGGGAGTGCTGTGTCCTAACTCACTGTGCTCTGTGACCCCAGCTCTTGGCACATGTGTCCGCATCTGTCACGTGTCAAGTCTGTGCTTAGAGAACGAAAGGAATACTGACTGAAGAGAAACCCGAGTCAGTCACCAGGCTTTTCTGCTCTGACGTTTGGTGGGTTCTCCTGCTGTGGTCTGTATCATGTCTATGCCATCTGCCTGGAAGAGCTGCAGAGAGGATATGAGGTAAGGCGAGGATGACTGCCACAGATGAGGTCACCTCAAGGTCTGAACATCCATTGCCTTGGACCAGTGCATCTTTCCACATGGGGATGAATAGGGGATATTTAAGGCTGTTTTTTTTGGTGTGTGTGTGTGTGTGTGTGTGTGTGTGTGTGTTGCTTTGTTTTGTTTTTGCAAGCCCTGGCCAGTAAGGACCAGAAAGACTGAGAGCCAGCTTCAGTTCAGCTTCTCCCAGGCACACACATCTGCTCACACACAATTTTGTGACCCTGTCGCTGATTTGGGGTGGTCAGCGCAGTACTGGTACAAATAAGTGCTGAATAAACTAGTCAAATGAATGAGTCAAATGAATCTGGCTTGCTGTGCCCCGGACAGGTGAGGCTTAAGATTCCCATAGTTTAGGTAGAATGGGCTGGGAATTAACATGGTTCAACATCTCACACCGCCATTTTGAAACTATAACATATGAATGCTGATCACAAAGGGGATGGGATGGTGCTGTGGGCCCAGGTCTCTTTCCAAGACTCAGAGAAATTATTTATTTTCTGTTTTTCTTCTTCTTCTTTTTAAAGGTTTTGCCTCAAATGTCTTTAAGAAGTTAATCCCTCTCTTCAGACAAGCTGGTGAGACACAATGATGACACATTTTCAGTGATGAAACAATGAAACATCATTGAAAGCTTTTTAAAAGAGAGAGGCAGATGAACAATTGTTACAACTCCAGGATGAGATAATTTACTAGCTGAATTGCTATAATAGGAGGAATCTGCCCTTTTCTACTGTAAGGAAACAATAATCTGGAGATGAAGCATTTTAAAAATGCACTGTCTGAGTTCATATTGAAACAAGAATGATTAAACAACCATTGTCCTGGCCCATTCCTTGCAGTCCTAGAAGGTCTCCAAAGTTGAGGCTTTGATTAAAAGAAGAATGTTCTTCTCAGATGCATCTCAGTGGTATTTGTTCTGTTTTATCCCGTGGGGAGCTTGTGGGTGCCAGGCCGTCCACAGCAGGGATGTCTGGACTCTGGGGTCCGTGTCTGATGTGAGCCTGAAGCGAGGCAGCCCCAGCAAATATCCGGAGGGTCACTGAATATCTGGTGGGAACAGGGGATCTGAGGACACTCGTCCACTTAACACTGCACGACAACAGTGGAAAGCACGGGCTTCCTCCTGCAGAGTCGTCACCCTCTCAGGGAGCCTGGGCCAGAGCTGCCCCTCTGCAGAGGGACCAGCGGACTCGCCGTGTGTTTCCATGGGAGATGCCGCATCCTCAGACACGAGGCTCTTCTCCAGGGTGTGGGTTCCAGGCAGGAACGAGCCTCTCACAGGTGCTGTCATGCGTCTGGGGCAGTTCGTGTCTCCTGGTCCAGGAGGTCTCCGGGGAGGACTGGGGCCAGAAAGGCAGGTGCAGGAGCGAGCGTGGGCTTGAGTTCCCCTGACCTCCCGGGGCTCCTCCTCTGCGGGGTGGGTGTCATCACAATGCCTGCCTCTGGGGGCGCTGTGGGGTTACGGAGGATGATGTCTCCTAGGTTTGCCGAGCTGTGACGGGGGCTGTGCTCCGTGAGCAGATGTGAGTGAGTGACCGACCAGGTGGCAACCACGTCCCGAGTCAGTGAGGATGCGCCGTGCACCTGGTCAGATCCCGCCGGGTGTGCCAGTCCCCCTGGGCTGTCCCCGGATCCAGGGAGGGGATGAGCCCTAGGGACCCCCGGGCTCTGGGCGGTTCTGCGGCTCTGGAGAGAAAGGAGGTAGAAGAGGGGCTGGTGGTCCTGCCTGAGCCCCTGGAATCACGTCTCAGAAGCTCTCGAAGGTCAAGGGCAATTTTGTTTCGGACCAAATCCTCCACCATCTTCCCCGTCCAGAATCCTCTTTAGCAGTCGACACAGCCACCTGCCTCAGGGAGCAACACATGTCCACCTCCTCCGGCAGTTTCCTCCAGCTGTGAGATCTGCGGACAGCCTCAGGGAGTCGGGATGGGTGTGACGTGACGTGGGTGGATCCATTCACGGACAGGGATTCGGTTACTCTGGGTGCATGATTGCTGCTTCCAGAGAGTCTGAGATGATGAGGGCCACGTGCTCTCACTCAAACCTCCTCCCCGGCTATGAGGAAGCCAGGCTCAGACCAAGCCTGACCCGCGGGTGGCCGTGTATTACACACACTTACGGGGAGGCCGACACTGAAAGCACAGGTCAAGTCCTCCTAAAAGCCCGTGAACATCCCATGTCTCCTTGCTGGGACTTGATCCAGCCTCACCAGCAGGAAGGGTCTACCTGACATCCCAGGGGCAGGACCTTTACTTCCTACTCGGTACCAGCCCACAGCATCCTCCGATCCACCAGATGGACCCAGGACTGCATAGGGACCATGGGAAGAGACCACCTGGCCTGCTGGTCCCTTTACATGTACCTGTCATATTGGAGGAGGGGGGTGTGGGTCTCCAAAATATGTTAGCCAGCCAGTCCCCTCATGACCAACAAGGATAAAGTTCTAAGGCCTGTGATGCTAGTTAACAAGCTACACATTTCACCCAGAGAAACTTGCTTCTGGATTCATGGTGTTGAGAAAACAAAATTATAAAGATGGAGTTTCTAAATGAGAGCAAACCATTTCCAACTCCTTTGACTAGGGAAGGCTCATTCCTGGAAAATGGGAATAGGCCATGATTGGCCATGATGTGCTCAAGTGATGTCAACAGATGGCCTCTCCCACTTGGTTTGCGGCCCCATTGATACCACACTGGCTTCCTCTCAGGATATCCTGTGTGGTGGAGGCGGGAAGAAGATGCTGCTCTCAGCAGTTTCAGCGGAAGTCACAGGACAGGTTCTGATTGGCTTCTGTGGGTCACGTGTCTATGCCAGAGCCAATCACTGAGGCTAGGATGGGGACGGGTGATTGGCCAGATCCATATCACATGATGGCCCAGGGGCAGAGCCCGATGCCCACCCCCACCCGCAATCCCAGAGGCTGCGGATGGGGCAGGGTTCCCTGAGAAAGCCTGGGAGCCGTCTGAGAAAGGGTTACCAACACGCCACGCCTACCCCTTTGTGCCTCCATGTCCCTTGGCACGTCCATATGTCCCAGAGTCCTGAGTGACTGCACTGTGATGTCCTCCCAGTCTGATGACAAGTCACAAGTCCCATGTCACCGGTGATGGCAGTGAGAGGATGGGCTTAGAGAGGGTCTGTGGACGTCACTGAAGCCACCACCCTGCTCCCCTCCCCCACGGGTTATTTCCTAAATTTGTGAAGCCAGCTCTCCTCTCGCCTACCCCTGTCTCTTATACACATCTAGATCAAAGGGCCCGTGGGTGGGCTAGAGGCAGCAGGCCTGGAGCAAAGTAGCTCAGCTCCCCACTGGTAAAGGCCTGACAGACGTGGGTTCCCTAGCACTCGTCTCTGCTGGGTAGGATGGCTGCACCAATTTTCATTCCCACCAACAGTGTAGGAGAGTTCCCTTTTCTCATACCTCTGTCTCTTATACACATCTCACCCACCCCCGCCCGATCCCTTCCCCAACTCCTGATTTGAAAGCTTCTATTGACTTTGTTGCATATCCACTGGCACTGACTGAAGCCATGGGCCCGGGTGGTTAATTAGAAATGTGTCCAAGGGAAGATGCCTGAAGACCTAGCTTCTTGCTTCTTAATTAAACTTCCACATGGAGGTGCAGCAACGTCTTCTTGATAAAAAGGGTTCCCGGAAGGGCAGAGCAGGGGACTTCACTGTGGTGTCCTCGTCTGTTTGGGAACCCAGGGAGGGCAGGTGGTGCCAGCCCCACACAGAGTCCCCTCCCTCTGGCTGCACTGGCTCTCTCCCCTCCATGCCCATCTCCTTCCTGGTGATGTGGGCTCTGGGGCATCCACAGGTAAAAGCAAGAGATGGTGGGGGTGCTCCCTCCCCAATGCACTGGCCTTTCGAAACTCCTGGATCCCCCCATGGTCCCAGCACCCAAGTGTCTGTGCCAGAGGAGAGGCGGGGCTGCGCTCCCAGCTCTGTGGGGCTTCAGAGCCCCTGAGCTCTCTGCAGGATCTTCATAGAGCCCTGGTGGGAGGGGTGGGCATCAACCAAGTGCCCCTCCTGGATACTGTCCCCTCCTGCCCCCAGGAAGGGAGGCAGTCCAGATAAAGACCAGGCTCAGAGGCAGGAGGAGAGGGGGCCAGGAGTACCCCCCCAGCTCCCTCAAGCAGGACAATGGGTATATGGGCTGCTCGGTCCCCCACAGACCAAACTCCTGTAGTGGGTGCCAGCCCCACCCCAGCCACAGGCTCCCTGAGCCCCTGACACTGTCCGTCTGCCCTTGGCTCCTCTTTCTCGCAAACGGATCTCACAAAGCTCCGATCCTCTGCCCACGAGACAATTGTCAAAGATCCCAAAATGCTGTGAGCGGCCCACACAACTGAAGACCTCCAGTGTTTCCAGGGAGTCCGGCCTTCGCTACCTGGTGTGCTCATTATTAATCGCCCACAGATTTTTACTGTGACCACCCTTTACTGTCCTTCAGTACGTTGGTCACAGCCCATGTGGAGGTCAGGATGGGGCAGGGACACTGAGGTAGGGACCTCTGAGTCAGGCAACCTGGGTGTGGTGCCAGGGACCCCTCTGGAGTGAATGTTCCCAGAGACCATCTGCCATGCCAGCTGATTAACCTCATAGGACACTGTACTGTCTGCATGCAAACCCTAATGCACCGGGTACAGTGGGGGTCAGCTGAGGGGGGGCAGCCGCTGCCCATTCAGGTCAGGAAAGTGACCTCCCAGCTCAGTGCAAACCCCACCACTCTCTTGTACCTACGATTAACCTCATAGGACACTGCACTGTCTGCATGCAAACCCTAATGCACCTGGTACAGTGGGGGTCAGCTGAGGGGGGGCAGCCGCTGCCCATTCAGGTCAGGAAAGTGACCTCCCAGCTCAGTGCAAACCCCACCACTCTCTTGTACCTCACACCTGGTCTGACCCACTGGGGCATCTTTCTGGCCTGAAAGTGTTTCATCTTGGACACCCTGCTTCAGGCACATTGGGTTGGAGGTGATGATGGTGGAGTCCAGGAGGGAAAGAGAGAGGGTGGGAGGCTGGGTGGAGAGGGGCAGGCTTTGACTCCCATGGCCTGGCCGCTGCCCTTGGAGGCTGAGCCACTATTGGGGGATGGACCATGAACAAGGACAGCTTCCTATGTTGGAGGTTGGGGGGAGCTTCAGACAAGCTGGACGGATCCATGAGCCAAGCAGGGTGGGGGGCATGCAAGGCCACTGGCAGTGCATACCTGTTCTGTGAAGGAGGTCTCTTTCCAGGAAGGGCCACCAGATGAGAAGGGATGGGACCATGGTCTCAGACATGAACTCTGCGTGAACGCTGAGCTCTGAGTACAGGCTTGGGTTCTTCAGTTAATTGCTTTCAGCTGTGGGAGGTGGCACATTATTGTGGTGACATGACCCTGAGCTTTCAGTCCAGGTTGTCCCCTGTCCCAAGGCTGCATGAAGACCATGTGCAGTCATGTTACCCCAGCCTTTCACAGGATCACAGAGGCCCCCGTGAGCAATTCTAAGTGGGGTGGGGAACTCTCCCCTCCTGCTCCTGGGGTCAGGGAGGACCTTTACCTTGTCACTCAAATGGAAACACAGGCTCAAACAGACTCTAGTCCCCCCGATAATTAAACCTCCCTGATCAGCACATGGATAGTTGGCAGGAGTGGAAGGGAAATAGTTGAATGTGTTAAGTCCCCTGTCCCTGTTCTCTTTGTGTGCTGACCTAAACCCCAGGTCCGGAGTGCCCGTCAGCAATGCCCCCTCCCAGATGCCCCTGGTGATCTGGGTGTTTCATCTGACTTGGGTCAGTGAGAGCAGGGATCCGAGGCTGCCCTGCCTGGATCCTTCGCCCCCACCCACCGCAGCGTGGAGTCCAGCTGCAGCAGGGTTTTCACATCCCGTGTCTTCTGGGCTTATTGGAGCCCCACTGTCCTTCCTGAGGGGGTGTTACCTCCAGCCTCACCACACCTGCTCACAAGGGGTTAACACCCATCACCTGGGACAACTGCCCTGGGCTCCTCTGCAGTGGGGTCAGCAGGGAGACCTCACAATCTGGTGGCCTCCCACCTCCAGAGACATGTGTCTTCCTCATCCGGGGTCTGGACACTAAGCACAGGGGACTCTCAATAAACAGCTTAAGGATGAATAACAAAAGGCACTCATTTGCCCGCCCCCCAGCATTTTACTCTCCCTGCAGAGACCTCAGGGCTGACGCCCTCCAGAGTTTTGCAGTTTCTTCTTTTCCCTGTGTGCATGTGATGGTCTGAATTCCCCAAGTACTGCTGTAAATGTAGCTCACCTCATTGACATATCTTCATTTTCACATGTGTGTTTATGATTCATAGACTTGTGTGTGTGATATGTATGGATTTAATCTTCCTGAGACTTTCTCTTTGACTCATGGCTTATTTAGAAATGTGTTGTTCAATTTTCAAATATTCAGGCATTCAGGAATAATTTCCAGATGTTGATTTCTAGTTTAATTCCATAATGGTTCAAGAATGTACCTTCATGGTTAACAGTCTAACTTTTATGCCCCGGATATGGTCTAAATTAGTGAAACTTCTGCATGTGCCCGGGAACAGCTGTGCCCTGCCGTCACCGTGCAGAGTGTTCTAGATAGTCTGTTAGGTCGAGTCTCTTGGTAGTGCTGCTTGAGTCATCAATATCCTTACTGATGTGCTTATCCTTGCTTTATGGTGGCTGGGATTGGATTGATGAAGGCTCCTCCTCTAACTGTGGAATTGTCCATTTTTCCTTTCAGTTCTATTGGTTTTTAATTGGTGTGATTTGAAGTTGTGTTGTTAGGCACACAGCTGTTTAGGACTGTTACATCTTCTGGGCGAGCATTCCCTTTTATCATCCTGTAACAGTCCACTCAGTCATCTCCAACTGTTTGTGACCCCAGTCCATGGAATTCTGTAGGCCAGAACACTGGGGTGGTTAGCCTTTCCCTTTTCCAGGGATCTTCCCAACCCAGGGGTCAAACCCAGGTCTCCCGCATTGCAGACACATTCTGAGGATGAGATGGTTGAATGGCATCACCGACTCAATGGACATGAGTTTGAGTAAACTCTGGGAGTTGGTGATGGACAGGGAGGCCTGGTGTGCTGCAGTCCATGGGGTCGCAAAGAGTCAGACACAACTGAGTGACTGAACTGAACTGAACAGCCCACTCATCCCTGGACATCATCCTTGTCCTGAAGTCCACTTTGCCTGAAATCAGGATATTCACTCCAGCTGTCTTTTGTTTGCTGTCTGCATGGTATACCTTCCTCCTTCCTTTTAGTCCTAACAGAGACATGTTTTTATCTTTAAGGTCAGTTTATTTTTTTTACCATTTATAGCCAGTTATTGCTTATTTTCATCCAATCTGATGATCTCTGGGTGTTAACTGATGAGTTTCGACCACTCAACATTAAAATGACGATTGATGGAATGGGATTCATATCGGCCATCTTGTTGGTTGTTCTCTACCTGATCCTCTTATTCTTTCTTTTTCCCTCTTTTTTGCCTTTTCTTGAGTTTAATTGAACTTTTGTTATTATCCCATTTTATTTCCTCAGTTGACATAATATTACTGAAAGCAGAGTCTGGCTGTTCACTGCTCAAAAGCTGATGAAGGGGCCAGTTTAATGGAAAGGAAAGTTTGCTTTATTCTGGATGCTGGCAGCCAGAGTGAAGGGGAGGACAGATGTATGTCCAAAGGCGAACCCCTCCACCAACAATCAGGGAGCAAGAGCTTCTATAGATGGAGAGAGGGGGCTACATGCAGAAAGAGCACTGTCAGCTCTGACAGTCTTCTTGAAATTAGTCATCAGTTGTCTGATTAGCATTGATTGTTTTAGGTACAATCTTTCATTCAAGAATGAGTTTGTTTCCATTTTTTGAAGCCACTTCTTGCAATTGTGGCAGCTCATGTCATGATACGGTCTGGCCGTCACCTAGTTAACTTCTCCCACCTGGTGGGGGTTTCAGTATCTGTAAAACAGTTCACAGACTATGGCTCAGAATATTGTCTTATAGCCCTTGAGAAGGAACTAAATATCCTTGACTATGCTTAATGAGTATATTATTCTTATTTTGTCTCCTTTGACTGTTTTCCTTTGTTTCTCTGTGTTCTCACTTCTCTGATTAAACTTATTCTTTGGCTGAAGTTTTCCACAGACGAAAGGCCGGCTGAGGACATGGTGGGGAAGGACCATAGGGTCCTGCTCCATTTCAATACCTCATTTTAAAATATTGAACTATGATTTGTAATTTTCACTTTTAAATAATGAGTCCACCTTCGAATAAGAACATAGAGCTTCCCCTGAAATGGGAGCACCATGTGGCAGTGTATCTCTGGAACCTCTCTGCTATCCCCCGTGCAGTGTTTTGTCAGGCGTTTCAAATTTTCCAGGCTCAAGTCTTAGCTATTTGCAAAATTCTGACTTTAATCTTCCTACCAGCTTTCTTTGGTGGTGTCCAGTTCAGCAAGTGCTGGCCCATCTTCTCTCTGAAAGTGTCTGTCTGTCTGTCTTTCTCCATTTCAGGGAGTTGTTTGCTGTGCAAGCTCAGCTCTCTAAGGAAGTCAGGAAAAGCTGTTGATTTGCAGTCTGTCTGGCTTTTTTCCATATTATCTGGGTGGGAGCTACAGTCTTTCTCTGATCTCCACCTTTCTAAGTATAAACCATAATTCTAAACACAATTTTGAAAGCAACTTTTGATGAGATAACAAAACAAATAACTAGAATCCTCTCTAGTTTAAATAACCACATCAGATAGAAATGCCATATTTTATCAATGTTGCAGCATCCTAAAATGGTGGGGTCTTCATTTTCATGTAGAGTTGCAATGCAATCCCTGAATCATTCTTCCAGTGGTTTATTCCACACCTGGTATAAGTAGCTTATGGGTAGTTCTAACGGAGAGACGCTAACTTGATGAAATGCTCATGATATTCACATCGCACTGCCTCACCGGGACTTTTCTGATGGGCAGTAGAACGTGGAGGCAGCGCCAACTAGGATGCCAGGAGCAAGAGTAGAACTCGTGATACAGAGTGAGGGGGCAGGTCAGCTTCTGTTTTGGATTTTCCTGAAACACCAGGTGTATTGCACTGACAGCTTATCTCTCCTTACTTGAGCACTGACATGGGACTGGAGTCTGGGGGCTGGAGTCTAGGGCCCTTCATCTCCCAAAGCCACAACAAATGTGATCATCCCACCACAGCGAGGTGTGTACACCGGGGGAAACCGGATGGACCCAGGCAGGAGAGGAAGCAACACACAGAAATAAAACACCACAGAATCTCTGGGGAACCTGGCCCGAGGATGGATCATAACAGCCAGAGACAAGAGCAGCTTAGCCATTATTCAAACATTTTCTTCTGGGTCCTAGAGAGTCCAGGAAATAACAAAGAACCTGTAAGTCCCTTATTAATCGCTTAAGCACATTTTCATGTTTGCAAGCTACTTTGCTGTAATTTATTATCTCTTTCCAGTGGCTCCATCACAGACGTCTATGTACAGAAATCTGTATAATCCACTGATTCAACAAGATGTCTAGTTGATGCTTAATGAGAGGTTGGGGCAGAGGCAAGTTTTCTGGTCTCCGGGTGCAAAGGCTGTCATGGTGAGACCTCTGAGCTCCCTTGGAGTATTTCAGTCTTTGTGTGTCTGTCTGACTTTGTTTCTCTCTGTCTCTGTCTCTGTCTCTCTCTCTCTCTCTTTATATATATATATATATATATATATACACACAAAAAAAAATGTATATATATCATGTGTGGCCACATCTCTCTTCCAGGTCCCAGACTCTGTGGTTTCTCCATCCCCACTCTCTGAACCACTAGAACTTGGACAGTTCATCTCCTTTCATCCTGACCCTGAGGACATTGCTGAGATGTTTGCAGGAAACAGGTTAGATTTTCCAAATGACCTCAGATCTTTCAGAAACTAAAGTTCCCTGAATATGGCACAGCCCCCAAATCCAGCTATGGACCTGTAGGGAAGGGAAATTGCAGGGAGAATAGGGGTGGGGGTTCATTTCCCCCGCCCGATCAGGCTTCTGTTCAGGACCCTGGAGAGCTGCCCACGGGAGGGAACAGGTTGTGCTGGAACCTCTGTCACAGACTTGCACATCCCCCTCTGCCCAGTCCCCAAAGGGAGCCTCCCAGCCCCAGATCCCAAGGGGAGTCTCCCGGCAGGGATCCAGCAAGGAGGGAGGGTTGGGCAGAAGATGAAGAGCCCTCAGCTGTGAGAAGTCAGAGCCCAGGGGCAGGCAAGAAAGGAGAAATGGGTACCGCGCTAGGCACATTTTTCATTCTTTTTCTTAAATCCACTTTTTTAAAGTTAAACTTTAAACTTTGAAACTAAGTTGTGTTAGTTTCAGGTATACAACAAAGTGGTTATATATATATATATATATATATATATATATATATATACTTTTTCAAATTCTTTCCCATTGTAGGTTATTATGAGATATTGTTTTAAAAGTGTGGAATCCCCTTTGCTATACAGTAAGACCTTGTTGGTTATCCATTTTAAATATAGCAGCATGTACATGTCAACCCCAAACTCCCTAACTGTCCCTTCTTCCAATCTTTCCCCATGGCAATCTTATGTTTGTTCTCTTGTCTCTGAGCCTGTTAATTTTTTTTTTTTTAATGAGATGTTTAAAGATAGACTCTCTTCTTGTTTAGTCATTAAGTCTTGTCCAGCTCTTTTGCAACCCTAGACTGTAGCCTGCCAGGCTCCTCTGTCCTTGGAGTTTCCCAGGCAAGAATATTGGTGATAGTTTTTATCTGCTAATCCCAAACTCTCAATTTATCCCTCCACTCTCCACTTTCCCCTTTGGTAACCATAAACTTGTTTCCTATGTCTGTGAGTCAGTTTCTGTTTTGTAAATAAATTTATTTGTATCATTTTTTATCATCTGTGTATAAATGATGTCATTTGTATTTGTCTTTCTCTTTCTGATCTACTTCAGTTAGTATGATAATCTCTAGTTGCATCCAGTTTGCTGCAAATGGTATTTTTTCATTAGTTTTTATGACTGAATAATATTCTATTTTATATATGTACCACATCTTCTTTAACCACTTATTTGTCAATGGACACTTAGGCTACTTCCATGTCTTGGCTATGAACATAGGGGTGCATGTATTTATTCTAATTAGTGTTCTCCAAATATATGCCCCGCAGTGGAATTATCAGATATGGAAAAGACTCTGATGCTGGGAGGGATTGGGGGCAGGAGGAGAAGGGGGCGACCAAGGATGAGATGGCTGGATGGCATCACGGACTCGATGGACATGAGTCTGAGTGAACTCCGAGAGATGGTGATGAACAGGGAGGCCTGGCATGCTGCGATTCATGGGGTTGCAAAGAGTCGGACACGACTGAGCAACTGAACTGAACTGAACTGAATGGTAATTATTTCTAGATTTTAAAGAACCTTTATACTGTTCTCCATAATGGCTGCACCAATTTTCATTCCCACCAACAGTGTAGGAGAGTTCCCTTTTCTCATACCTTCTCCAGCATTTATTGTTGCAGACTTTTTGATGGTGGCCATTCTGACTGGTGTGAAGTGGTACCTCATTGTAGTTTTGATTTGCTTTCTATAATAATTAGCAGTCCTGAGCATCTTTTCACGTTTCTGTTGACCATTCTTTCTTAAAGCCTTTACTTTGAGACATGATGAGAAAATTTTACAAATTCACATGTGTGAGATATGACTCCAGTTGAATATGAAGACCATGTAACCAGAGAGCTTTAATAGTTATGCTATGCTATTATTAGCTATGCTGTTCCCAGGGATCTCTGAGAGACTTTGCAGCTGAAAGTGATGATGGTTAGTGTTCCTCTCCCTCTACTTCACCCTCTTCTTTTGCAGAGCCCACACCAGCCCCCTAGGAACCCTTCCTAAGGACAGCCACATCCTCTTGGGCCTCAGGAATCTCTTGCTTCCTCCATGCCCTCACCCACACCCCAGCAAACAAAGCCCCCTGTGGCCGGCGTCAGGTCACATTGGTGGCCCCAGTGGCCCAGACCTCAGCAGCAGCTGTGTCATTTCTCAGCACACGGTTTGCTGGACTTTGGCCAGGTCTTCACAAGGTGCCACCAGGAGAGGTTGGCCATTGATGCCAAGTTTGAAGCCAACAGAGTACCAGTCCACAAACTGGATGCCACACTTGCTCTGGATGAATATACATATATGTAATCCCTTTGCCAACAAAGGTCTGTCTAGAAGCCATGGTTTTTCCAGTAGTCACATATGGATGTGAGAGTTGGACTATAAAGATGGCTGAGCACCGAAGAACTGATGCTTTCAAACTGTGGTGTTGGAGAAGACTCTTGAGAGTTCCTTGGACAGCAAGGAGATCAAACAAGTCAGTCCTAAAGGAAATCAACCCTGAATATTCATTGGAAGGACTGAAGCTGAAGCTCCAATATTTTGGCCACCTGATGCAAAGAGCCTACTCATTGGAAAAGACCCTGATTCTGGGAAAGACTGAAGGCAGGAGGAAAAGGAGGTGACAGAGGAAAAGATGGTTACTCAATGGACATCAGTGACTCAATGGACGTCAATTTGAACAACTCTTGGAGAGAGTGAAGGACAAAAACGCCTGGAGTGCTGCAGTCCATGGGGTCACAGTGTCAGACATGACTTAGTGACTGAACAGCAATTCCCTTTGATGGATAATTCAAGGCTGGACCACATGTCCATCCCTGAACCAGTCACAGAGGATGGAAGTCACCAGTTAACCTAGATCTGAGCTACACAGTATACTCTGGCTCTGGGGGACAGTCACCACCCCCAAGCCACGGTGCCAGAAAGTTGAATGAAGCAACTCAACTTCACCACTAGGAATCTGGTGCCGTTATGAACATCCAGAGCCTCAACACTTATGGGCATGACAAATGGATACCACATCTAGGATGAGGCATTGCCTTCCAGAACATGAGGGGACGTGAGGGCACACCAACCCTGCGTCCAGTGGACAGAGCACAGGGGGACCCTTGTCCTGGAGTTGGAGCTGGGGGAGGGGTCAGGGCAGAGAGGAGCCTGACATGTGGTGACTGAGTGTGATTTCCCAGGACCCTGGTCCAGCAGTGCTGAAATTTTGTCATGGAAGGTCACTTCCATTTAAATTAAACAAATACAAATATTTTTAAATATTTAAACTAAAAATATTTTAAATACCAGCAGCTTTCAAATTTCCAAGGCACTGGTACAAAGTTACTTTAGTTACATTATATCATTCTGGATCTAAAAGGAAAAACAGTAGATATTCCTGCGGTAAAATCGATAAGGTAGTTATCCTGTAATGAATGCCAAGCCCTTGGGAGTAAGCTAATTTGGGCTTTTTATTCAGTTTCTCAAACCCTCCAGGACTGTGCCTTGTGAGAGAAAGGATGCTTGTGGAGTCTGAAGCAGAGCCTAGAGCACCCCCCCATCTCCCCACAAGCCCAGCTGTGGGAGAAGAGGGGACATCATCAGGAGTCACGTGTGTGTGGACAGCATCCCTCACCTGCCCAGGCCTCCTCCCCTGCTGCTTCTGAGTCTGACAAGGGGACCTGACAAAGGGGATCCTGACAGCTCTAGCCTATTAACAAGAGTCCTCAGAGAGCCTTGACTAGAGGAATTTTCCCAAATTCCATCGTTCATTGCTTTGTTTGGGGGTTAAAAAAAAAGCCATCACTTTAAAAGTAGCACATTTGATACCTTTTTCTCAGCGGCTTCTCCTTTCAAATAGAAGTTTTCCAGGATCCAAGGACTGAAGCTGATTAATTCATGATCTGTTCTTTCCCAGATTTGAGTGTTTTATTTTGAGTACATTAACTTCATGAAAACACTTGGGCTGCAGCTTCCCTGAGAGCTAACTGTGGGAACAGCCCTTGGGCATTTGTGGCTAAAGGTGGGACTTCCCAAACGGCACTAGTGGTAAAGAACCCGCCTGCCAATGCAGGAGACGTAAGATGGGAAGATGCCCTGGTGGAGGCATGGCAACCCACTGCAGTATTCTTGCCTGGAGAATCCTCACAGAAAGAGGAGCCTGATGGACTGCTGTCCATAAGATTGCAATGAGTCAGACACAACTGAAGCGATTTAGCACACACACACACGTGACTAAAGGTGAGACCTTACCATTACCAACCTCTTGGAGCTTCAGTTTCCTCATCTGTAAACCATGTCACAGGCTTATTGTGAGGCTGAATCTGAAAAACGTACCGCACTTGGTCCCAGCCTCACAGTCAGTGCTCAGACACATGCGTGTGGATGCTCTTAGCCCAGATTTTCCCCGTTATTGGGCCTGGCCCTCGTCAGCCCATTTCGAAGGTTTCCTGAACACACCCACACATTCTTACTATGTGTGGGGTGTGTGCCCTGTGGTGGTCAGTACACCTAAAGCTCATGTCCACCCCCACTCAGAGGACCAGCAGCCCGCAACACCGAGACGAAGAAGGCCCTGCAAGGACCTACCCACTTTGGTTCTGCACAGACTTGGGGGGTGTTATCCTGAAGGCACATCTCTGAGTCAGGAATGGGATTCAAATGTGGCTTTAGAATCTGGAGAAATCCATTCATTTAGGATTAGAGCAGTCAGCGAGCCCCTTCAACATGCCAGGCACCAATCCAGTAAGGGAAACCAAAACAAAATCTGCCCATTGGCCAGTGGAAGGAGGTAGAGAAGCGGGAAGAGAAGGTGATGTGTGATGTGTGAGATGGTCAAGGGTACTGGAGGAAGGAAGAGACGAGGAGTGTGGAGCACGTTGTGGGGGGCATAGCTTTATCCCTCACAGAGGTAAAGGGGTTAAAATGTAGAGGATGAGGGAGCTGAAAATAATTCCCATTCATCATACAAATCTGTCAACTGAGAGGGCTATGCCTCACTGCAGGAAGTAGCCGCATGTTGACATGTGGGGAACGGGTCACGTGACTCTAAATAAAGCTAATGACAGCTTGGGCCATGTGCTTCAGGCAGGTAAGACCCTGAGTCTGGGCCAGTGGGAGGCACAAGGTGGGAGAGAGACGCTAGCCAGGGCAGCTCTGACCGCAGGGTAGCTGGGGCCGTGTCTCCCAGGAGCCCTGGGGCTTTCCTTCAATGCCCACCTCAGGTCAGTGACCAGCCCTGGAGGACCTGCTCTTTGAGTCTGTCCTCTTTGGGGAGGTCAGAGCCCCAGGTCCTGCGCCATCTTGGAATGTGCCTCCTCTCACATTAAACCCCATGGTTCTCAGAGTGGGGCCCCTGGACCGGCAGCATCAGCATCTCCTGGAAAGTTGTTAGTGATAAAAGAAATGCTTACATATGGAGGACTGGGGAAGTCATCCTGGCTTATGCATGAGTTAACTTGAATATTATGCTAACTAAAGCAGCTTGTTTATGGCCTGTCAAACACATATTGTACATCTGCTTTATTTTTTTTTAAGGGTGCATTGACTGGGGAAAAAAGTGTCCATGTTAAAAACAAAGATTGAATGGCCTCCTTTCCTAGGACTCCAGTGTTGGTCCTCCTTCAATGATAAGTTTCCCTTCCTAGGTGTCAAGGCTACATTGATTCTCTGTGTACATGCTGATCTCCTTTTCTTTTCCTTATTTCTTTTATGTTGTTTTTTTTTTTTTTTTGAAAGCTTGAAGGAATGTATCTCTGATGTGTTTGATTTTTTTTTTTTCAAGACAGAAAACTGGGCTGAAAACTATGCTTCCTGTGAGTAGTACCTCAAAATTATCTAAGTAGCTGTCTTCTAGGCTACAGTTCTCAATTTGGCTCAAATCAAACCTTTCCCTATTCCTATGATGTGCTAAGTCACTTCAGTCATGTCCAACCCTTTGCAACCCTCTAGACCATAGCCCACCAGGCTCCCTTGTCCATGGGATTCTCCAGGCAAGAATACTGGAGTGGGTTGCCATGCCTTCCTCCAGGGGATCTTCCAGACCCGAGGATCAAAGGGTACAGAGAATGTAAAAGACGTAACCTCCATCCAAGAATGGTACTCACGGTGGATAATATCTGACAAGTAACCAATAAAAGTGTCTGTAATCTTTGTGTCTGAGAACCAGGACGGTAGGTCTGGACGAGGTCGTCTCCTAGACCCCACCTCGGACCACTAGACGAGAAATTGTTCGGGAGACGTACTACGAGTACGACTGCAGACCCTTAGAGACCTCATTGTTCAGGACCTTTTAGAAGTGTGACTTGGATGAATAATCCTACCCAAATAGGATAACTGTAGAACCGAAGGGGTCTCTGTCCCTCGACTCGTGAGACTTTAAACCGATGTCGGAGAGGATGGTGTATACCTCCGAGCCCCGAGAGGAGTCTCTGGTAGTCACTCGTCTCTCCCGTCTTCCCGTTACCCCACAAACGGGAATAGAACCTTCGTTAAATTAAGTCGAAAGTCACTCACTAGTGGTAATCTTACTCCTCTAGTCGTAATCTCAGATTCATTTAGAGGAACCAACACTATGTACCCGAGGTGAGACGATTTTTACGCAAATAGGAGACGTCAAGACTCGGTGAGTACAGAAGTTACTCCCCAGTGTCGACAGTCATGACTACTACCCCCTCAAATGGGAGGTAGTGGGTCGTGGTCGTCGGGATAATTGAAGGGGTCGTGTGTGTCTATACTTGGGATGGTTGACTCACTCCCCGGCCCATCAAACTGTCAACCAAACCAAACATTTTGGGACACAGTACTAATGATGAATCGACGTCCTCTGGATGAGTCTCTGAAAGATACCTCAGAAAGATACCCTTCCTCAACCCCATCTTTATCTCTACCCTCAATGAGTGTAGCAGGAACCTGGTGTCTTAGGGTTCCCTCTCAACTGTTTCTCTACGTGGCCGAAAACTGAGCCTTGGGGAATGTCTGTATGTAGAGGTCCCAGGAGGAGAGACAATGATGGAGGCAGATGAAGAACAGGGCAGGAAGAAAACTGAGAAGTGCAGCGCTGCGTAAAACAACCAGTGACAACTTTTCACAAGGAAGGAAACAGCCCATCATCTAAAATGCTCCAGAAAGAAGAACAATGAGACCAAAGATGAGACTTGAGTTGGAGTGACCATCATCAGCAGTATCGCTCCTCACTGAGGACAGAGGGCAGGGCTTGGGGATGAAGCCCGCTCCTAGTCAGGAGGCTGGGGGGTGGGGATGGGGTGGAGAGGGTCATCACCTGCTGCCCTCAATTCTCCCAGGAGGCAAGCGTGTATCTATTCTCTCCCTCATTGGAGAGAATCTCCAATCTCCAATGAGAATCTCCTCATCCTTAGAGGAGATTTAATCAAGAAAGAATGGATCTAAGGAAGTCTGTCAAGACACATGGCCCCTGTGTGCTCTGTGCTTTTAGCAGCGTAACAAGCTGCGTCTTTCAGTTCGTTTGCAAATGGCCCTGTCCCCCTGTTCTATTCTTGGTTTTACTGATCTCCTGGGTTATGAGATATTTTTTTTCCCTCACTAATTGGAGCCAAATTCTTCTGTCCTGAGGCCCACCATTCAGACGGTAGCCACTCTAAATGGCTACCATGAAGGCTGCTTCCATGTGAAACTGGGGAGCAAAGGGCACAAGGATGCCCCTTCCTGGTCATACTGGGCCACCCTGCCCTTGGGCCCTTGGGGTGAACCTGTTTCTGCAGCAGATGACAGCAGCCTGGGCCCTTGGGGGCTTATGACACACGGACTACCTTGGAGGTTTAATGGGGGCTCTGAATACCATGTCCAGGTAGTGATAAATTACTCTGACTTTCCCAGTGCCTGCCCATCCCAGGACACGGGCCTCTTCACAGCTGCCATGGCTTCGCGTGAAGCTGGAGAGGGTCAGGAGAGTAGAGCCAGCTAAGGATGGTGGCATACCTGTCCCAGGCAGCTGTAATGTAGATGTGTTGACTGGAGCTCAAGCAGCCATCTTGGGAAATGAAGAATCAGATATTGAGGATCTCTTGGAAGCAAGACAGAGGACGCTCCTTCTCTTATGACCATGAACGATGAAAGCGGCTCTGGACCACACTTCTCCACTCTCCAGTTTTCTGACAGAGTAGCTTGTCTAGTGTGAGCTCCTGTGAATTGTGTTTTGTGGTCACTCACAGCTTGTCTCACCCAATGCAACCTCAGCGGGTGTGTTTCTGCCCCCTGTGTTGTGCTGACTGGACAGAGCAGCTTCCCTCTGTGTCCTCAGAAAACAACATGCTCAGGAGCCCCCTGGGGCTGTGGACCCTGCAGACGCCGATTCCCAGGCTGGGGGTGGGGCCTGGGATTCTGCCAGGGGATGCCAGGTATATGCAGCTTCCTGATCACACCTGGGGCCTAGAACTCCTCTGCCTCAAGTCTCAACCCAGATGTTCTCATCGCCACACCTAGGGCAGCTCCTGCCCGCCTCTGCCCACAAGAGCAGCTGCGGGAGAAGAACGATCCACAGAGAGGATTTTCATTTGACGGGTCAGCAGGGAGCGGGGACTCTGCTGTGATGTTGGTCCTGGAGGAAACCCATCACCTCCCCTCACCTGCCTGCTCTTGTGAGCTTCGTTTCACAGCAGGAAACTGGGACATCATTGTAACATCAGAGGTCCAGGAAGGGTACAAAGGATGAGTTAACAGTTTCATGCTTTCTTAATCCTTAAAGTAGGTTTTCTGCGCCATTTGCTGGGTTTTCAGAGTGCTTTACCGTCTGTCTTCCAAAGCTGGTTAGAAATCAGAGGATGCTGCAGCTTAAAATCCTCATACCTGAGGATGCTCACTGCCCTTCCTGACCATGGTCAGCCTAGACTCAGGGGGCCACTCTCCCTCCAGCCCCTCCCACCCTCCCTGTGGCTCCTGCG
>SJYT01053718.1:40375-100391 GCA_006410635.1 Cephalophus harveyi
CCTGCGCAGACTCTCGGTGTAAACGTGAGATGTGGGGCCTGGACAGGTGGGCGGGGCTGCAGGGACTGTCACCCCAACCTCTCGCTGGGGGCCCACAGTCCTCAGCGCCCTCTCCCCAGAGGCCCACCAGCCTGCAAGGTGGTTAAGAACAGTTGCCAGGCAGCTGCACGTTCAAATCCTGGCTCTGCCATGTATCAGCCATGTGACCTGAAGAAATGACTGTCTCTGTGGGCGCAGAGGGTGTGCAGGTGAGGGGCCACTTGGGGAGGGCAGCGTTGCAGGCCAGGCCTGTGGGCCTGGGGTGGGGAGTGACAGGAGAATGGCTGAGGGAGAGCGAGGCCAGTTTTGGAGGAGGCTCTGCATCTGGCAGAGCAGGTCAGAAGCCCGAGAACCCGACTCAGGTTGGAGTAAGGGAGGGAGTGGCTCCCCATAGGCTGCAGGTATGGCTGGATCCAGGGCCTCAGTTGGTTCTGCCTCTTCACCTCTGGGCTCTGAGAGGCACCAGCCTCATGTGCTTGTGTGGCAGCAAATCAGCAGCCTGCAGCCCATATATCTCTTCCCAGCGCCCCATTATTAGTCTCTCAGCCCCACAGGTCACTGGGATTCCCCATGGTTGGGTCAAGTATCACAGGCACCATCAGGCATGTCTGAGTCAATGTACAGTCCTGGGTCCGTGATGCTCACACCTGTCCTTGGGCTGAGGGGTTTGTAGCCTGACTGCTGCTTGGAACCCTGCTCTATCACTTTCGAGCTTTGGGACCCAAGGCAGCCACTGCACCTCTTCCTGGGTCTGATGTCCATCTGCAGAATGCAGGTGAATGTAGCACCTGCTCACAGGCTTGAGAAAAGTGTGGTTGCTGTCCTTGAAAGAGGCACCACACAGCTAAGGAGGCATCCAGTGAAGCAGTTGTCATCAGTAACAACATGACGTTTCAAGTGCTGCCAAGGGCCAGTTTGTCTCTTATCTCACTGACCCTCGCTAAGTGACCCCCACTCCTGCAGATGTTGTATCTATAGAATCTCTAAATTACCTGGAGGTCATGTCACCTGTGGTGGGTTTCAGGCACGTCCATGCATCTGGCAATCAACTGGGCATGGAGACCCATCAAACCATTACTGAGTTCCTACTGCATACAGCCATGGTATCAGATCATTACTGAGCCCCTACTGTATACATTCACAGTGCCAAGCCTTTGCCAAATGCTTACTATGTACATTCACATTGCTAGGTCATTGCTGAGAACCAACTGTATGCATCCATGGTGCCAGCTCATGGCTGAGCACATACTGGGTACATCTGCCTCAGAACACGATGCTAAGGGGCCTGAATCCTCACTCACACACCCTGGCTTTTCCTCTCCAGCCACACATTACCTTGCTCAAGGAGAGCAACCTGGTGCTCTGATTAATCATGGAGCAGGCGCACATTTCCAAGAACCATCCCTCATCCATCTAAACATGCAGCTGGTTGAAATTTTGAATTATGAAAAAATGAAACAATTTTTCAAAACCAGCTTAATCTCTATTTCTTCATTCAAAATAACTGCTTGCACCGCATCCAATCTGAGTCAATTCTAAGTAAATGTGCTCACGTCAAGACTGGACTTGGTCAGTTCAGGATGTGCCTGTGAGTCTGGATGCCTCTGGATCTTGGACCATTATCTCCCTCCTCGCAGCCATCTGCAGTGACATCCATCACAAGCTGTCCTTGTGGGTGGCATTTGGATGGGTAGACAGATGACAGGCGGATGATGGATAGACGGATGTAGGAGGAGACAGCTCTGAACAGCTGTGTACAATGTACTTGGAGCCGCTTCTCCAAGCCCCACTGCAGGGCTGCCTTGGAGGGTAATCCTGCGATCACCCCTTTCGGTCATTTCCTCTCTGGCCAGTGTTAGAGAAGCGAGGACCCATCTGGCTGCAACCACAGCCTGACTACCACCAGAAAAAAAAATTTAGCAAATCATCCCAGCAAAGGGAATGGGACTGTCCATGTCAGATATTGATTTCTCCCTGGTTACTCCAAAGAAGCCTCGGGGAGGATAAGAAAAATCGATAGAAAGTTAAAATGAGTAATGGAATTGGCAGTTTTCTTACAAGACAGATTAAATTGAGATGAATTAAAATAGAGTGGGTACCTGGGCAATGCTGTATTCCCTAGTGGCTCAGAGAGTAAAGAATCTGCCTGCAATGCAGAAGACCCAGGTTCGATTCCTGGATTGGGAAGTTCTCCTGGAGAAGGGGATGGCAACCTACTCCAGTATTCTTGTCTGGAGAATCCCATGGACAGAGGAGCCTGGCAAGCTACAGTCCATGGGGTCGCAAAGGGTCAGACGTGCCTGAGCTGTTAACACTGTCACCTTTGTGGGTGGTGTTTGGGGAACGGAAGCACTGCTGGCTCATGCAAGGAATGACTCAGTGTGTGGATCAGTATCTGCCACAAATAAGAATCACCTGGGGAAATTTGACTCCTGATTTCCAAACTGTGCCTCAGACCAAGTTATACTAGGATCTCTGAAGGTGGCAGTCAGGGTACAGTCATTCCAAAACTTCTCCGGTATTCTAATGGACAGCTATTTGGGGAATCATTGGCTAGAGCTTTACCATCCCTCTTTGGCCCTGGAGGTTTCTGTCTCACTCCAACCTGGGTGCAGGGTGGAGTGGGGAGTGGGCTGAGCTCAGGGCAGTCCCAAGCTCCCCTGGACCTGCTGTGTCTCTGAGCCATCCTTTGTCCTTCCTCCCCTGAGCCGTGGTCTCTGCTGGCCAGAGAGCCCAGAATACACACCCTCTTCTTTGGCCAGGCCCTTCTCCCAGGCCAAAGTCTTAGATGGGCCTGAAGAGTGACATTCGTGTGCTAGACATTAAGCCTCCATTTCCCTCTTTCTTGCCCCTCCTGTGGCCCAGAAGTGGTTTTGTTCCTGATGTCCTGAGGGTGGGTTATGCCTCCTGGCTTTAGCCAGAGTGATTGATTCAGGGATGGGCATGTGATTCAACCAAGACTCTCTGACTCAAACATGGAAGCCCTGACATTATAGTTGAATTACTTGGATGGTAGTTGATTTTTCTTGAGACTTCTGAGTCTGAACTAGAGGGACCAGGGGATGTTAAGGTTGATTTGTTGAACACAGATACTCTGAGAAGAAAGCCAGCACAGAGAAAGAAAGGATAAAATGAACCCTAGTAATGTCATTTGAGCCCCTGAATCAAGCCAGGCCTGAAAGCAATCCTTGTTTCCTGCTAGGTGCATCAGTAACACCTCTTTCCACTTAAGCTGGCTTGGTGTTGGTTTGCTTTCACTGCTCACAACATAAAAGATCCTGAAAAACACAATGGCCTGCAGCTTCTCATTATATGACTCTCATCCTGCCCACAGCCAGTCTCTAGATACATCATGTTCTGGCTCCTCTTGGAGCTAAAGTGACAAAGAAAGATCTTAAAGGAGCTCAGTACAGGGATCCAGATGGCCTGGTTCAAACCCTGGTCCTGCCACTCATGAGTTGTGTAATGTTAAGCAAGTTACTTATCTACACATGCTTCAATATCCTCATCCAAACTACAGAATATTAATGGTAGTGGGTTCATTAAGATGTCTTTACTCATAAGGACAGATTAAGGATCAAATGAGATGGTTGTTCAGTTGCTAAGTCATGTCTGACTCTTCACAACCCCACGAACTGCAGCACACCAGGCTTCCCTGTCCTTCACTATCTCCCAGAGTTTACTCAAATTCATGTCCACTGAGTCAGTGATTCCATCCTCTATCAGAGAGGAGATTCTCATCCTCTATCACCCCCTTGTCCTCTTGCCTTCAGTTTTTCCCAGCATCAGGGTCTTTTCCCGTCAGGTGGCCAAATTAAATGAGGATGTGTATTTAAAACAGAACTGTGTGTGGATACAGTGAGGCCTATGTCAGTGTCAGCTCTCATTATGACAATGATGTTTGTGTCCAAGGGCTCCTCACCCTCCCACCCCAGGCCTTTCCACATGCTGTTCCTGCTGCCGGGAACGCCGCCTACTGGCATTCCAGGTCACACCTCCTTCAAATGTGAGCTCCCCGAATGTCCCTGTTCTATGTCCCTAAGTTCCCTGCAATTCTCTGTCCCACTGTCCATCAAAGTTCTATGTCTTTAGAGCAGTTATTCCTTTGCTGTATCCCTCTCTAGACTGTGAACTTGAAGATGTGATGAATCTGTTTTGTAGCTTCAGTACCAAGGACAGAGCCTGGCCCCTTAGAAAACACATTAGGAAGGAAGGGAGGGAGAGAGGAAAGAAGGAAGCAATCGAATGGTCTCGTAACTCAGGGACTACTTCATTGGGAAAATGTGACAGATTCCAGGACTGAGAGACACACTGGTGCTCAGGCTGGGAGGAGCAATCCAAGCCCTCCGAGGTTCAGCAGTGGGGCTTAGAGACACCCTCTGACCTGCTCAAAGCTGTGCTGCTGCTAAGTCGCTTCAGTTGTGTCCGACTCTGTGCGAACCCATAGACGGCAGCCAACCAGGCTGCCCCGTTCCCTGGGATTCTCCAGGCAAGAACACTGGAATGGGTTGCCATTTCCTTCTCCAATGTGTGAAAGTGAGAAGTGAAAGGGAAGTCGCTCAGTCGTGTCCGACTCTTCGCGACCCCATGGACTGCAGCCTAGATGGTCCATATTCTTTTATTATTCTATACAAACTTCAGGTTACAGCATTACATTTCAACATCTGTATACACATCTGTAGGGCTTCCCAGGTGGCACTAATGATAAAGAACCCTCCTGCCAATCCACAAGACTTAAGAGACCCAGGTTCAATCCCTGGGTCAAGAAGATTCCCTGGAGGAGGAAATAGCAACCCTCCTCAGTATTCTTGCCTGGGAAATCCCATGAACAGAGGAGCTTTGAGAGCTACGATTCATAGGGTTGCAAACAGTTGGACACAACTGATGTTACTTCACATGCATACATGCATCTGTATACACCAGATGGTCCACATTCCTGATCACTTGATTAGGAGAGCACTCACCACTCCAGCAAGGTCTGCACTAGGCACAGGGGATGGTTTGAACACACCGTGGGGAGAAGCAAGGAACTGTATCAGGCACATGACTCTCCTCAAAGGGGACCTGTATCCTTTTTTCCTTCTAAATACATTTCAACATTATGAGCTTTTAATTAAAACTAAGGCAGATGTCTCTCTACTAAGATCATGCATAAGAAATGAGAGGATGGAGATGATACTAAGAGATATTGATAATGCAGAGTAATTATGATGTTCCATGAGATGCATTTTGTTCTTGGAACTGAAATTGACTTTGATGGCTTTCAAAGCCTCAGTGCATTTTTAATCCATGCAGAGATTCTAGTTTTCTGGGCTCTATCAGGATCACTGGGGACCTGAACATAGCATGAGCTTGAACAGAACTGTTGTAAGGAGATGGTCTATCTCCCAAGCCTGTCCCACGGTGAGCAGCATGGGGCAAGGGTGGGTATTTGGAGTCTGGGTGCAGAGGCTGAGGGTCCCAGTCCCGTCACGGCTGAGCTGAAAGTCATCTCCATGATGCAAAAGGGTTGATCACCTCCCAAGGAACCCAAGTCCAAGGCTGTGCTGCACTCATGGGTCACATTTCTCTGCCAGGGACGAGTCAAGGTTCTCTGAGTTCAAGCTACAGAAATGCACTCTGGCCAGTGCCAAGCACCAGAAAACTTGGAGACACTTGGAAATTTAATGGATTTTAATTCAGAGCCTAAGAATTTCCGTTGCTCTCCTGATCCCCTGTGTGTGCTGTGTGAAGCGAAGGGAGCAGGGAGCTCAGAGTGGTTTCCAGCAACATCTGTGAAACAGCCTCCTTGCCCCACCTGGGGTGAGAGCTCCTCTCAGGGACCTAGCAGATGACACAACCTCCCAGGGTCACCTTCCTCCCTTGGCCCCAACCTGGCAACTTATCCATAGCTTGATGAGTGCTGACCTGTAACAGGGAGAGCCTTCCCAGGCTGCTGTAAAGGTGAAGAATAAAAATGCTCCCAGGATAGAAAGTCCAAGTGCAGCGTCGCTCCCTGTCTTTCATCAACAGCCTCCTCATGAAGGTCTCTGGCCTCATCTTTTCTCTGAGCTGTCAGGGTGGATATAGAAAGCTGAGTCTTCCTAGAGTCTGTCAACAGTCACATTATCTCAAAGAAGCCCCACTTCCAGTAATGAGAGGGGCTCTTGGGAAGGCCTAGGAAGCGGCATGGAACCAGGTAAGATTTGTGGAGTAAGTCAAGAAGGGGGTCCATGCAAGTTCTTTTTCATCTAAGAGATAAAGTCTTCACTGCAAAGTATTTATTGCACCTGTGATGCTGGAAAAGAAATACACACAAAGGTTATTTTATTTAAATACCTTGATGGTCTTCTCTGGAAGACTGAAGGACAGTGATTTAGAATCATGACATGCTATACAAACAAGGACTCAGACTGCCACTATAGTGCCCAGATCTTTCTCTGAGATCCAAGTACTACAGCTGAGCTGCTGATCCGTCTCAACACTCCCACCCTGGTTACCAAACATGTTGTGTCTCCCAGAGTATCTGACTCTTGGGCTCCAGGGACATGTTGGGTCCACATCTAGCTCTTACCGTATCTTATGACCAAGTCTGGGGCTGAGTCAGCTTGTGTATGTGTTACAGGTGTGCCAACCACGTGGCTAACCTATGGGTGTGCATCAGAGACCCCTCCTCACCTTCTCTCAGAGTCGAGGCTTCCCTGTCAGCCCTGGGCAAGGCCTGGTGCTCACTCTGATTGAGTCAAATGAGGTCATGTGACCATCTCTGACCCAATCACTGCAGCCAGGATATAGCCAGTGGAGAGTGTAAGAGCCTTTCCTGTTGACCCTGGGACAAACACTGACACTCACCCTGACTGGACATGCTGAGATCATGTGATCAGCTCTAGACCAGTTGTTGCGGTCAGGGCAGAGCTCACTTGGCCTCACCTGCTTCTTAGCCCCACCTGGAACCAAAGGTGCCCCACCTGGATTGCAGGTCTGAGCATGGAGGGCAGATTCCTCCATGAAATATGAGGGCATTCCTAGAAGGAGAGGCGGATGCTGGGAGCCTGCCCACAGGTGTTATCTACTAATCTGGGTCAGTGCCAGTGAGGCACCCAACTGCCCCCTTACAGAGCCTGAGGGGTGGAGAAGAGGTGACTCGACTTGGAAAGGAGGAATACTCCCATCGTGAAATGCAAAGCTCTAAAATCACTCAGAGGAAAGCATAAGAAACTTGCAGAAACATCTAGAAGACCAAAACTTGGGATACCACAGCCCCTGTGTCCAGATGAGGTGAACACACTCCCGTGATAATAGGTCTGTCTTTAGTTGGAGAAAGTGCCCAAACTGGCTTCCTTACCATTCACCCTCTGACAGGGAGAATCCACATCAGCAGTTAAGGGACAGGGAGCCGAAAAGGCAAAGGCTGAGCGCCACAGAGCGCTCAGACCCCCACCCACTTCAAGAAATGTCTGGGTCTCAGCCTTTCCTGGCCTTCTCTTCATAAGCAGGGTTGCCTTTCCTGAGCCCCCTGGGAAGCCCTGCCAGACTCTAGTCTGCCCCTGATTGCTCTTTCCTTTCTGAGCTCCCAGAGTACAGGGTAGAACTCATCTCATTCCTATGTTTTGGAGTTGGTCTCACTCACCTAGGATAATGGGATTGCTGAATGGAAGTCATGAGTCACTTCTATCCCAGGGCATCTGACATCCTTGCCAAGCGCTTCCTCCTTCTGACTTAACGACAGCCTGGGTCCTGGGGTGATTGTGGTGAGAGGAGCCCTTATGTCAGTCCATGATTGGTGTGTGGCACAAGCAAGAAATGGACAGTTGTTCTAAGTCACTGAGATGTGGAGATTCCATGTGACTGCTGAAAATGTTTGTGTGCATTAATCAAAAGCAGCTCTTATAATAGACTGCAGTCTTGGATGGCAAGCAAAAGTTCCTACACAGCCACATTTAGCTTATCTATTTCACAGGTTTAGGATTGACCTTGTTATGTTGTATTCCAGCCCTCAAAGCTGGAACCCACATTTCCTGGAACATCCTCTTCTGCAAGGATCAGAGTTTATTTATTACTTACATCTGACACATCTATTTGTTAGCTCTAATGTGTTTACTCTTATTTCCAATCAGTCTTTAAATAATTTTTTTTTCATCAGTGTGTGCTTCAGTAGTCTTTCTTGGTTTTTGATGCAAACATTTTAACAGCTGCTTCCCTTGTCCAGCCTCACTCACCCCTCTCCTACCAGTATTACTTAAGGTCTTCTTCAAAATACATAGCTTGACCTTGAATCTTTGCTCCAGACCTGCTTATGGAGAGATGTAAACTAAAATGATACATATTAGAAATAAACCTACCAGAACTTAAATTGATAGTGGGATATGAGGCAGAGAGAAATCACGGATGAAGTCTAAACTGTTGACTGGAACATGGAGGCAGCAGTGCTATAAAGATGTGGATTATATGAAAAAGAACCATTACATAATTGAGGACATGCTGCTAAAATCTTGATGGGCACACTATCTGAGCTCTTCCTTAGCAGCCATGGATAAAGGGCTCTGAATATTTCTAGAATTTCAAAAGCCTGAAACTCCTCATGTCCCCAGTGAGTCTTTTCAAGTCTACCTTAGAGCATTAGAGGATTCTTCTTTCTATTATCTATCAGCAATGGATTATTCAAATAGCTTCCAACAAGCACCATTCATTTCTGTGTAAAAAGTTCACTGTCCCAGAAATAATTTCATTAGCTGCCCCATTTTCAGCCGCACATGACTTTATTAAAGTTCCTCTTAGGAATTAAATTTCCATGCTTGGTCTCTACTTGATGGTGACTTCATGGCAGAATTTAGTTAAATTTGCTTCAGTCCTTTGTGAAGTAAAAATACGGGCATTTACAGCCAACAAATGGATTTTTACAATTTTGTTTGCCCACACTTGGAACTGTCAAAAGTATTATGGTTGGGAAGTTTACCCTTTTTTCCCAAATGTGCATACCACAAGAAAAATATGAGTAGTTTTGGCAAAAGCTTCTTCTTTGGTGAGCTTCTCCAATAAACTATCACTCCAAAGTCCACATATTATTCATAACATATGCCCCTGATTCTCAAAGCACTTGCAGATTAAATAATCTCACTGAGGCACCCATTCATCCTATAATATTTTTGTTTTATAGAGAGAATTTTAAGATGTATTTTTCTTCCACATACTAAGACATAAAAACAAGTCTCAATAAATTTAGAAGGTTAGAAATTACATTAAACATCTTTTCTGACCACAATAGCAAGAACCTAGAAATCCATTACAGAAAGAAAAAGGGGGAAAGACAAACATGCGATAGCAAATAATATGCTACCAAAAAACCAATGGGCCAATGAAGAAATCTAACAGAAAATCAGAAAAACCTTGAGACAAATGAAAATAAAAGCAGAGTTTTCCCATATGTACGGGATGCAGCCAAAACAGTTCTAAGAAGGAAGTTTATAGCAATATAGGCCTACCTTAAGAAATAAGAAAAACCTCAAAATGACCTAACCTACCATCTGAAAGAATTTTTTAAAAATAAGAAAAGCCCAAATTCAGTAGAAGGAAGGAAATAACAGAGATCAGAGTTGAACTAAATACAATATAGGCCAAAAAACTGATAAAAATGGTCAATGAAACCAAGAGCTGATTTTTGAAAAGATAAAATTTAGTCACAAAGAAGGCTCTCAAAGAAAAAAATAAAGACAACACTCAAATAAACAAAATAAGAATTGAAAGAGGAGCAATTAGAACTGATACTGTGGAAGTGCAATCACAGGAGAATATTATGAAAAGGTACATGCCAGGCAGTTAACAACATAGAAGTGGATAAATTATTAAAAACATACAACCTTCCAAGACTGGATCAGGGAGAAATTATATAAATAGATCAATTTCTAGTATTGAAATTGAACCTGTGATTAAAAAAAAAAAAAAGTCCCAACAAGCAAAACTCCAGGACTAGTTGGATTCACAGGAGAATTCTACCATACTTGGAAAGAAGAGCTAATACCTATCCTTCTCAAGCTATTCCCAAAAATTGAAAAGGAGGGGATACTTCTAAACTCATTCTTTGAGTCCACCATTACCCTGATACCAAAACCAGACAAAGATATTACAAAAAAGAAAATTAGAGGCCGATATTTCTGATGAATGTAGATGTGAAAAATCCTCAACAAAATATTAGCAAAGCAAATCTGACAATATATGGAAAGGATCAAACACCTCAACCAAGTGTAATTTATTCCAGGATGCAAGGGCAATTCAATACCACAAATCAATCAATGTGACATGCTATATTACCAAAACAAAGAAGAGAAATCACATAATCATCTCAATAGATGTAGACAAAGCATTTAGTAAAACTCAGCACTCATTCATGATAAAAATGCTCAACAAAGTGGTTATAGAGGGAACATATCTCAACATAATATAAGCCATTTATGGCAGATCCACAGCTGACCATCTTTCTCAATGGTGAAAAACAAAAAGCTTTTCCTCTAATATCAGGAACAAGACAAGGATGCACACTCTCACCACTTCTGTTTAGCATAGCACTGGAAGTTCTAGTCACAGTAATCAGACAAGAAAAGGAAATAAATTGCATCCAAATTGAAAGGGAGGCAGTAAAACCATCACTATATGCAGATGACTTGATAAAATATATATTGAAAATCCTAAAGTCCCCACCAAAAAACTATTAGAACTAACAAATGAATTCAGGAGTTTGCAAGATACAATATTAATATACAGAAATCTGTCCTTTTCTACACATTAATAGTGAACCATCAGAAATAGAAAACAAGAAAAAGATCTCGTTTACAAAGTTATCAAAATGAACAAAATAGCTAGGAATAAGCATAACCAAGGAGATGAAAGATGTATATTCTGAAAACTACAAGACATTGATAAAGGAAATTGAAGATGATACAAAGAAAATGAAAGATATCCCATTTTAATGGATTCAAATAATTAATAATACTAAAATGTCCACATTCCCCAAAGCAGTCTCCAGATTTAATGCAATCCCTATCAAAATATTCATGACATTTTTCACAGAACTAGAACAAATAATCCTAAACTTTGTATGGAATCACAAAAAAGATCCTGACTAGCTAAAGCAATCTTGAGAAAAATTAATAAAACTGGAGGCATCAAGTTCCCAGACTTCAGACCATACTACAAAGCTATAGCAATGAAAACAGTATGATACTGGCAAAAAAAAAAAAAGAGAGAGAGAGAGAGAGACACCGATCAATGGAACAGAATAGAGAGCCCACAAATAAACCCATGCAAATAAATTCATCTATAACAAGAAAGGCAAACATATACAATGGGAATAAGACAGTCCTTTTGATCTCCAGTGATTGTGGAGTGGCCGAGGCTGTGGCAGCTTGAAGCAGGACCTCAGTTCTGCAACCAAGGATTGAATCTAGTTCTTAGCACTACTACCTGGGCTCTTGTTTGCTTTGAAGAAAGAATTTGGCAAAGAGACAAAAAGTAGTGAGATAAGTAAAGTGTTTTTAGGAGAGAAGATGCATGCAGAGAAAGCACAGGCAGACTCAGAGAAAGAGAAGCAGAAAGACCAAGCTGCATGCTTTGGAGGTGGATTAAATCACTTGTGTGGGGGCAGTTCTTCCAAGTTTTCACTTTCCTCTGGCCAGTAATCTTACTTTGCTTCCCACAGCTAATGAGACCAAGGATCCTTCCCATTCTGTGTGCATACATTTTAGCCTAGCTGGATTTCAGTAGGGAGGGTCTCTGGGAGATTGACAGTGCCTATTATGGGATAGTGCCCCCTTCTTTTTTGACCCCTGAGGAGCCTTTCTGCGCATTTGCAGTTGAGGAGATCTCTCTGACCTCAAGAATGATGGATGTGGTCTTCTCTCTTTACTCCAGAAGGGCTCAGTTCCTCTATGCTCCTGTCATTCACTTTTTCCTTGCAATATCAGGGACAGACAAGTTCCAGTTCACTCAGCTTGACATATTCCAGCTGCTCAGCCCATGGACCCATTGTCCTCGGACCTCATCTTCAACAAGTGGTGCTGAGAAAACTGGACAGTTGGATACAAAACAATGAAATTAGAACATTTTCTAACACCATATACAAAAATAAATTCAAAATTAATTAAAGACCGAACTGTGAGACTAACAAAAAAGCTCCTATAAGGAAACATGAGCAGTACACTCTTTGACATAAATTTTAGCAATATTTTTTGGATCTGATTTCTCAAACAAAGGAAGCAAAAGCAAAAATGGGATCCAATTAAATTTAAAAGCTTTTGCACAGCAAAGAAAGCCATTAACAAAATTAAAGGACAAATTACTGAATGGGAGAAAATATTTTCAATTGATATGTCTGACAAGGGGTTAACATCTAAGTTACATAAAGAGCTCATAAAACTCAAAATAAAGAAAAAAGGATTTTTCTGGTGGTCCATTGGTTAAGACTCCACACTTTCAATGCAGGGGGCAAAGGTTTGATCCCTGGTTGGGGAACAAAGATCCCGCATGCCATGTGGTGCAACTGAAAAAGAAAACTCAATTAAGAAAATGGACAGAAGACCTGAATAGACAATTTTCCAAAGAAGACATACAGATGGTCAATAGGCACATCAAAAGATGCTCATCAGCAAAATGCAAAGCAAAACCACAGTGACACCTCACACCAGTTAAAATGGCTATTTTCAAAAAGACAAGAACTAACAAGTGTTGGTGAGAATGTGATGAAAGAGAATCTCGAGCACTATCATTGGGAGTGTAGGTCAGTATCAGTTCAGTTCAATCACTCAGTCATGTCTGACTCTTTGCGACCCCATGAATCGCAGCACGCCAGGCCTCCCTGTTCATCACCATCTCTCGGAGTTCACTCAGACTCACAACTCTGCATAGAAGTTAAATAAGCAGGGTGACAATATACAGCCTTGACGTACTCCTTTTCCTGTTTGGAACCAGTCTGTTGTTCCATGTCCAGTTCGAACTGTTGCTTCCTGACCTGCATACAGATTTCTCAAGAGGCAGGTCAGGTGGTCTGGTATTCCCAGCTCTTTCAGAATTTTCCACAGTTTATTGTGATCCACACAGTCAAAGGCTTTGGCATAGTCAATAAAGCAGAAATAGATGTTTTTCTGGAACTCTCTTGCTTTTGTGTTGATCCAGCGGATGTTGGCAATTTGATCTCTGGTTCCTCTGCCTTTTCTAAAACCAGCTTGAACATCTGGAAGTTCACGGTTCACGTATTGCTGAAGCCTGGCTTGGAGGATTTTGAGCATTACTTTACTAGCATGTGAGATGAGTGCAATTGGTCGGTATAGCCCCTATGAAAAACACTATGGAAATTCCTCAGAAAATTAAAAATAAAACTACCATATAACCAGCAATTCCACTCCTGGGTGTATATCTAAAGAAAACAAAAATACTAATTTAAAAAGATATATGCACCCCAATGTTCCTAGCAGCATTATTTACACAGCAAAGACATGTAAGCAATCAACAGATGTGTGAATAAAGAAGGTGTAGTACCTACAGACAGTGGAATACTACTCACCCATAAAAAGAATGAAATATTGTCATTTGCAACAACATGGATGGATTTTGAGGGTGTTACGCTTAGTGAATTAAGTCAGACAGAGTAAGATAAATATTGTATGTGTTCAGTTATATGTAGAAACTAAAAAGAATGAATAAAAAGAGAAAAACACCAAACTCACAGAAAACAAACTGCTGGCTACTAGTGGGAAGAGAAGTGGAGAGAGAACCAATGTAGGGGAAGAGGATTAAAAGGCATAAACTACTAGATACAAAATAAATAAGGTACAAGGGTGTAATGTACAGCACAGTGACTACAGCCAATACTTTATTATAACTTTAAGTGGCTTATAATCTATGAAAATATTGACTCACTATGTTGTGTGCCTTAAACTGCTATAATATTATAAATCAAATATACTTTAATTTAAAAAGATCCTTTTCTTCACCATCATACAGTCCTTCAGTCATTCAATATTTACTGATAAACTATTGTGCATCTGAACTTGTGCTGCTGCTGCTGCTAACTCGCTTCAGTCATGTCCAACTCTTCGCGACCCCATGGACTGCAGCCTACCAGGCTCCTCCGCCCATGGGATTTTCCAGGCAAGAGTACTGGAGTGGGTTGCCATTGCCTTCTCCAGAACTTATGCTAGTACTACTGATAAAAACACCATTACTCCCTTCAGAACTTGCAGTCGGTTGGAAAGCCTAAGATATAACCTCTTATATTTTCCCTCTAATTTTAATAGAGCTCCTGAATTTAGCTGGATGCACCACCCCCAACTGGAGAGTCCATTCTCCAGGCTCCTTTGCAGTGAGTTGTGGTCATGTGTCTAAGTGCTGGCCAATGGGATGTCAGCAGGTGTGATGCTCTCACTTCCTTATAAGGAAGCTGACCACCCTCCACTTCCTGTCCCTTTCCTCTCCTGCAAGCTGGGTTGCAGACATGGAGATTGAGTCCCAGGCTTGGCCTTGTGGACTAGAGTGATGCCCCAGGAAAGGCAGAGCACTGAGATGGAAGGGCCCTTGGACCCTCTGCCAGACCCAACCTTCCTTTGGGGTGGGAGGCTGACATCTGATCTTGCTCTGACAAGCCTATGGAGCCTCAGGTGAAGCAGCCGCATGAATATGCTAACACAGGCCCCTGAAGAGACGTTGAAATATTGTGATCCTTTCTCTAATAAGTATGCCAAATGTGACGTGAGCTCAAGGGAGAAGCACCAGAGTCAGTGTGCAAGAGATCAGAAGGTTGGAAACTACAGTCAGCCTACAGACCCTCCCCTCCCTCCGTACCCGTCACTCTTGGTCTCTGCACTGTTTCCCAGGTAAATGTGCTGGTCCACCGCACTAAACACCCGCCACTACTTCTCTCCCTTGGTTCCCTCCAAGGCTGGCATCACTGTCTCTGTGAGGCTGAGCCTGGTATGCCTGCCCAAGGCTGTGTCTTCAGGACCTAGAAGGGCACTGGCATACAGAAGGTGATAAGTATTTTTTGATTGCCTCTATGGGCAGTTACTGTGCATGGTGACCCATCTGTTATGTGGAATGTGATGGTCCAGAGGAAGTTGCTCCAGATCCCCTGGTGAAGCTGAGGAAGACTTCCTGGAGGAAGAGAGATTTCCCTCCCCATGAAGGGAGATTATTTTCAGGCTGACGAGGGGAGAGGACATTACAGTATAGGAACCATGGGGACCAGGGCTCAGAGAGTGGGTGACTGAGGACCACTGTTGGGCAGCAGGAGGTGGAAGGAGGGGCTGGGGCAGCAGATGAGACTCAGAGGAGGCAGGTGAGAGCCTCTGAAGGGTGTTACATGAGTGGCCAACACCATGTCTGATGTTAAAAATATCATCTAGAGGCCTGGGAGGGGGGCTCTGGGCTGATTTGTCAAATGAGAAATTTCCCAGACCAGAGACTATAAGGTACAAAACTACAAGCTAGGTGACCTCCAAGTGCTCAACCTGGTCAGTGCTGGAACAAGTTGAGTCAGTGTCCAGTGCTTAAACATTAAGAACTTTTGCCTAAAATGGGCATTTCTCTATGTTGCTGAGGATCAGGGCTCAGATCCCATGCGGCGGATCCCGAGCCCCATCCCACGTGGCGGCCATCGCTGGTGCCAAGCAGTGGACCCCAACCCCGGGGGCGCACACTCACCACTGCCCCAGCCCCACCTCGTCCACAGTTTCCTGTCACCGCCTGCCTGAGCATATCCCAAGGGCTCACCTTTGCATCAGCTCATACTCACTGAATGGACTCTTGGAAATCTGAGACCCTTCTTGACCTTGAGAAGGTTTGACCCTCAAGTCAGAGGATGGGGACAGATAAGCAGTTCATCACATCACAGCACAGCATCCCGTTGGGGAAACAGAGCTTGAATCAAGGAGAACCTTGGTTTTGGTTCTGGGTGACTGGGAGGATAACAGCCCCAAAGGTGTCCACATGTGATCCCCAGGACCTGTGACTGTGTTACCTTGCATGGGAATGCGGGTCTTGCAGATATGATTAGGGGTCCAGATCTTGAAATACACGGTACATTCTGGATTATCCAGATGGGCCCAATCTAATCCATCAATTCTTAAAATATGATAATGTCCCATTGGTATTAGTTCCAGAACATCATCTGTGACTTTTAACAGGATCAGTGTACTCTGAAGAACACAACCAGTTCTTAGGATGATGCTAAGCCTCAAGCAAGGGATGGGCATGACCAGGATGTGGACAGTACACCAGGAACCTTGGCCCCTCCCCAATTTACCTGACGTTCACATTTCTACTGACATTTCTGACTGTGTCCTCTGGGTCCTCCCTGGGTGCTGGGTGTGAGCAGTGCAGGCAAAATCAAGTCCTGCAGATCAACACATGGATCAGAGATTCCGGGAGGTGGAGACAAGGAAGGGCAGAGGGAGGAAGTCTGCACCATGCAGACTCCAGGAGGGAGGTCGCTGTGACTTCATCCCAGACATTATCAGTAGGATTCCCAGGAGACTGGCTGAGTTCTCATCAATGTGACAAACCTCTGCTGAGTCCTGTAGCCACAGGTCTCACCCTGGCAACTCCCTGAGTCTGGGAGAAGCAGCAGCACTGTCCTGTGGGCTGGTGGGGATGGACCTTCCTGAGAGATCTGAGGTCTCAGGGAGCAGGGCATCCTGGATGGTGCGAGGGGAGCGAGTAAGAGCGAGGTGCAGCCAGAAACCTGGGAAGACGAGACGCCCTGCGGTAAGGCTGAAGGATTCCTAGAGGGATGGCCCACTGCATCTGGGGTCGTTTAAGTAGTTTGCCTCATATGAGTGACCATGGAAGAGAGAAATAAGACAGAGAGAGAGAGAAGGGGAGAGAGGTAGGGGGAGAGGTGATTCTGGCTGACAAGGATGCTAAGGGCACGCTGACAAGGTTGAGAAATGTCAGCTCTCCCTCGAGTATAAATTAAGAATCATCTCAAGTGAGTGGACTCAACTCAAGGAGACTCTTTCCTTCCAGATGACGGGCAGGAGGAAGGAGATGTGAAGAAATGAAAGGAATGTTCTGACTCAATGTTAACGGCCCAAAGGCATGTGTGAAAGGTAAGATTATAAGGAATCATAAAATCAATTTTAATCTAAAAGAGAAAAAATACAATGATGTTATTTTTACATTACGATTATATCCCATTCCTATTGCTCTTCTAAAGTCTAGACTTAAGAATTAGGAATGAGGGGATAAGAAATATGGGTTGAGGCAGCCAGGAGAGGGGAAAAAATGCACATTAACATGAAGAAATATTTGACTTCAGGGTCCTAGGTAAGAAAAAGCATGTGATAAAGGCCTTTAAAATCTAGTGCTTCATTCACAAATGCCCTGAAATACAGCATGACAAATTTCAAAATTATTTCTGCACCCTTCACTGAAAAGTCCATCCTGTGAATGTGAAGTTAATAACCACAGTGTTCATGAAGCATCTCCTGGGTGACAGGCCTTATGCTAAGGGGCTTAGATGGATTATCTCACTGATCCTCTCCTAGTGAGGTAAGTTCTTCAATCATCCACACTTACCAATGAGGAAGCTGAGACCAGAGAGATTACAGAGTTGATCACACATCCAGGGAGGGGTAGAACCAGTTTTCCCACATAAGTGTGTTCCATTCCCAGTTGGTGGGCCCTCGGCACCCAGGATGCAGCACGGTGTTGGGGGTGCCACAAAAGACACATGGTCTATGAAAATAATGACAAATGTAAGAGTCCTACCTGATACAAGGTTTAGATTTATATTGAGTTCCTTTAAAAATTACAAGTTACCCAATATTGGAACTGATCACAGTTGTTTTTTTCCACCCCCCGCCCTCTGTTGAACATAAGATGAAATACATGCCTGTTTGTAGGGCCATTAAATGAAAAACACAATTTTAAACCCTGGCTCATGTCAGCACGATGAGATATTCACCCCACTAGAGACAGAAAAGGGGATAGCAGATCCCCACCCCCAGACTCCTCTGCATTTAATGTGTGGGCTTCTTGACAGGAATGACCCAAATGGTTTAAATAGTTCTCCCACCCCTCCCTCTACCCTCTCTCTGTTGATGCATCTGGATTTAATACATAGACAAGTGTGTGCCAGGATCCCACTATGTGCTGTATCATAGCTTAGAGGAAGTTTCCTTGGTTGACATCCACATATCTCCCTACACTGACTTCCGGTTCCCTCTGCACACAGGGACAGAGGGCTGGGTCAGCCCCTCTCCAGTCTTGGATACAACTCTTCTTGCTGGAGGAGGTGCTGGCTGAAAAAGAATCAGTGTGTCTGTCCCCAGCCTGCTTATGTCAGTTGTATCTGTTATTGAATATAGATATTTTAATAAGCCATCATAAGTGAATAAGATAACAGGCAAAATAGGGTTGCTCTTTCTATTAAACCTGAACTGGAAGCCTTAGGTTTACTTAATAAACAGAAGTGCTTTAAAATGTCTTTTTGAATTAAGTATGGATGAAGCCACTGTAGAGAACCGGGTAAAACTCTGAAGGATTTTGTACTGAGATTGTAAGTTTCATCATCTTATTTAAAACAACAAAAGCCCTGGAAATAACTCCTGAAAATTATATTATTGCTGCAGAGAAGAGCCAGTTCTGACTATACATTCAAACTGTTTCTTTGACTAGCTTTTCATTGCTTTTGTTATTATAATTACACATAATGGTCTGCCTCAGAGAATCCTGCCCCTCTGCCTGACTGTTAAGCTAAAGCACTTTTTGTTCAGGACCCTGTCCACCTGTGGATGGCAGGAAGGAAGAAATTAAAACTAAAATGTCTCCTTCTGGAGGCTTGCCATTCTAGGAGATATTTACAAGATTAATGGACATTTTACTTGGTTTCCCCACCTCCCCCTCCTCTATAAAAGAATCTGGCATCCACACTCTGATAAGATGGCAATTTTGAGACGTTACTCTGCCATCTTCTCAGTCAGTTGGCTTCCCTGAATAAAGTCATAATCCTTGCCTTAGAAAATGGAGTATTTTCTGCCATATCAATAAACAAGGATGTCACAGTCATCAATGATTCCAGCCCTTCAAATGTGAAGTCCTGAGCCCTAAGAGCACTCAGGAAGGAGAAGAGGGCCTGCAATCTGGCAGCACCCAGGCTGTAGCCATTCCCTATGGTGAGCCCAAGAGAGCTCAGGATGTGAAAATCACAATATACTAGCCCCAAGATAGCTGTGATGCATATAAAAAGGATGATTTTGGTGAGCCCAGACTCTTGCATCTTGCCATACGTAGAGAGCACAAATTTCCTTATCTTGAGATATCTGGTTTTCTTTAATTAGCAAAAATACTTTTGATGTTCAGACTACTTGCCCTTTGTTGTGAACTTTGTGCTACAATCCATGGGGTCACAGAATCAGACCCAACTTAGTGACTGAACAACAGCAATATAAGCTGGCTCTTCCCTCCTCACCTCCTTGGAGCAGTTCTCGCGGGAAAACATCGCTGAGATGTTTCCCTAAAAATTCCCACTGAATAAAACATAACTCTCAACTTTTAGGTTGTGACTATCTTCTTTAAGTCAACAGTCTCAAGATCTCACTCCAATTCATTGGCCTGCCATGTGGCAAGGAGACTTAGTAACATTCTAGCTGTGCTGAAGTTATGAAAAGAAAGCCAAACTCCAGCTATCAAAACCCATACTCAAAATATTGGCAAACAATTGGACATTCACATACTTTAAGAATATTTTCAAGAGATAAGATCTTTTTTATCATGGTTCCACATCTTATCCCCCACCTTTACTCAGTAACCACACCAACTAAAGAGCTCTCTACTCTGCTCATAAGCAGGAGAGAGAAAGCCAGCCTTCCTTTGGGGAACTGGGATTTTTCTTTCATGCTCTGATTCACAGCTCGCTCTGCTTGACACTGATTCCTTCAACACCTATGCCCTCACTTTCTCCACCTTCCCCATTGCTGGCTTCCATTCCCTCTGTTCTCACATGTTTTGAAACTTATTTTCCCTTCACCTGGAGGAAGCTGCTGCCTCCATCTTCCCCCCTTCCATCCCCCACTATCTGTGTCAGGCCATTTAAAGATGCCATTTATGTGAAAGTTCAGCCTTGTGCCATCACATCCAGTATTTTTTACATGGTAACATCAACCAGAACTGTGAGCATGCTGTCAGAGAAAGGGCACTACAGCCAGATCAAGTGAAGAAGCTGTACACAATGCTTGACACTGATTCCTTCAACACCTATGCCCTCACTTTCTCCACCTTCCCCATTGCTGGCTTCCATTCCCTCTGTTCCCACATGTTTTGAAACTTATTTTCCCTTCTCCTGGGGGAAGCTGCTGCCTCCGTCTTCCCCCCTTCCATCCCCCACTATCTGTGTCAGGCCATTGAAAGATGCCATTTATGTGAAAGTTCAGCCTTGTGCCATCACATCCAATATTTTTTACGTGGTAACATCAACCAGAACTGTGAGCATGCTGTCAGAGAAAGGGCACTACAGCCAGATCAAGTGAAGAAGCTGTACACACAGCCCCACACAGCGGCTCACATTCCAAAACACATAGTCAACAAAGTGGATCGTTTCATACCCAGAACGCTCCTCCCAGGGGAAGCCCTGGATCTGTGTGGATCGTGGTGAGGTATAGATGGAGGGGCCTGTGAGTCTTGTCTGGCTGTGGGAGAAGCTGGAGTAGGCGTGGTACAGCCCCTGACTTTCTATGAGACCTCCCTTCCCAGGGGACATTTCCCTCTTTGTGGGTCTCACTTCCCAGCCTCCCTTGTAGCAGGGCCCAGTCACATGACCCAGACCCAGACCCACCCATCTGAAGCCTCTCATGAGCTTCCACTCCAGAAGAGAGAAGATGGCACTGCTGGAATGCATGAAGGCAGGGTAGCAGGCAGGGACCCTGGACTCAGCAGGGAGAGATGGAGCAATGAGATCCAGCTCCCAGGGCCAGGGGTGGCTGTGAGTCTGGCTGGGTGGCCCTAGCGTGGAGCGGGCATTTATTCCCCATGAAGGGCCTCAGAACCTACTGATGTCCACCGGTGGCCACCCACCGGGCTGCTTCACCAGGGGCAGGTTGGAAATATGCAGGCCCAGACCCACAAGACCTACTGGGCTAGAGTTTCTTCTAACAAGGCCCCAGGAGATGTACACGCACATCAAGCTTAGAAATGCCAAAACATGCCTACTCCTTTTCTACTTAACCCAGCTGCAGGGGTTCCTGTCCTTACAGTTACTAACCTTGATCATATAGAAGTCCTGGGAGGATTTAACCAGGTAGTGAGTTAATCTGGTTTAACCTTTAAATGACTGTCCTACTGCTGGGTTCCAGAGGGGCAGGAGGGGAGGCCAGGCCAGGAGGCCATGACTTGTCCAGAAAAAATGCATTTTGTCACAAGATAGACATGCACATTCCCTGTGCAAAGACACATGCCTGCAAAGTTAAGACAGGCACACATATCATGGATGCTCACAGAAAGAGACTCCCATGTGCAAATTCGGAAACATTCCTATTTATACAGGGAATACAGACTCACAAGACATGGCAGGGGGATGGGGAGTACTGACCCCAAAGCGGCTTTTTTCTTGTATTCCTAGAACCATAGGAAGTGACCAAGGCTGCCTGACTTTGCTCCCCTCCTACTGCCAAAAACCTTGCAACTGAATTAAATGTCCATTAGCCCCAGCAGCCTGGTCTGGGAGACTGGCTCCTGTGATGAGAAGTCACAGCTCCAGGCCAAATGAGATGCCGTGCCTGTGGTCTTCCTTCTGTCAGGGAGAATCGCTCAGTTGAGCTCCCCAAGGCTGTGCATCAGTATGGACCAAATGCTCCCCTGTTGAACCCCAGGCAGTGTGTGTGCTGGCAGTGGGCACCTTTGCCCTCCACAAGCAGAGAGAGTCTGTCATGGGCTATGATGGTTTGGCGATGTGGTGTGTGTATCATTTGTGCATCATCCAGGCTTTCTGACATACAGACACTAAGAACATCAGCTTCTGCCCACGATCAGTTATGAACACTATACCCAGTCCAGGTTTATCCCACTAACCAATTACAAGGGAAGTGAATCAGATTTAAGAGATAGCAATTCTATAGTATATTGCATTTTAAATTATAATTCTATGAAATCTAATTATGTCTAGACTAAAATAAATTTAATTTTGATTATTGAATTAAGTTTCCTATGCTGTTATGAAGAATGCTTCCTTTCTTATTTTGTTTTTTGGCCGCACCACGTGGATTGTGGGATCTTAGTTCTCTGACCAAGGATCAAACCTGTGCTAACTGCACTGGAAGCACAGAGTCTTAACCACTGAACCACCAGGGATATCTAGGATGCAACGCTTATGAAGGCCATCTGTCTCAGTCATTGAAGAGTGACTGCACAGCACCATCAGAAGCTTCTAGCATCTCTTGGAGTCTCAGGGTTTGTTCTGAGGTGTAACCCTGGGGGAATGTTATATCCATCTCGGGCTGTCTGTTTTCATCAGATATCACCATGGTCGCTGTTATCACCTTCACCAACATTATTATCATCACCATCAAAAGCACCATCATCAACACAGCCATCGCTGAATATGGTGCTCATGTGCACAGGCTCTGCCCTAAGTGCTTTCAGCCTACTACTCCTTTATCATCATCACAAACTTATAAAGGAGTATTGTCACCATCCCTATTGGAATGATGAAGACGTTGAGACTCAGAGAGGTTAAGAGACTCACCTAATGTTGAACAGAGCTGTTCGCAGAGGCTGGCTCAGACCCAGCAGCCCCACGTCCATGCTCTTACTCATACTCCAGGCAGCACAACACACCCTCTATCTCTCTGGACAGTCTTTGTTCCTCATCATTGGGATTTTGCCCTCACCTTGGCTATTCCCAGAATGTCCCTCCCTCCCCTCAAGACTTTGTCAACGTGCTCATCCTCCAGGCTCCCCTGTGGTCCACCTCCTCGTGGAGGCCCTTCCAGCACCTCCTTACCTGAACTCCAGATGCTCACAGCACTGCCACTGCCCCCTCCTGACACTGACCACCTGCAGCATCAACCTGAGGGTCACAGTTGGATAGACACACCCAGCCTACTGCCCACAGCGTTTCTCAGGGTGTCTGGGGACAGTGCATTGTGAGTCCTGACAGTGGGCTTTAAAAGGCACAGAGTTAGGAAGGAAGAGGAGGTATTTATTACCTGAAACCCCTGGCCTCTCAACATCCTCAGGTCATAGCCCACAGAAAGGACACGATCGTGCATCATTCTGGTGTGATGTGCACCTGCCATTCCCCCTCTGGCCTCGGGCCCCCAGCCCTGGATTTGAGCATGTTATGTGGGCAATTGAGAGATAGTGAATTTGAATGAAATGAGATTGAAGCAGACAAACCTGTCTTCCCCCACAAGGTGATTCACTGACACCTCTTAACAAAGGGGAACTCACTCTCTATCTGATCTGTCTGCTGGAGACACCTTTATCTTTTCTTATAGCGAATCTAGCTTCTACACCTACACAATTTTCCCGACGTAGCAGGATCAGGACGTGGAATCAGAACAGCTCTGTGTAATAGACCCAGACTGGGCTTCCCAATGACAGCTGATAGGAGCAAACCAGCCTCCCGGTGAGCACGTCCACTTTCTAGGCAGCCCATGAAGGAGTGGCCCCTGTCATTGTCCCTCTGAGACGCCATCTGCCCTGGTCAGTGTGCAAATGAGAAGGCCAGCATTAAAGATGCTCACTCAGTGCTGATCCTGTTTGGGGAACTCTAATCACAGGACCAGCTCACTCGGTCCTCATGACGTGGGGAAGGTTTATCCTCAGTTTGCAGATGAGGAAGCTCAGGCAGAGTGGTCCATTCTCTGGTCCAAGAACACATCCTACTGAGCACAGGACCAAGGCTGTCAGCAGCATTATCGTGATCCCCTCCACAGTCATAAGCATCCTCATCATCAATATCCACACCGTGGTCATCACTGCCCCTCCCTTCTTCCTTTTATCTTAATGAGAGTCTTCTTTCTCATGAGACTGATTTATTTGAGAAAGTGGAGTCATATTTTCCCTTGGGATTTGGCTTGACTTGTTTCTCTACAAATAAACAACTTTTTCAAATTTTATATTATTCAGATACATGCAAAGTAAATATTCAGATATTATTAAATTAAAAGTAACAATTATTTACAGAATAAGAAGAGAAAAATTAATAATTCACATTCACTAGTAATATTTTGATGGTTCTCCTTCTTTGTTTTTAGGCAAAGATAAGTAAAACTTTTCTTTCACCAAACATAGGATAATAAAGTACATGGCATTTCATAGCCATCTGCTGCCACTGGACAATATATTGTAACATTTCATGCCCACTCTCACCCATCCACCTGTGTTTTGTGATACGAAGCCCTCACAGGTGACACCAGCCAGCTTCTGTCACTCTGCCACTGGTCCTCGTCACTGCTGTGGGGGCAAGCCTCTGTCCCTCCCATCCCCCTCTTCCCGTAGGAATCTCACTTGTTCATCGTTATCAGTTTCTGATCTGCCTTCTCTGGGAGACCCCCCCACCCACATGTTCTCTGAGGTCTCCGTCCTCACGTTCCTATCTCATAAAGGATTGCGCTCACAAACTTGTCACATTTCCTGAGAAATTACTCACTCCAGATCCTGGGTCAGTATTGGAGACACAGAGACAAGCCCAGTGACTTTTCTTGAGCACTGATAGGCAGCAGGAATTTACTATTTCCTTGTCTGGTCTCCTTCATCCCAAGCCCCAAGAAGTATGTTCTATTATGACTCTGATTTTGAGAGAGAGGAGATGAAGCAGAAGCTGTACAAGTGAAAAGCCAGGTTCCACTCCAGGTCATCAGAATCCAGAGCTGCTCCCTGAGCCCTTTGCTAGTCCATGGGCCCTGCCTGTGAGTCTTCCTGCATCAGTGGGCTCTCCACCTCCTCTCCTGGCCTCCTGAAAAAGGCCAGGCGAGCCTGAAGAGCTCTAGACAGCTAGAACTCATTTGATTATAAGTGACAGAAAACCCAGCTCTCACCAGCTTTAGATAAATTGAGGGTTTCAGATTCAAGCTCCACAGTGTAGGGCTACACCTGGCCTAGGCTGGATTCAGACCCAGTGATGCTATAGGGTCCCTCTTTCCCTCTCTCTCATTTCTTCCGGATCAACTTCATTCTCAGATATGCTCTCCCTGATGGATGCAAAACGGCTGCAGCAGCTCCAGACCTCACACTCTGTCAGCTTCAAGTCCAATGGGAGGACACCTGCCTCTGTCCTGTAATTCTCACTAGTGGAATGTGAGAGGAGTGGGGTGTCTCCTCTGATAGAAGCTTTAGGAACCAGCGTGTCATTCTCTTTCCCCTGCCACAGTGAATAACAGTGTTCTAGGCAGAAGCTGCCTCAGCACCCAGGGTCCTGGAGTGACAATGATATGGACCAAACCCATAGCCAAGACAAGATGGACTTGAAGCCTGAGCAAGATTCAGCCTCTGTCTTTGTAAATACTAAATCTGGGGTTGTTGTGTTGTTCATGTTTATTTAGTCTCTGGGGTGGTTCTCTTCTCTCATAAAGTCTCTCTGGCTGCTTGCCCTCCTGGCTCCAGTCTAAAACACCAAACAGGGCTCCAGATGCTGGTCAGGAACAGGTAACAAGCTCCAGTTTACCCTACTGAACTGAAGAAATGATCTGGTTCCCGCCAGTTCTCCTTGTGAGCTTGGGGCTTTATGAAATCTTCCCTGGATAAAGTAGCTAAAAGCCTACCTTCAACCAACACAGGAAGGAAACAAATGCCCTTCACCAGTTTTCAAAAATTCATTTTCTCTACAATTGTGGAAAAAATAAGGCACTGGCTGTTAGAATGTTCCCTGAAGTCAGAAAGGTCCACGACTCCAATTTAGCCTTTGTTCATCTCTATACTCATTTGGAGCTCCACTGAGCCAGAGGCATCATCCCTCACAAACCAGCCTCTCCTCACTCCCCAGGATGTGGTCCCTGCAGAGGAAGGATATGTTATCACTGGAGCGTCCTACAATCAGCCTGCAGGTGCCTCCTGTTGCTGCCTGATCCATTCCCATCTGCCCTCCTCCTTGACGGGATTTTCATTTCTGGAAATCAGTTCAGTAAATGTATCTGTTTGTGTGTGGGGGTGTGTATGTGAATAAAACATTCACTGAAATGTTGTTTATAAACAAATAAAACCAGCAACCACAGAAGTGTGCCCACATTGAGACAGGTTAAATACCATTTTTTCATTGTTTACAGGGAAACTGTGTGGCAGCTACTGTGGCAAACAGTATGGAGGTTCCTCAAAAAGCTAAAAATAGAATCAGCATGTGACCGCCCAATTCCACTTGTAGGTATATATCTGAAAAATACCAATTTGAAAATATACATGCAACCCCAGTGTTCACAGCAGCATTATTTACAAAAGTCAAGCTATGGAAGCCACCTAAGTGTCCATCAACAGATGAATGAATGAAGATGTGGTATACATATTATATATACATACATCTTAATCATAAAAAATAATGAAACTTTGCCATTTGCAACAACATGGACAGGCTTGAAGCACATTATACTAAGTGAAATAAGTCAGACAGAGAAAGATAAATACTGTATGATATCACTTATGTGTGGAATATACAATCTACTATATAATACAACATACCATACTAGTAAATAGAAAAGAAGCCGACTCACAGATACAGGAACAAACTCGTGGTTTACCAGGGAGGACAGAAGGGGGAAGAGGCACTGTAAGTGTAGGGGAGTAAGAGGAACCAACTCTTAGGTATAAAATAAGCTACAAGGCTACACTGTACAACACAGGGAAGACAACCAATATTCTATAATAGCTATAAATGTATAACCTTTAATAACTGTGAATCAGGATATCGTATACTTGTAACATAATACTGTACATGGTTCATAGCTGCTCAGTCGTATCCAACTCTTTGAGACTCCATGGATTGGAGCCCACCAGGCCCCTCTCTCCGTGCGGATTCTCCAGGCAAGAATGCTGGAAAGGATGCCTAACACTGGAGTTGTTCAAGAGTCAACTGTAGTGAAAATACAGTTCTTCAAACAAGATAATTGCAGATGTTTTACATGCAATATGCAGCTGCACACACACATTAACTCACAGAATGGTGTGGGCAACACATCTCAGGGAGAAGCAGGAATTTAAATGTGTGTGAGAAACCGCCTCTCCTTCAGTCCTTTCTGGAACTGCAATTTGCGCCCATCTGGGGACAAGGTTGAAAGTTTAAGGTTGATCCCATGTGAGACTGTGCTGTTGTTCCCAGTTCTTCACCTGCTCTTGTATACTCACCTGTTCTCTTGACTTTGGGTTTAAACATGTGGCTTGCTCTGCCCACTAGATGCAGCAAGAAGGGCAGTGGGACAATCCTAAGCTGGACTCCAGAGCCTTCTGATATGTCCTGTCCCCTCTTACTTCTCTTGTGGGGAGAAGAGTATGCCTAGGCTGGCCCATCAATCCCAAAGGGGATAAGAGATGATAGGACCAGAGGTTCCTTGGCCACGTTTAGCCCAGTCCTGGCAGTCCCCTGCCCTCTGCTGACCCATGAGTGAGCCCTGAGACCAGTCAGCCTACCTGAGCCAACCCTCAGCAGGTCTGTATGTGAGAACATGCTGTTTAGGCATTACGTTTCAGGATGATTCTGATCCCATCCCGATTCTGATCCCATCCCAATTCTGATCACCAAGGATGTTGAGGTCTTCCTGTCCTACAAGAGATGGCCTCCTCCCCCACTGAAGCAGCAATCCCCCAAAACAGGTGGGGAGCAGACTCTTCTCTATTGTATCTGTTGAAGATACCAGGTATTTACAGGCTTAATTGCCTTTTATCCACTTAGGGAATTTACGACTCACATAAGAAACACATAATTATTGCTTATGAAGGTTTTATGGTTGTGTTATGGGGGGGAAATCTGTCTTTGCTCAGAAGTTAGTAGAAAAAATGTCCTCAAACAAGCCTCCTGAGCAGCAATGTGTACGTGCTCATTCCTGCTGGGTGGTGGCGCTGTGAGCAGCCTTTACCTTCAGAACTCCGGGCACATCAGGAAGACCCTCAGTGAGGACGGTCTGATGAAACTGCTATCACCTGTGTGGAGTCATCCCATCCCCAGGGAAGAGATTTCTAATCATCACAAACAGTCCTGAATTCAGAGATGTGGGCCCCAGGTGGCAAAGTCCAGGCACATTTCAGGGGACTGATAGACATGCTTTAAACTTATTTAGGTCACCCCAGGAGGTGGGGCAAGACTGCCGGGATCCAGAATTGCCACATCTCCTCCCGGGGTGGGCAGTGGGAGCTGTGAGGTCTGAGTCCAGTAGGGGAAAAATCAGGTCTGCACTGTGAGTGGAGCAGAGCGAGGACAGGTGCACAGCCGGCTGCATTTGGAGGAGACTGGCTGGTTTTGCAGGACTGTCTTACCCGCAGCCCCCCACACCCTCCTTGGCATGGGCAGACCCTGCCCCACTGCCCCTGTTGCCCGTCCAACTGGGGTCACGTTTCGGTCCATAGTAAACTGACGCCCCCACAGCGCAGAGAAGCGTCCACATGGTGGGACCGAGAGATGCTGCCCGTTTTCTGCTGGTCCAGGAGGCCAGGATCTGAGGTCTGACCTGCAGATCAAGGAGTAGCCACCCGCCGGGCTTCACGGGGCTTCACCGCCTCCTTCCCAGCTCAGGTGGGCAGACAGCACAAGGGTGGCGGAGAGCCACCCGCAGTGATCCTCCAGCCGGCTGCAGCCCCTTGTGGCTGTGGCCCAGAGGGACTCGTGCTTCCAGGGAGATGCCCACAGCATTACCTGATGTTGACGGATTCCAAGCCTGGGGGAGGTCCTGAGCGTGGGGCAACACGCAACACCACAGGATCGAGTCCTGGAGCCCTTTCTGCACAAGTCACCTTACCTCCGCATCTCACCGTCCTCGCGTGCAGACAGCAGTAATGGCACCTATCCGCTCCTTACAGAGATCAAACATCTGAACCTGAGGAAGGTTTTAGGAGCCACTGAAGGTTTTAGGAAGGTTTTAGGAGGAGTGTGCATAGACATCACTACTCCATGCTGGATGGAGTGACTTTGCCCAAATATTGGGGATCCTGCCATCCAGACTGAGAGATGGGGCAAAACACCACAGGATCGAGTCCTGGAGCCCTTTCTGCACAAGTCACCTTACCTCCGCATCTCACCGTCCTCGCGTGCAGACAACAGTAATGGCATCTATCCGCTCCTTACAGAGATCAAACATCTGAACCTGAGGAAGGTTTTAGGAGCCACCGAAGGTTTTAGGAAGGTTTTAGGAGTGTGCATAGACATCACTACTCCATGCTGGATGGAGTGACTTTGCCCAAATATTGGAGATCCTGCCATCCAGACTGAGAGATGGGGCACCACCTCACAGGCCAGCCTTTCCCCCAGGGTCCTCTGCACCACCCAAGTTCAACAGGATACAGCAGCTGCAGCCTCCAGCACAAGGCTCCTGTGGTCAGATATTCTGAGAATCCTGGCATCACACCAGGTCAACCACACCTTTTGCTGCCCCTTTCAGCGCCTTTCCCACGAGGAGAAGGCTGTGCCCGCGTCTTCTCAGGGGTGACCCTTGCCTTTGCAGAGCATCTCTGCCTGGAGAGAGGAAACAGGCGTGCACAGCCTGTTTCCTAACCACCTTTCCTAACCTGTTTCCTAACCGCCTTTCCTTTCCCTTTCCTAACCGTCTCCTGCCCAGGTCCTTGTAAACAAAGTTACTGTCAAATGGACAAAATGGGAAGAGACTCCTTCCTTTGACCAGGGAAGTGTGAGGAGGCAGCTGGCTCTGTTCACCTCTGATAACAGACAGAAAATAAGCTAGCTTTAGTTTGTCCAGTGTTTATAGCCCAGCCCTGGCCCCTTGTTAGCAATGATGATTACTCGGGGAACATCTCTGACCTGCTCAGCTTCTCCCTTCAGACCAAGGAGCTGTCAGGGCTGAGCCAGAAATTGCCTTCTTGGAATACCTGGATCCCTGCTTCTCTGCCAGGGAGAAGCTTGGTGACAGCTCTCCAGCATGATGCCCGTCAAATAAAAGTCTCCTGATAAAATAGGCTGGATCTCCCTTCCCAGGTTTTTATCCTGAGAGTGGACACTTAGCTAAAATCTCCAGTTGCAACACTGGAATTTGTGAGTGACGAGTTGTCCTGGTCCTGCAACCAGAGACTCACATCAAAGTCCCCCAGACACTCAGAGCCCCTGCAGAGATGACTCCGCACTGCAGATGCTGCGCTGGCAACAGCCACCTTCATGATACAGGGACTTCCTGTACTGTGAGGACCAACCACGCTGCCTAGGAGCAACACACCAGGAGGGAAGCCCATGCTTCCGTCCACCCCCAGAAGCTTCCTGGTTTGACATTTTCATCCCAAGATCTTCACTTCGAGGCAATGACCTCTGAGGGCTGTGTTCAGTTGACATAGGCTTGGGTTGTTGGTTGGGTATTTTTCTGGGAAATTTTCTGAATTTTCCAGTCTGCTTTTATTTTTCTGCTTTTAACATCCTCATCGAGTTGAAATGAAGTTGGCAAAAAAATGAAGGGCACTTACTGATATCTCTGGACATATGTGTATCCATGTGAAACCATCACCACAGTCACAATAATGAGTTTGTTCATCACTCCAAATCTCCTTGTTTCTTTTTGTCACCCCAGCCTTCTGCCTGGCAACCAATGCCCTGCCTACACTCATGATAAAATATTTCCATTTTCTAGAATTGTATATAAATGCGATCCTACTGCTTGCATTCATTTTGTCTGGCTTCTTTTACTCAGAATAACTGTTTTGAGAATTGTTAGCAATGATGATTACTCGGGGAACATCTCTGACCTGCTCAGCTTCTCCCTTCAGACCAAGGAGCTGTCAGGGCTGAGCCAGAAATTGCCTTCTTGGAATACCTGGATCCCTGCTTCTCTGCCAGGGAGAAGCTTGGTGACAGCTCTCCAGCATGGTGCCCATCAAATAAAAGTCTCCTGATAAAATAGGCTGGATCTCCCTTCCCAGGTTTTTATCCTGAGAGTGGACACTTAGCTAAAATCTCCAGTTGCAACACTGGAATTTGTGAGTGACGAGTTGTCCTGGTCCTGCAACCAGAGACTCACATCAAAGTCCCCCAGACACTCAGAGCCCCTGCAGAGATGACTCCGCACTGCAGATGCTGTGCTGGCAACAGCCACCTTCATGATACGGGGACTTCCTGTACTGTGAGGACCAACCACGCTGCCTAGGAGCAACACACCAGGAGGGAAGCCCATGCTCCCGTCCACCCCCAGAAGCTTCCTGGTTTGACATTTTCATCCCAAGATCTTCACTTCGAGGCAATGACCTCTGAGGGCTGTGTTCAGTTGACATAGGCTTGGGTTGTTGGTTGGGTATTTTTCTGGGAAATTTTCTGAATTTTCCAGTCTGCTTTTATTTTTCTGCTTTTAACATCCTCATCGAGTTGAAATGAAGTTGGCAAAAAAATGAAGGGCACTTACTGATATCTCTGGACATATGTGTATCCATGTGAAACCATCACCACAGTCACAATAATGAGTTTGTTCATCACTCCAAATCTCCTTGTTTCTTTTTGTCACCCCAGCCTTCTGCCTGGCAACCAATGCCCTGCCTACACTCATGATAAAATATTTCCATTTTCTAGAATTGTATATAAATGCGATCCTACTGCTTGCATTCATTTTGTCTGGCTTCTTTTACTCAGAATAACTGTTTTGAGACTCATGTGGCTGCATACATCTTAGTTCATCCGTTTCACTGCTGAGTAGTTCCCTGTATGCATGGACCACAGATTGCTTTCTATTCAACTGCTGATGGACGTTTGAGTTACACCCAGCTTTCACTCATTACAAATAAATGTGCTGTGGATATTTGTGCACATGTTTCTCTTTAGACATTTGCTTACATTTCTTACAGGTGAGAATCTAGGAGTGGACTGACTGGGTCATATGTACGAGTGTGTTAACTTTTCAAGAAACCATTGTATTATTTTCTGAAATTGTGCCATTTCATGCTCTTGCTAGTTGTGTGTAAGGTTCTGGTTGATTCACATTCTCAGCAGCACTCTGTCCAGTAAGTCTTTCAATGTTTGTTCTTTCTAGTAAGGTGTGCAATAGCATTTTTAAATACCTTTTTGGGTTATAATTGACACATTACAAATAGACTTGTTGAAACATACTATTCAATGATTTACAGTAAATTCAAAGAGCTGCACAACCATCACTATAATGAAATGTTAGAACATTCCCATCACCCCCCAAAAGATCCTATTTGCAGTCACACTCAGTTCTTACCCCAGCCTCTAGCAACCAGGAGTATAGTGTCTGTCTCTGTGGATCTGCCTTCCTGAATTTCCACATAGATGGAACAGTACCTGAGGAGGACTTTCCCACCTGGCTTCATTCACTTCGCATCACGTTTTGACGATTCACTCAAGTTGTGTGCGTCAGTGCTTGGTTCTTTTATGGCCAATAGGTGTGTCAGTAAACATGTAAAACACATTCTGTCTCTTTCTTCACCACTCAGTGGCTATTTTAATTGTTTGGGGCTTTGGCTCCATGTTGAGCTGTGAGCAGTTGTGTACAAGTCTTTGTGTACACATCTGCTTTTATTTATCTTGAGTAGACACCTAAGAGTAGAATTGCCGGATCATATTCATTTTTTAAAATTTATATTCACTGTTTTAAAAAACTGATAAACTATGTTGTGGTGTAAATGTTTGATTCCTCTCAAATTTATACTTTGAAATCCTAACCTGCAAGGTGATGTAGTTTGAGATGGAGCCTTTGGTGGAACCCTTATGAATGGCATTAGTGTAGTTATGAAAGAGGTTCAAGAAAGCTCCCTTCCTCTTCCACTCTGTGAGGACACCATGAGAAGAGGGCCATGAACTAGAACCTGGGCTCTCACCACAACAATGAATCTGCCAGCCCCTAGATCTAGGACTTCCCAGCCTCTGGTTTTGTGATAAATAAATTTCTGTTGCTTATAAGCCACCCGGCCAGTCTATGGCATTCTGTTATAGCAACCCGAATGGACCAAGACAGACTATTTTCCCAAGTGACTGTACCATGTACGTTCCTGCTAGCAATGCATGAGGATTAAAGTCATTTCATATGATTCTCTCTTTTATTTCCTCCGGTTTTACTGAGATACAATTGAAATGTAACTTTGTATTAGTTTAGGTATACAACATAATGACTTGATATATGTATGCATTGCCAGATAATCATCACAATAAATTTAGTTAACATCCATCACCTACAAAGTCAAAAATGAGATATGATGAGAACTTTCAAGATTACTCTCTTACATTTTTTCTTAAAAAGAAGATTTGCTTTCTTGGACTTTCTGGTGGTCCAGAGGTTAAGAATCCACCAATGCAGGGGAAACAGTTCAGTCCCTGGTCCTGCAAGATGCCACATGCTGCAGGAAAACTAAGCCCATGAGCCACAACTCCTGAAGCCCATGCATCTAGAGCCTGTGCTCATCAACAAGAGAAGCCACCGAAACGAGAAGCCCGCGCACCACAACTAGAGAGCAACACCCAGTCACTGCAACTAGAGAAAACCCAAGCACGGCAAAGAAGACCCAGCACAGCCACAAATCAATTAATTTAAAAATCTCTTATCAATTTCCATGTTTGCAATATGGAATTATTAACTGTCATCCCCACGCTGTGATTACATCCCCACCACACCCTTCTTCCAGTTTTATTTAACATTTCTTTTATTTTTACTATGTTGTGTTGGTTTCTGCCAACAATAACACAAATCAGCCATAATTATACATACTTCCCCTCCCTCCTTAGCCTAACTTTTTTTACTGTCATTCGAGTAGGTGTGAAATTGTATCACACTTTGGAACTTTAATTTTATTTCTCTGCTGCTGCTACTGCTGCTAAGTCGCTTCAGTCGTGTCCGACTCTGTGCGACCCCATAGAGGGCAGCCCACCCGGCTCCTCTGTCCCTGGGATTCTCCAGGCAAGAACACTGGAGTGGGTTTCCATTTCCTTCTCCAATGCGTGGAAGTGAAAAGTGAAAGTGAAGTCTCTCAGTCGTGTCCGACCCTCAGTGACTCCATGGACTGCAGCCTTCCAGGCTCCTCTGTCCATGGGATTTTCCAGGCAAGAGTACTGGAGTGGGGTGCCATTGCCCTCTCCATATATATGTATGCTGCTGCTGCTGCTGCTAAGTCGTGTCCAACTCTGTGCGACCCCATAGATGGCAGCCCACCAGGCTCCACCGTTCCTGGGATTCTCCAGGCAAGAACCCTGGAGTGGGTTGCCATTTCCTTCTCCAATATATATGTATAACATACATTATATACACACATATCTGTTATTATTGTTGTAGTGTCATTCAAATCTTTTGTTCATATTTTATTGGTTTGTTTTAATGTTCCTTGGATATTCTGAATACAAATATTTCTTTGCTTATGTGATTTGTGAATATTTTTCTCTCAGCCTGTAGCTTGTCTTTTTATTTCATTAATGTCATTTTTTCTGGAACAAAAGGATTCATTTTAGTAAATTTGTCACCGTTTTTTAAAGATCATGCTTTTGGTTTTACATCTAATAACTCTTTGCCTAAGTATGGGCATGAATAATTCTCCTACATTTTCTTCTAAGAGTTTTATCGTTTTCCATTTTTGCATTTGATCTATAGCCATAATGCTTGGTTTGTTTTTCTATAAGGCACAAGACTTCCTTAGATTTATTTTTTATATTTTGCATATGGATGTCAATCTTTTCAACAATATTAGCTAAATATACTATTTACTCCACTGAATTAATCTTTCAACCTTGTCAAAAAAAAAAAAAAGCTTTTATATTATTGTGGGTCTGTTTCTGGGGCATATAGTCTCTTCCCCTGATGTAAGTTTCTACATTTCCATCAATACCACACTCTCTTAGTTACTTAAACTTTGTGAGAAATCTTAAAATTGAGTAGGACTTTCCTCCAACTTTTATTCTTTCTCAAAATTATTCTGGCTGTTCTACCTCATTTGCTTTTTCAAATGAATTTTAAAATCATCTTGTCCCCATCTACAATTAATTCCTGCTAAAGCTGTTGCATTGCATAGTGATTACTTGGGAAAGAACTGATACACTAACTCCTGAGTCTTCATGTACATGATCATGGTATGTCTCTTTATTTACTTAGATCTTCTTTGATTTGTTGCCTCAGTGTTTTGTAGTGTTCAGATTACAGACCCTGCACGTGTTTATGACCAACTGTAATTGTATTTTGTGGTTCAGATTTGCATTTCTTGTCCATAGAAGCATGATTCATTTTTGCCTATTGATCTGCATACTAAGACCATGTTGGATTCATTTATTAATGCTCAATTAATTTTAATGATTATAATTAAATTTTACTAATTTAATTTATTAATTATTAATTTAATTTAATGTTCTAATTAATTTTAATAATTTTAAATTAAATTAATTCAATTTATTGATTTAATTTCATATTTTAATTGCATAATTAATTTTAATTTAACTGATTACTTTTAATTAATTAAAAGAGTTTTCCTTTTTCTTTTGGTAGATTTGTTGAAATTTTCTTCATAGAAAATCATGTTGTCTACAAATGGAGGCATTTATTTTGTTTCAACATATATGATTTTTATTACTTTCTTGCCCAGTGCCCTCCCTACGACATCCAGACAATGTTTGATTGTGCTGGCTGTGCTCCAGTCTAGAGGGGATATTCAGTCTTACACCACTAGGCATAACTCAGATGTGTGTGTGTGTGTGTGTGTGTGTGTGTGTGTGTGTGTGTAGATCTCTATCCAGTTAAAGAAAGCAAGGGAATTAAAGTTAAAGAGAAATCAAGGGAATTCCAGAAAAACATGTACTTCTGCTTTATTGACTATGCTGAAGCCTTTGACTGTGTGGATCACAACAAACCAGAAAATTCTTAAAGAGATGGGGATACCAGACTACCTTACCTGTCTCCTGAGAAACCTGTATGCAGATAGAGAAGCAACATTTAGAACCTTGTATGGAACAACTGACTGGTTCAAATTTTGGAAAAGAGTATGACAAAGCTGTTTATTGTCACCTTGTTTATTTAACTTATATGCAGAGTACATCATGCAAAATGCCAGTCTGGATGAATCACAAGCTGGAGTCAAGATTGCCAGGAAAAATATCAACAATCTCAGATACGCAGATGATACCACTCTAACGGCAGAAAGTGAAGAGGAACTAAAGAGCCTCTTGATGAGGGTGAAGGAAGAGAGTGAAAATGCTAGCTTAAAACTTAACATTCAAAAAACAAAGATAATGGCATCCAGTCCCATCACTTCATGGCAAATAGATGGGGAAACAATAGAAATCGTGACAGACTTTATTTTCTTGGGCTCCAAAATCACTGTGGATAGTGACTGCAGCCATGAAATTAAAAGACACTTGCTCCTTGGAAGAAAATCTATGACAAACCTAGATAGCCTATTAAAAAGCTGAGACACCATTTTGCCCACAAAGGTTCATATAGTCAAAGCTATGGCTTTTCCAGCAGTCATATACAGATGTGAGAGCTAGTCTGTAAAGAAGGCTAAGTGCCGAAGAATTGACGCTTTTGAACTGCGGTGCTGGAGAAGACTCTTGAGAGTCCCTTGGACTGCAAGGAGGTCAAACCAGTCAGTTCTAAAGGAAATCAACCTCGGATATTCATTGGAAGGACTGTTGCTGAAGGTCCAATACTTTGGCCACCTGATGCAAAGAGCTGACTCATTGGAAAAGATCCTGATGTTGGGAAAGATTGAAGGCAAAAGGAGAAGGAGGAGGCATCACCAACCCAATGGACATGAATTTGAGCAAACTCCAGGAGATTGTGAAGATCAGGTAAGCCTTGTATGCTGCAGTCCATGGAGACGCAAAGAGTTAAATGTGACTTGGCAACTGAATGACGGTAACAACCAATCCTTGTTTGCTGAGAGTTTTTGTCATGTAACTATATTTAATTTTGTCAAATGTTCTTTCTGTGTTTTTGATATAATCATATGTTTTGTTTTTTTGGAATCCATTAATATGAAGCATGGTGTAATTGATATTGAACCAGGAATACATGCCTACATATATCCATACACTTCTTTGTGTTATGTTAAATTTTTATGTTTTCATGATTCCATTTTTTAAAATATTTACATGATGATTTTGTGACTGTGTAAATAATGGATATTGTCCTCTAGTTTTCTTATCATGTGATTCAAGATTGCCAGAAAAATATCAACAACCTCAGATATGCAGATGATACCACTCTAATGGCAGAAAGTGATATCGTGACTCTGGTATCCGGGTGGAAGTGCTGGCCTCTAAAGCTTGTTGCTAAGGGTTTTTCAGAGGGACTGTGCACAACTGATATCTTTTCTTTAAATGGTTGTGTTTTTCCTTAGTTGAAGTCTACTTTGATATGAATATAGGTTTTCCAGCTTTCATTTTGGAGAAGGCACCGGCGACCCACTCCAGTACGCTTGCCTGGAAACTCCCATGGACGGAGGAGCCTGGTAGGCTGCAGTCCATGGGGTCGCTAAGAGCCAGACATGACTGAGTGACTTCACTTTCACTTTTCACTTTCATGCATTAGATAAGGAAATGGCAACCCACTCCAGTGTTCTTGCCTGGAGAATCCCAGGGACGGGGGAGCCTGGTGGGCTGCCGTCTATGGGGTCGCACAGAGTTGGCCACGACTGATGTGACTTAGCAGCAGCAGCAGCAGCTTTCATTTGATTAGCATTGCACAGTGTGTCTTTTTCATAATTTTATCTTTCCCAGAATGATGTATTTAAAACGGGTTTCTTATAGACAGCATGTAGGTTACTGTGTATGTTTGGGTTTTGTTTTTACTTTTTGTAATATTCTGACAACAATTGACTAGTGTGTCTAGACCAGGGTTTCTCAAGTTTTGGTTTCTTTCTATAACAGGACAGATGCTAAGTAATGTTCACTTTGGGCCACAGGGGTTCTGCTGCAGCTCTGCTCTTCAGTTTCAGCACAAAAGCACCACAGACAATACACAGATAATGGTAAAATCTCTATTCCAATAAACCTATATTTACAAAAGCAGGTGGCAAACTGAATTTGGCCCAAAGGCTGTGGTTTGCTGAACCCTATTTTAGACTGTTTATAGTTAACATAATTATTGATGTTTGAATTATATCTAACTATTTATTACCTTTTTCTGTTTGCTGCCTCTGTTCTTAATTCCTCTCTGTCCCTTTTCTGACTTCCTTTTATAACATTTAATTTTTTTAGTATTCTATTTCAATGTTATCTGTTGATTTTTTAATATATCCCTTGTATAATTCTCTCTGTGTGTATGTGTGTGTCCTGGCAGTTAAAATTCATATATTTTAACTTTGCAAAACCTACCTAACACTGATATTTTATGATTTCACATGGAACACAGGGATGGTAGTGATCTGGGTCACCTTACCTTCCCACACTATGCTACAGGCGTCCTGTGCATTACACCTGTATTCCTTATAAACCCCGTCAGACAGTGATACACTCGCTGTCAAGCATCCTTGTTGAAAGCAGGACATGTTGCACTGGGTGATAGAAACAGGGATGAACAGGCCATTAGTGGGAGGCTCCATGTCCTTCTGGGTAGGATGGGCTCTGGGTGAAGTTTTCTGTGGCTCCAGGTGTTGAAGCCTCCAGGTTCCCCTCGTGCCTTTGTCTGGCACACCCCAGACTGGGCTTCCCTGTGTGCTCGTCTACAGAGCCACTGGGCCCTGCAGCTCTTTCAGCCATAATCATGGTTATTATACCAGTGCCAAGTGGTTGTATGTCTAGGGGAGGAAAACGGTCTACAATCATATGATGAAATCTCTCTATTAGTGGCTGAGCCCTGGGCCATGACCTCTACACATGCTTCTCCAGAGGAATCAGTTCTTCTCCCCCATCAGGTCAGACAAAAGCTGGAAGTGTTGCAGTGGGGCAACCCCTCCTCCAGGCTGGGACAGTCTTCAGGACTGAGCTCTGGAGGCAGCCTTTGCTCCAGAGAAGGCTCTGGGCCCCTTCGCAGGGACTTATCTCCCCTTCCTCTGCCTTGGCCCCAGGGATCTTTCTTGGGTCTTCCCGGGGAGAACCTGGTGGGGCTCCTGGAGGTAAAACCTAGAACAGTGTGGGCGTCCCCTGACACTGTGGCCAATAGAAGCTTCTGGCCCTCACACAAGTCCTCACTCAGGCTCGGTCATACGTCAATGTCATCAAAGTATTCCTGCCAGCTCACCTCCCCAGCTGCTCCTGCTCCAGGTGAGCAGATCCTGGCCTGACCCTCTACATCCTTTGTCTCTCCGGATTCTGACGTGGTTGTTTGTCTGCTCCTCACTTCTCAATGCTCCAAGCAAAGTTGATTTTAGTTTGTTCAGCTTTTCCTGGTTTTATGGATGAAAGTGAACTCTCCAGAGCTCTGTAATGTCAGAGCTGAAACGAGGAGTTGCATGTTTTAAAGAATGAAAAGAGAAAATCGGCCGACTCTAAGGACCCAGATACTCACCGTTTCTGCTGCTCCTCCCTCCCTTGTGAAGTCATGAGCCTCCGCTGATCTCTTTTTCTGCTCCTGGGGAGCTGCCTTAAGTTTCTTTCCCAGCAGGTCGGCTGGCAACACGTCTGGTGTCCTGCTTCTGAGAATGTCTCAGCATCACCTTTATTGATGGATGTTTTCACTGGAGATAGGACTCTGGTGAACTCCACTTTTTTGAGCCCTGAAATCACTAACTGTTCTACTGTCATCTAATTTTATGCTTTCTGATGAAAACTGTGAAGACATTCTACACAATGACACACACAGAGGGGAAGAGCGATTGGAATGTCTTCACAGTTATTTCAAGGTTATTCTTGTGTTTGCTTTCAGCAGTTTGATCCTGATATATGTAAGCATGACTTCCTCTGAATTTGTCCTATCTGGGGCTCACTTGGCTGCTTGAATGTGTTGCTTTTTGTTTTGGCAAATTTGTGACATGTTAGCAATTATTTTCTCACCACACTGTTCCTCTCTTTCTGGAATTCTGATGGCATGAACGCTGAGCTTTCGTTTGTATTTGTCCCACAGGTCTCTGAGTCTCTGTTTAGGTTTTTAAGTATTATTCTCCTGGTTTCTCAGAATGGATAGTTTTTATTAATCTGTTATCAGTGACATTTTCCTCTGTAAACTCCATTCTGCTTTTGGGACCAGGCAGTATTTTGTCTTTTGGTTATTGTATTCTTCAGCTCTAAATTTTCATTTGTGGCTTTTTATCTTCTATTTCTCATCTGAATCTCTCTTTCCATTTGTTTAAAGAGCACTCATATTTCTTCTTGGAGCATAGTTATAACAGTTGTTTTAAGGGTTTGTCTGATAATTCCAACAACTGTGTAACCTGGAGTTGCTATCTCTTAACTGTAATTTCCACTTGCAACATACTGAGATAGTTCTGATTTCTTGATGGCATAATATTTCACGTTGTATCCTGAATAGTAAATATGACATTATGTGACTCTGGATGTTGTTTAAATTCTTTGGGGAAGGTTTGTTTTACTGGACAGTTGACCTGGGTAGGTAGATACAGCAAGTCCCTGCCTTCATTGCATGGGCTGTGGTTCAATTCAGCCCCAAAGCCTCTGAAGTGCTCAGTGTATCTGTCCCTGTGTGCTCTATCCACCAGTCAGCCTGAGACCTGGGTGCTGGAGTACCCTGGGGGCAGCATGCTGATTCGTGTCGAAGTACATGTGGTTGTCAGGTGAGCCCAGCACTAGTTCAGAAATGCCCATACCGTTCTCCTTTTCTGTCTCCCACTTCTCTTGCTCTCTGCCTGACATTTTCTGACTCTCAGGATCCCCCTTTTTCATTTCTCCCTCCCCACCAACAGTGTTCTGGCTAAGGTAACCGGTGCTTTCGGGTCCTTGTTCTGTGTGTAAAGTGAAACTCATTTCGGGGCCGGGAGCGGGGGACAGTGTGCTAAGGGCAAAAGTGCAACCCAGGGACGCTAATTACATCTCTGTGTGTGACACCAAAGCCCCTGGGAATCCTGAAGGACCGAAGAGGGAGAGGGCTGCAGGACAGCATCAGTGAGCACTCTCAGAATAAGATGCGTGTGCAGATCAGCATGATTTGTGCACACTGGTCTCTGCAGTGTGTCAAGTGATGGGTTAGGTCATGAACGCCATTTACAAGGACCCATTTAGGCATAAATGAGGTTAAATATATTACATGCATTATATGTGTGCCTTAGTTTAGACAAAATTCTAAAAATGGAAAAGATACAGCATTCATGCTAAAGGTGATTTGCCTGATGATAGAATGTGGATGATTGCACTCTCTTTTCTTTGAGGCGCTGGGTTTTCTGATCTCCTCTCCCTGCCATCAACATGCATCACTCACACAGCTAAACAGATGGGAAGCTTTTAAAACTTGGCTTTGTTTGCTGGCATCTTCCTCCCTGGGTGCGTGTCTGGGTGAGAAGGGCCCCTGAATCTTCCCATCTTTGTGAAATGCACGTACATTATCTCTCACTAGCAGAGCAGAGATCACAAAAATCCAATCAAAACAGCAGTTAGACGGGAAACAGACATCCAAGCACAAGGAGAATCTCAGAAAGTGTCAAGAGTCTTGTCTGCGCACCAGCTTTAATGTCTCATGTTTCATCCATGACTAAAATGATCTGAGAGTGAACAATCCCCAGCTAATTTATACTTGCCTTCAGAATACATTAATTCCTTTTTAATTAATGATTTTATCCCAGGAGAATTAATGTTTAGAAAATGTCTGCCTTGGGCAATTATTACAGCAGCTCGTTCTCACTGCCGATGGAGGGGGTGAGGAAGAGCGGAGGGGTGTGCTGGGGGCTCAAGGAGGAGGCAGAAGGGCATACAGATCCGAAGACCCTTCCTCCACCTCCCTCCATCTACAGAACAGCCCACATGCCTCGTCCACCTAGGTTGTCCCTGAGCCCCAGGTGACAGGACAGGGCTCAGCAAGTGACACCTCCATGGGGTTAAAAGAGAAATCTAGTCAGAGCTCATGAAATCTACTGATTTATTCTCATCATTGGAAGGGAAACTCCAGGTTAGGCAGGGCTTGGAGGAAATTCTTCTTCATGATGAATTAAATAGACCACTTGTATTTCTCCATTATTCACACGGCTCTGTGGAAGCCTTTCCTCTCAGGATCTTGCTTCAGTTAACAAGGGCACTTTCAGGAGGTGTCACGTCTGCCCCTCACTTTCCCTCCTCCCCACCACCAGCTCAGGATGGCTGCCACCAGAGTGGGTGGTTCTGCATTCTGCGATTTTGTGAGATCATGGCCATTTCTTTGCTGAGTCCCCTTTGCCCCCTCCATGGCCTCTTGATGATGGTATAATGGAATTTAAAGCAAACACTGGGGTCTTCCTGCCAAAGCACAATGAAAAGACACATGCAACCAAAAATGTATGACCATCATATTGTAACTGGGTGTTACAATTATGTTAATATGCGTGAGATTTTACATAAAGTATGTAATTATATTTTCATTGTGTTCAATAAAAGAAGAAAAGTGATACCAGCTCATGATCATTGCCTTTAATCACATGAAATGTTATTTCCTTCTGAAATTGTTAGGGAACATCAGGCTGGGAAGCTGCTGGTGTCACAACCCCCGTGTATGAGGCAGAAAATCTACCCTGGAGTGGGTGGGTAAGAAGCGTGCTCACTCGCTTTGGAGCAAGGTTGATGGACACCCCTCAGGGTCTCAGTCCCCGCCCTCTGCCAGCCTCTTCCAGTGCTCAAACCTCATACTGTGTGTGGAGTGCTGGCCTGCTGTTGTTCACTAATCCAGCACCAACTCCCAAAAGTGTATTAAACAGAAAAAGCTGAAATCTCACAGAAGGGAGAATTTCAGACTTGAGGGGCCTGGCCTTGATCCAGCTGTGGACAAGGAAGGGAAGGTGTGGACATGTCCCCAGCTAGAGTTAGTCATTTAGTCCCTCAATCATGCTGACTCTTTGCGACCTCATGGACTGCAGCACACCCTACTTCCCTGTCCTTCACCATCTCCTAGAGTTTGCTCAGACTCATGTCCATTGAGTTGATAATGCCATCCAACCGTCTCATTCCCTGTCGCCCCCTTCTCCTCTTGCCCTCAATCTTTCCCACATCAGGGTCTTTTCCGATGAGTCAGTTTTTGCATCAGGGTGGCCAAAGTTTTGAAGCTTCAGCTTCAGCTTCAGTCCTTCCAATGAATATTCAGGGTTAATTTCCTTTAGGATTGACTGGTTTGATCTTGCAGTTCATGGGACTCTCAAGATTCTTCAACAACACAGTGCAAAAGCATCAATTCTTTGGCGCTCAGCCTCCTTTATGGTCCAACTCTTACATCCATACATGACTACTGGAAAACCAAAGCTTTGACTATACTGACCTTTGTCGGCAAAGTGATGTCTTTGCTTTTTAAAATGCTATCCAAGTTTGTCATAGCTTTCCTCCCAAGGAGCAAGCATCTTTTAATTTCATGGCTGCAGTTACCATCTGCAGTGATTTTGGAGGCCAAGAAAATAAAGTCTGTCACTGTTTACATTTTCTTCCCCTTCTATTTGCCATGAAGTGATGGGACCAGATGCTAGGGTTAGGACTTGGGATAAATCAGGAGCCAGTGGGAGGGAACAATTCCTGACTTGGGGTCTGAACCCTGAACCCCCTGGACAGACACGGTAACAAGATCCCAAGTCCACTCAGGAGTCTCCACCAGGGACATGAGGGAGCCGGAAAGCAGGGGGGCAGTGGGGGCTCCTCCTGACAAGAACCCCGCTGGAAAACCCAGCCCCTGCCATGTTCCAGGCACACGGGAGTTCGTGGGCAGCATCTGAGTGTAATTATAAGTCGTTAGAGAAGATTACATGGAATTTTAACCGGATAATTCAAGCAATTCTACTAAATGGGGGTTGTTTGTCCTAATATTGCCAAGGGGAAGCACACGTGTCATTAACTCTCCTAGACTCTCTCCTCCACAGGACCAAGCAGAACACCAGCAATTGGGGATAAACTTTACCATGTGAAATCCTCATCTCCTCCCATAGGACGGTCTCATGATCCCCTAGATAGACCCTTGTTCACATCTCAGACCCACCAAGTTCATGATCCCCTACAAACAGCTTCTCAGAGTGGATAAAATGTCATATTTTAATGACATAATTACCTATCTTGATTATGTAATTAGTAAAAACACCATAATTATACACTTAGAACCTGAAATCATTTATTACAGAAGCCCCATTTTGCCATTTAAACCATAATTCGTAATGGCAAACCTTGTAAAAATCCTGTGCAACATGCGGAAAAGGCAATTTTAAAGGATGGAGACAGATGTCCTCAGGAAGCTGGGTACCAATAATTTCTTCAGTCATCAAAAAGAAGTTTGGAGCCCTGGTGAGAGCTTCAAGTTATAAAAGTCAGCAAATTAAATACATAGAAAGTAGTTTTGAAATACACTCCACACACAGCTAATTTGTTACTGTTTCAATATCACTCACTTTCTAAGAGATTGTAAAACCCTCAAGCGTTCTTCAAAGACAAAGGTTGGGATTTTTTCTAAATATTTAGAAACAGTTGTGAGCATGAGTGTGCATGTGTGTGAGTTTGTGTGTGTGTAACTCTTTTGGTTAAAGGTACTTTACGTGAATGAAATTAAAAGATGCTTGACCTTTGGAAGGAAAGCTATAGCAAACCTAGACAGCATATTAAAAAGCAGAGACATCACTTTGCCCACAAAGGTCCCCAGAGTCAAAGTTATGGTTTTTCCAGTAGTCATGTACAAATGTGAGAGTTGGACCATAAAGAAGGCTGAAAGCCAAAGAATCGATTCTTTCAAAGTGTGGTGCTAGAGAAGACTCTTGAGAGTCCCATGAACTGGGAAATCAAACCAGTCAGTCCTAAAGGAAATCAACTCTTGACATTGATTGGAAGGACTGGTGCTGAAAGTGAAGCTCCAATACTTTGACCATACGATGCAAAGAGATGACTCATTGGAAAATACCCTGATGCTGGGAAAGATTGAGGGCAGGAAGAGAAAAGGGGGACAGAAGATGAGATGGTTGGGTGGCATCATCGACTCAATAGACATGAGTCTGAGCAAACTCCAGTAGATGGTGAAGAACAGGGGAGCCTGGAGTGCTGCAGTCGATATGGTCACAGAGTTGGATATAACTTAACGACTGAGCAATAATAACAGCGTGAAAGTCGTGTACCTGATACATCATTTAATAGTCATCTCTTGGGAGGTAGGATATGAATTTAGAAATACCTCTCCAGAAGGAAGCTCTGCTTCAGAAGCGGATTTGAAATCCTTATGGTTCAGCTCCATGAGTTGAGGTGCTGGGGAATCAGAGGTGACAAATATTTAAAGAATGAAAAGGTGGGACATCCCTGGCAGTCCAAAGGTTAAGACTCTACACTTTTATTGATGGAGACAAGGCTCGGTTCCTACTGGGGGAAATAAGATCCTGCATACTGTACAGTGTGGCCAAATAAAATGTCTTGGTCACATTTATAAACAAAGCTTGTTTTCAAAAGAATGAAAAGGTAAACCCCTCTTGTTGAGAAAAGTCTGGGGAGAGGAGGAGGCTGCAGGGTGGGGCTGGGGACCCTGCCTAGGAGATCGGCTGCCTCTGAGTCAGTCTCCCAGACCTCGCTGTCCTGATCTCACCTTGTTCTGGGGAGGGTCTCTCTCTCCTCAGCTCCGACGGGCTGGGCAGTGCCTACTCAGTCCTCCTGCTGACTCTTCCCCACCCAGATGGCCAGTACCTCCCCCACCCCGGACATCTCTATGTGGAGAGAGGACCTGACTCACAGCGGCTGGGGCTCTTCTGCCTGGGGCTGCCAGCTGGGGTGTCACCATGCTCTCACTGCTGACGTACATTCCCCAATCTCTGCAGAAAGACAAGGACCTCTTGTCCTTGGTGATTGAGATGCCTGCTCCATCCTGTTTTAAAAAAGGCCTGTTCTCGTGCCCCAGAGCTGACTCTCCAGTGATGTCCAACTCAGATGCAGACGGTCACTGTGAAGGAGAGAGAAGATCCTCACTGCATCACCTGAGTGCCTGGATCCAGCCACACCCGAAGGCAACACCTGGTACTTTCTGTGAAGTGGGCCAATAGACTCCCCTTACCTTTTTAAAGCTAATTAGAAATTGATTCTGTCACTGACAGAGTTTTAATTGGTAACCTAGTTCTGTCCCTCCCACCCCAACTTCACTCTTCTGAGCCTGAGAAATACTGGGACAGAGCAACAAGTGGGCTGTAGAAAGGTGGTCTCTGAGCACTGAGGTCATCAGAGCTCCTTCCCACCACGTCAAGGGACTGATAGCTTTGGGAAGACCATTTCCACCACAGCTTTCATAGCATCCTTCTGCCCACTGTGCCCACAACCTGGAGACCCTCCCCCAGGACTTCTGCTCCACTGCAAGGAGCCCCAGGCTGCCACTCCACACATCCCCCAGGCCTCTCCTGCCTGCATCCTTTCCCCATGCCCTCCCTAAGCCCCCACCTATCTGCTGTCTGTGTTCAGCTCAACTCCAGATCTCTCTGATACTGGAACCACCCTCCTCCCCAGCTGCACTTGGTCCCTTGAAGGCAGGAGCTCCCTTACACATTCTTGGTTTCTTGGCTCCTAGCAGAGCCCTGGGGTCCCTGATTACTCATCAGCAATAACCACTCACCCACCACCATACATGCACAGATAACTGCAGAATTATTGACAGTTTGGGAGCAAGAGAGAGGTTAGGAATTCCTGTTCTCATCCTTGTGGTGTGGAATGCATCGCTACAGGGTTCCAATTAGGCTTATACTGCAAGCAAAGTCACACTTCAAAACGTAATAATAATAAATCTACTACAGGAGGAAAGAGACAGATTTTCATGTAAAGTTTCCACCCTGTGCTTTCCTGGAAGGATTCCAAAGGCTTTTAGAGCTTGTTGTCCTAACTGGAGGAGTCCCAGAAAGGAGAGCTGGAGGACAGGGATGGTTTCCTGTACGGCACTCCTGAAATCTGGTCTCCGAGGATCCCACCCTGGCTTCAGGGAAGGAGGGTGGGAGGGGACCTGGTTACAGGTGTGTGGGGGGGGGGAGTCCTGGGGGCCAGGAGGCTGCAGTGACCAGGTAGGGACAGCATCAAATATGGGGAGGGACCTGCAGACCTTCCCATCGCCCATACTGAGACACCACGCAGAAGGACACCCTCAGGGCAGTGCCACCACCTATCCCTCCCTGCCCAGAAGATGAAAGGCAGATTCAGTCAACCCTGGGCACATTCCAGAACCTTCTAGAATGTTCTGCCCTCAGTGTCTTCAATCATGACAGCCAGCCACACACAGGGCTACACCAGAAGAAAATCACCAGAGGCAGCAGCACCAAGGCTCTGTCTGTTCATTTATTCTTTGGAATTGTTTAGCTGCACACCAGACTTGTTTTTCAGGGGACTAGAATAGAGCTGACAATACGATAGTTGATTACATGACCATTAACAGCCAATCCTTTATTCCTACTCTGGTTTTGCACCAGGATTTATTTTTACATCTAGCATAAAGTACCTGGCTTAATTTTTTTTTTCCGGGATTCTGAGGCTTTACTTAATTGATTATTGCAACTGACCTCCAGCCCTCACATCTGTTGAGAAAAGTACACACTCAGAGCCCAAGAAAGCAGCGTTTCTTTACCTGAATTTTTATTTTTCATTTTTCTAAAAGTTAACAAGTTTTGAGGGGCCTTTGACCTAAACTATTTATCTTTTATGACAAATAGTTTGGGAACATAGTATCTGAACTTTAAAGGTTACAGGAATAAAGCCAAGGCTCACTTTTCACCTTCACTCACTGGCTGTGTTCCTAGGGCAGGAGCTGAATGTGTCAATGTCCAATCTGTAAACAAGTCAGTGATAAACCTGCCTCACTGGGGTCCTGCAGGTCGAGTGGGTCTTGCTTGGAAAGCACTCAGATGGTACCAGCCCACGAAAGCCCCAGCACATGGGGCATCCCCCGAGGAGCTGCCAGGCCAGGTGAGAGCATCACTGGTTCCCGGGGCTGAGGTGAGATGCACCTGCCAGGGCTGAGGCTGCAATGATTCGAAGTGGAGCTCGTTCTCTGCTGGCCCTTCTGAGGCTGAATGACCGCATTCTCACCAAAACCACATTTAATTCATAAGGATTCAAATGTATGCATTTTTCCAGAAAAAAAAGAGAGAGATAATTCAAAATGAGCTGTAAAATTAAATTTACACAAGTACTATTTATGGTACACTGTTCATTTCACTTTGACTTTTGCATTCTGAATGCATTTTCATCTATTCTGTACACACTTTGCAAAGCCGTGGGCACTGGGTTTCATGGATGATTCCAGAGATTTGTAAAGGCAGTTTTGCCCCAGCACTCTCTGTTCCAGGATGCAGCCCACGTGGTATACAAATCCACCATGTAAGGAAGGAGACATTCGTGTCTCCGTAGGAGCGTGAAGATACACACAAGACTCCCAAGCAGCTCTCCCTCCCTCACCCCGGGGGGCAGCGTCCCCACCGGCTCCTGATTCCCCGACACATGCCTGCATCTTAGTTTCTTCCCAAGTGCACATGTCTGAACTCACATGACGTGACATGGGTGTGTGATGGTCTCCTGCTGCACAGCGAGGCCTCTGCAGTTGTCCAGGCGGGAGCGGGCAGCTGTCTGGACCAGACGGAGGGGGATCTGGGGAGAGTGGACCAGGCTGGGGTGGCCCAGACCTCCTAAGGAGATGGGGAGGTGGAGAAGGGTGAGGGGACGACCCCTCCAGGGCCATCACTCTCCCCCGCTGTCCAGGACTGGAGGAGCACAACCTAGGGATAACTCCCTCCATCCTCTGTCCTCTGTGGACCACACTTCCTGCCACCAGCTCCATGTCCCCCACTTCCCCAGCAGCCCCCAAGCTCTTCAGCAAGAGAAGTGTCCGCTTTCACACTCACCAGGATGGAGTCCCCCTCGAGCTGCTGGCCCCAAGTGCGGTGCGGGGTTCCTTACAGTATGAACACCTCTGCAGGGCTGCTCTGGCTCTGGCCCCTAATTGCTTCCTGGCCCCTGAGCTGGCCCAGCCCCTCTGTCTATCCCTTTCTCACTCACAGGCGCCTCTCTGTGCAGCCAGGGCTGGCTCCCTGCAGGAACCTCTCAGAGTGTCACAAGGGCTGTGGGGATGGTCCAGCCAGACCCAGATCCTCTCCCAGCTCTAAGATCCCGCTAACCCACTACCCAGTCCCCCAACAAGTATTTAATGAGCACCTACTGTGAGCAAGGCAGCAGGGAAGGGTGGTCCCTGAGCACAAGGACCTGAGTCTAGAGGACAGAGTGTTGACCAGAGGTCACTTTGTCAGCTGTGCTGGGTGTGATGGAGGAGGGGACAGCCCGGGAAATGGGACCCCAGGGACACAGGGCAGGGAGCACTTCCCAGGGGAGGGAGGCTGGAGCTGAGTGGGGGGAGAGGTGAGGAGGGCTGACCAGAGCAGTAGGGAAGCCTTGAGGGCAGAGGTGCAGGAGGTCAGAGCCCAAAGTGGGAGAGACAGGGTGACCTGGGGACAGACAAGGTCCAGGGAGGCCAGACCACAGCCTGTGCTGGAGAGGGTGCAGAGGCACTTCCCGGAGTGAGGGGTGTACTCAGAGGCGGGGGGCAGTCCCCAGGACCCTGGCAGCCTCAGTATGGAGGTCTCCTGCTGACAAAGACCTCTGCCCATCCTGCCCTGCTCTGTAAAGAGGCCTGGGGTCTGTGAACATGCTCCCCTGAGCAGCACCCTGCCACCTCCTGACCACAGATGCTCTGGTGGGAACCGCTGAGGAGCGAGGGGCCTCTGAAAGAGGAGGTGTCCTTCCAGCTCCCCTACCTGCCTACAGAGCCCCTCTTCGGGGTTCCAAACCCTGGCTGGAACCCCACCCCCACGATCCTATGGTTCTCCCGGGGGTCCTCCCAGGGCAGGAGAACAGGGTGCTCCTGGGCCTGCTCTCCGCTGTCCCCCTGCCCCAGGAGGCGTGCAGAGCTGGTGCGGCAGGGGTTCACCTGCCATCTCCCACAGTCTGCTCCTCCAGCCCGAGTCACCCGCTCTGTCCTCCCAGCTCTGCCCCTCAGGTGTGACCAACTCTCCACCTTTCTGTCTAGATCCTGCCTTTACCGCATTCGAGGCTCAGTGAGATGGGAAACCACTGAAGGGATTAAGTGAGGAGATAACTTGCTTCAATTCAGTCTTTAAAAGATGACTCCAGCCACTGAGCAGAGGCTGGGGTGGGGGGCAGGGCAGTTAGGAGATTGCAGGTAACCTGACAACGGTGCCATGCCTTGCCAGGGCAGCAGGGCAGATGGATGGAGAGGACACATTCCACAGAGGTTAGGACATGACACCCAGAGCCCTGGGAGATGAATCCTGTCGGGCCGGTGGTACAGAAGGAGAGCCTGAGGTTCAGAGGCACCGTCCCTGCCTCAGCATCGCCCACCCCGGAAATCAGAGACGGAAGCAGCCTCCAGTCCACACCGGTGCCCCCACACCTCCTCTCAAGGACACCTCTGCAGATGGTGACTCATCATTCTGACGCTAAACTCTTACTATTTGAGGCAAAACTGAAACAAAGTGAGAAATGCAGAAAAAAATTGCTGACACCACTGGCCTGGGGTCAACACCAGCCATCATTTTTAGTTTTCACAAAAATTGTCTCTATGCACAGAATGCCGATGCTCGGATGTTGGGGAAGGTTTCCCTGCACGAAGGCCTGAGCAGGGGTGGGGGTGTTGGGGGGGAGCTCTGGGGACCCCCATCCCTGCAGGTGTTTCCCCAGCACGGTGGACAGGAGGACCTGGCTCTTGCTGGGGTTCCACACGTGTGGGCGGGAGACAGAACAGCCGGGGAAGTGGAAAGGGGGCAAACGCCCAGGGTCCCAGAGCTGCGCACCGCCCACCTCCGCAGGGTCTAGGTTTGCACCAGGGACAGGGCTTGGTCCCGGCTCAGACCTGTGCTGACTGGGGGCTGTGGGAGCTCTGGACTGCACCCCAGCAAAGAAAAGCCATCACACCCACTGCCAGACCGTTTGCACTCAAGGCAGGTATGCTGTGGGCAAAGTGGGGAAGGCCCAGGTGGGGGGATGAGGGCGGGGCCAGCATAGGGGCGGGGCCAATGTTGGGGCAGGCCAGGCCGGAGGGGCGGGGCCAGATCAGAAGTCCAGAAAGGTGGGATCTCCTCTCTTCTTTTGCAGAAGGAAGTGGCAACCCACTCCAGTATTTTTGCCTGGAGAATCCTATGGACGGAGGAGACTGGTCAGCTGCAGTCCACGGGGGGGCAAAGAGTCGGACACGACGGAGCGACTTCGCTTTCACTTTCTTTCCACTCTTCTTCTGTGCTGATTCGGGAGAGACAGAATGATGTCCACCTCCAAGGGCCTCCGTGGGTCTCACAGCCCCTTTCACTGCTTCCATCTTCACTTTCTTTCTTGGACCACAAGACAAACGGGGTGAACTAATCACACTGCACAGATTCCATGTCATTTGTCTGCATGTGGGTTCCATCTGGTTTTATTATTTCTTTATTCCCCTTTAGTTCATTCCTCTCCTGCCCTTAGGAAATCATAAAACTGTGTTTACTAGTAAATGTTTTATTTTTATGACATTTTAATCTTATTTATTTGAGTGTATTTATTGAGACTCTTTCCTAAAATTTCATTTTTAGGAAAATCTTGAGTTGTGTTTAATGACCATTTTTTTAATTTGAATGTGGTCTTGTAAAATGTCCATTGCTGTTTTCTGGGCATATATTTAAACATACACCGATGGCATTCTGTTACGTGTTTCTTTCTGTTTATGACACTTTTTATTTTGACAAATAATTGTGTTTTGAACAGATGCTCATGTTGCTAAGTGCACAGTGACTCCATTGTTTTCCACAACTGCATCATGCTCGGGGGCCACGTTTACCCCACCACGTTCCCAGGAAGCCTCCAACTCCTGGCCCCACACACACTCTCAGAGAACATCCTCTTACATGTCCCTCGTCACATATGGACCCGTGTCAGCATCTTCCCAGGCAAGTGCTTGGGGGTGCAGGCGGGGAGACATCTGGTCATAGAGTTTTCCTGACTAAACAGCGCCAGGTTTCTTTCCAGGGTGGCTGCTCCATCTACCCTCCCGCCTGCTGGGCACGGGTGTCCCTGTGTCTCCGTCTCCCTGGCAACACTGGCAGTTGCCAGCTTCCCAATCGCTGCCAGACTATTAGGTATAAACGGATATCACATTGCAGGGTCAATTTGCATGTCCTTCATGTCCAACAATTTGGAGTATCTTGGCATATGCTTGTTAGTATTTTGAAGTTTCAATCGCTGATGATTATCTAATATTTTCATGCCCATTTATGCGAATTCTCTTTCCCTCATTGATTTACAAAATTATGGTGTGTATTCTAGATGTTGACTGTTTGCCAGTCTCAAACATTACAAACATATTCTCCCACCTGTCAGTGGTCCATTAATTTTGTCCATGATTTCCTTCATGAACAGACATCCTTATATGAATGTGATAAAATTAATCATGTTAATGATCTGCCTCATACTTTTAAAATTTGATTAAAATATAATTCCCAGTCACATGTTCACTAACATCCTATATATTCTGCTATCTTATTTCCTTTCTTATTTTATTTCCTATCCTATTTAGGGTTGCGATCCACCTAGATCCACCTTTGTTGGTGGCATTTGGCAAGGATCCAGTCTTACTCCCCCATTTACTCCTCTGTTTACTCCCATCACCAGCTGCACACAAACCCTCCTCTGGACCTCTTTGTGGGGCCAATTTCATCATTTCCTTACAGCTGTCCTGTGAACATGTCACTCAGTTTGTTGGGTCTGCTGCAATATTCCAGCATTTGTTGATTGTGCCCTCTTAGGGGGAAGCTAACCAGAACCACACAGAACAATGAAAACATCACCATTGAGGACACAAATGTGCAGCAGGCACCCAGCTGCACCACGCTGGAGGGCATGCCCTGAGGTCCAAGAGGCCAGGCCGACCTGGGTCCCAGGAGCAGATGCGCTGGTGAGGACTTGGGGATGAGCGATGTGGTCAGAAGCTCTCTCCAGGGAGCTGATGAGGGACCGGAAGCCAGGCCTGGAGGGGATGAAGCCAAGCAAAGTGTGGTATCCACATGGCTTCAGTCTGTAGGCTCAGTGTATTGGTACCAGAGCACGGCGTGTCACCACGTCTCAGGATTGTCCTGAAGGGGGTCTCGGGAGCTGAGTCAGACCTCACATCTGTCAACTGTCATTTGTTAAGGGCAGAATCGTGACGCTCAGTGTATTACAACTGACTCTGTGGGGTGAGGTGGGAGAACATTAGAGCATTTGTCAGTTTCCTGTGGCATAGATTATTTTTCCCCATGACTCACTTTTTTAAGCTACCATCCAGCTCATAGAATCCCTGAAAATTTAAGATGCGAAAGTCAGCTCTCACAAGCTGGCATCTGCTGGCCCCAGGCCATTCTGCCCCCTGTGCTGTGGGCATATCTGGCTGAGCAGGCCGAGGCTGGTCCATATCCCAAGAGTAGTACAGGGGCAGCTGGAGCAAGGGGAGAACGCCGAGCTGAGAGGCTGCTAGGGGTAGAAGGGTCCCAGGGGACCAAGTGGAGTCCCAGTTCCCCCTGGCTGTGTACCCTTAGGCTTCTCAGGGTGCCGGGCTGCTCACACCAGGTGCTTGTTTTTCATTTGTATTTTGTTGGGGTGACATTGGTTTGCATCCATGCATGCTCAGTGACTCAGTCGAGTCATTCTGTGACCGACTCTTTGTGACCCCATGGACTGTAGCCCTCCAGGCTCCTCTGTCCGTGGGATTCTCCAGGCAAGAACACTGGAGTGGGTTGCCATTTCTTTCTCCAAAGGCTCTTCCTAACCCAGGGATAGAACCAGATCTCCTGCATTGCAGATGGATCCTTTACCGCTGAGTCACCAGAGAACAGTCATATAAGTTTCAAATGTAAAACTTTATTTTTCTACTTCTGTATACCCTCCAGCATGCTCACCCCTAAAATTTTAGTTTCCGTGTTCAACATACCCTTGATCACTTTCATCCCTCCCACTCTATCCTGTTCTCTGTATCTTATGTGTTTGTTTAGATTTGGTTTGGCTTGTTCATTTATTTTGTTTTGAGTGTTTGTTTTTTAAATTCCACATATGAGTGAAACCATGGGGTATTTGTCTTTTTCCATCTGACTTATCTCACTTAGCATAATACCTTCAAGTTACATCCATGTTATCACAAATGGCAAGGTTTCAGCTTTTTCATGACTGAGTAGTATTCCATTGTGTGTATTTGTGTGTGTGTGTATATTTATATATATATACCACATTGTTCTTAAGCAGTCTTTCTAGATGTATCTCCTCACACAAGGGAAACCAGGGGAACAAAAGCAAAATTTAAAACAATGAGACTACATCAAGCTAAAAAGGAAACCATCAGCAAAACAAAACAAAAAAACCAACCTGCCACATGAGAGAAAATATTTGTAAATCATATATCCTATAAGGGGTTAATATCCGAAATATATAAACAACTCACCTAACTCAATAACAACAAAACATCCAATGAAAAAAATGGGCGGAGATCTGAATGACATTTTTCATACCAGCTTCTGAGAACGGTCTGTTAGCTGTTTCGGGGTTTTGTGAGCCAGCTCTTAAACTGCTGACAAGTTGAAATCAGCTGTATTGGGAGTATTTTACACCATGGAACATAGCAAGCTCCAAGAGACTGTTTTACAGGAGAGCTGGTGGCTGTGTTCCTCCTAGCACATCATTCCGCCCTTCTTCCTGAACCTCAGTTTCCTTTTCTGTAAATGGAGAAGAGCCTTGGCCCCTGCCCTGGGGAACTGAGGGTTTGAATGGGAATGTAGTATACAATAAAATTCCTAGCTGAGTGCCTGAATGCTGCTTGTGTGCACTGAGGTGACTGCCCCAACACATCACGGCAGGGGAATGTACCAGCCATAGCCCCTTCCAGGAGAGAGGTGAGGAGTCAGTCAGTGCATACTTACAGGTGCTGAGCTGGGGTTAAACCCGGACCTCTCTGGATCGAAAGCAGCCTCATAAACTCCCCAACTCAGCTGCTGAGACCCAGATGTGAGACAGGCGGGTGCCCCTGCAGCGCCCGCACCCGTGTTCGGAGGAGGGGAAGAGGAAGGCAGCTCACACCCTGTCCAAAGGTCCGCTGCTACTCAGCACCGCCCATGGCAGCCGGCTTGTCTTCTTGGAGCTGACCTCATGTAGGCAGGAAAGGATGGGAGAGGAAAGAGTGACCCGGCTGTGCCTCCGCCTTCCAGGGATCCAGCCACACTGCAGCCGTAAGCCCACCCAGTACCCCTACCCCACCTGTTCTCCCCACAGCCCACAGGGTCCTGCACACTTGCCAACCAGAGACCCTGGGCTTGGAGGAGACCCCTGGCTAGAGGAGCTATAGATCTCATTAGAGAGACCTCTTCTCTGAAGGGGAAACCCACACACACGCAGAGGTCATGGCCCAAACTACATGTCTAAATATGCAGCTGGCACTGCAGAGGGACTTCACAGGGACACATCCAGGTCATTCCAAGTAGAACTGTCACATTTAGCAAATAAAATCCAGGATGCCAGTTAAACTTTAATTTCAGATAAATAACAAGTAATTTTACTCTCAATATGCCCCATGCCGTGTGGTCTAAACACAGTGGGGGGTCTACTAGGAGGAGGATGGGCACATGGACGGGGCACCCCTTGTGATACTCCCCTCAGCCCCTGAACGCAGCCCACCTGGGTGGGTGGAGTGATCACAGTGACAGGAACACCAGAAGAATAAGCACCTTAGATGCTCTGTGAAAACTTTCTCCTGCTGCACGTGTTTCCCTAGAAGGTTCTCTGTGAGTGGAGAACAAAGCGTTGTCTGTAGTCAAGGGGTGGGTGTGGCAGAGAAATGATGTTTTCAGTGTGGATGGATGGTTCTTGGGTGTGTGTCTGTGCAGAGAAGCAGCCAGCAGAGGGGAGGCAGGTGGCGGTGAGGAAGCGCAGGTCTCTGCAGGGCAGGAGGGAGGGGGTGGGAGGACTGAGCAGTTGGTCCACAGTCACCCGTGGGAACCTGTCACCTCATCAGACACACGATGAGCTTTGGGCATTAGATGGAGCCACAGCCAAGCTTCCTGTGCTGTGTTAAGTCACTTTAGTCTTGTCTGACTCTGTGCAACTCTATGGACTATAGCCCATTCAGCCTCCTCTGTCCATGGGATTCTCCAGGTAAGAATACAGGAGTGAGTTCCCATTTCCTTCTCCAGGGGATCTTCCTGACCCAGGGACCGAACCCCCATCTCTTACGTCTCCTGTTTTGGCTGGTGGGTTCTTTACCACCAGTGTCACCTGGGAAGCCCTGCCCAGCTTCCTAAATTTCCCTAAATTGAGTTTTGCTGGCTCCCTTTTCTAGAGGATTAGTGAAGAAAACATTATGTTTTTCAGAGTGTCTCAAGTCTCCCTTCCTCCAGTTGAGATGAAGAGTGAAGGAAAGAAGGAGCCACAGGCTGCAGATTTGACAAGTTTAATGAAAGTCTTAAGTTCAGAGTGATCCATCACCCAAGATCTCAGCCGCCCAAACTTCAAGGAGAAACAGCCCTTAGCCCTGTGGATCAGAACCATCCTTCAGATGAAAAGGAACCTATACTTGACAGCACTCACTCACTTGATAGACTCCTTTCCAGAATTCTCCTCTTGGTAATAAAATGGTCTCTAGGGAAGCTTTTATGTTCTTGTTGGTGGAATTGCCTGGGCTGTTTTCAAAGGTTCTGAAGACTGTGTGGCAGGTGCATAAATGCCCAAATAAGCCCATTTCACTGAGGTTCATCTTGGGCATCTATGCACCTGCCATAGTGTTTTCAATCTTCAGGGGCTCCTCGGTCGCCATGGAGGTCAAGGGGTGCCAGAACCTCAGTGATTTGTGTTCCACAGATGAGCAGGAAAGTACATGCGGCACCATGGAGCGTGCAGTAAACACACGAAGTTATTTCTGCTGTGACAGCTCTGCAGGAGGAAAGGACAAGGATCAGAATTCCCGAGGAGAGCCACACGCTGTGCTCCAAGCAGGGAGCTCTGCTTCTCATCCGCAGGCATCAGCCACACTGAGTCTCAGCACGATGGCCCACAGGCTGCATTCTGCCTTCTCTGGCTCCTGCCCCTGCCCAGACAGTGTCCTCACTGCCTGCAAGGTCATAGACCTACCCCCAGGCTGCTGTGAACTTGCAAGACCCTGGAGGAGCAGAGGAGGTGGGCTGAGGCTGGCAGAGGGCTCTGGGAGATGGCTGTTGTGACCTGCTTTCCCTCCATTGGGTATCAGCATGGGGTTCTGCTTGGAGTCCTCACCTTTCTCTTTAGATGGAATTTTTTTTATTCAAGTATAGTTGATTTACAGATTTGTGGTAGCTTCTGGTGTACAGCAAATTGATTCCGCTATATATATTGTCTTTCATAGGCAGGAATACTTGAGTGGATTGCCATTCTCTTCTCCAGGGGATCTTCCAAGCCCAGGGACTGAACTGGGATCTCCTGCATTGCAAGCAAACTCTTGACCGTCTGAGTCACCAGGGAAGCCCTATGTTATATACATACATATATATATATATACATATATAATATTCCATTCAGTTCAGTTCAGTTCAGTTGCTCAGTTGTGTCCGACTCTTTGTGACCCGCAGCACACCAGGCCTCCCTGTCCATCACCAACTCCCGGAGTTCATTCAGACTCACATCCATCGAGTCAGTGATGCCATCCAGCCATCTCATCCTCAGTCGTCCCCTTCTCCTCCTGCCCCCAATCCCTCCCAGCATCAGAGTCTTTTCCAATGAGTCAACTCTTCGCATGAGGTGGCCAAAGTACTGGAGTTTCAGCTTTAGCATTATTCCTTCCAAAGAAATCCCAAGGCTGATCTCCTTCAGAATGGACTGGTTGGATCTCCTTGCTGTCCAAGGGACTCTCAAGAGTCTTCTCCAACACCACAGTTCAAAAGCATCAATTCTTCGGCACTCAGCCTTCTTCACAGTCCAACTCTCACATCCATACATGACCACAGGAAAAACCATAGCCTTGATTAGACAGACCTTTGTCGGCAAAGTAATGTCTCTGCTTTTGAATATGCTATCTAGGTTGGTCATAACTTTTCTTCCAAGGAGTAAGCGTCTTTTAATTTCATGGCTGCAGTCACCATCTGCAGTGATTTTGGAGCCCATCAATATTTTAAATATATATATTTTATTGAAGCATAGTTGATTTACAGGGTTACAGATACACAGAAAGATGATTCAATTATACAAATACACATACATTATTTTTGAAATTGTTCTCCATCATATATTATTACAGGATATTGATTATAGCTCCCTATGCTATACAGTAAACCTTTGCTGCTTGCTGCTTATCTATTGTTTAATTAGAAATCTAGCATTCTAGTCATAGTAAGTCAAACAAGTAGAATCAAAATATAATTTAGTTAGGCAAAAATTCATGTTTTCTAAAATATACATTTTATACGTATTTATAAATGTATGTATACAAAAACTTTTCCACTATACTTGATAAAGGCTTGAGGAAGAACATCAAAAACAGAAAGAAAGAAAACAAAAAGAAGAGGTGGGGAAATTGGAGAACATAAAATAAATGAGATGGGAGCACTGAATATGAAATAGAAAAAGTGAAACAAACTATTTAAAACTAAAAGACCATCAAAAAGTCCAGTTGTTTTTAAACATGACTGCTCATTAGAAACATATCTGGAGGTCTGGAGAAAAAAAGCAAGACCTGAACATATGTATTTTTCAAAAAACTTCAAGATAATTCTGATATGCATCTGGATTTTAAAAAGTGATTGCAGGTTTTTCTATTAGATTCTATTTTTGGTGATAGAAAGTTCCATTATTTTTCTGTTGACCAATTGTGATACAATGGTATTAATTGAGTAGCAGTTACATAATCAGAATTGTAAAAGATATTTATCAGTTTTCACAATCAATAGCCAGACAAAAAATAAAAGATTAAAATTGCAAGTCATAATGGGAAAATGATTAACCTAACAATATAAAATAATTGGAAGGGTGGTCAAGCAGAGTGATGTAGTAAATGCACAGGAATATCTGTACATGTTTTCATCCACCCAGCCAGTCTTGGTGTACTTAATTCTTTCATATTTAAGGTAATTATTGATATGTATAATCCTATTAGCTCTTTCTTTTTTTTTTTTTAAGAATCCTCCTGCAACGCAGGAGACCTGGGTTCAATCCCTAGGTTGGGATGATCCCCTGGAGGAGGGCATGACAAACCATGCAAGTATTCCTGTCTGGAGAATCCCCATGGACAGAGGTTGCCTGGGAGGCTACAGTCCATGGGGTTGCAAAGGGTCAAACAGGACTGAGCAAGGAAGCACCACACAGCACACAGGATCCTGTTACCGTTTTCTTGATTGTTTTGGGTTTATTTTCTGCAGGTCTTTTCCTTCTCTTGTGTTTCCTGAGTAAAGAAGTTCCTTTAGCATTTGTTGTAAAGCTGCTTTAGTGGTGCTGGATTTTCTTAACTTCTGCTTATCTGGAAAGCTTTCGATTTCTCCATCAGATCTGAAGGAGAGCCTTGCTGGGTAAAGCATTCTTGGTTGTAGGTTTTCCCCTTTCATCATTTACACATATCATGCCATTCCCTTCTGGCTTATAAAGTTTCTGTTGAGAAATCAGCTGATAGCCTGATGGAAGTTCCCTTGTATGCTATTTGTCATTTTTCCCTTGTTCCTTTTAATATTTTATCTGTCTTTAATTTCTGTCAGTTTGATTACTATGTTTCTCAGTGTGTTTCTCCTTGGTTTTATCCTTCCTAGGACTCTCTGTACCCACTCCAGTGTCCTTGCCTGGAGAATCCCAGGGACGGGGGAGCCTGGTGGGCTGCCGTCTATGGGGTCGCACAGAGTCGGACAC
>SJYT01053723.1:2151-107053 GCA_006410635.1 Cephalophus harveyi
TCAGCCTTCTTCACAGTCCAACTCTCACATCCATACATGACCACAGGAAAAACCATAGCCTTGACTAGACGGACCTTAGTCGGCAAAGTAATGTCTCTGCTTTTGAAAATGCTATCTAGGTTGGACATAACTTTTCTTCAGGAGTCTGGTGGGTTACAATCCATGGGGTCTGAAAGAGTTGGACACAACTGAGAACATGCATATAGGGAAAATAGCACCCACTCTGACTATAGGATGTCTGCAAAACTCAAGTGAGATAATTCATGGAAATAAATTTGATAAAAGGAAAAATCACTATATAAATGTAAAAAAATAAATAGAGCTGATGGAAATATTTAACTCATATTACTTATATAGACCACATGGATACAAATATTTAGAAACACTGTCTTTGTTAAATAGCAAAAAAAAAAAATACCTTAGGATTAAGAATTAGCAAATCTGTAGACTGCAGACTGGATGAACCGTTTTAGCACACATGAGACAGTGCATCTTTTGTTGAATAAACTTGTGTATATAAGTAATCCATATATCAGCTCAAACTCCACCTCGGCCATAGCCTGTGAATGGCATCTCAGTTCAGTTCAGTTTAGTTCCATCGCTCAGTCGTGTCTGACTCTTTGCAACCTCATGGACTGCAGCACGCCAGGCTTCCCTGTCCATCACCAACTCCCAGAGCTTACTCAGACTCATGTCCATTGAGTCAGTGATGCCATCCAGCCATCTCATCCTCTGCCATCCCCATGGCATCTCAGGAAGAATGCTTATGCCCCTGGAGGGTGGGTGAGTTGATAACACAGGGCATCACTGTTGAGGAGGTAGTTCCAGGACATTGGAGCTCAGTGGAGGAAACCAACAGGTCGAGACATGTTTAAGAGTTTTAGTTAGGTATCATTCCATTGAAAACTGTTGGGAAAATAGAATAAGAAACAAATCCTCTTCCTAGCCCAGAAAGCCTTTCCACAAAAGTAAAAAAGAAGGAAAACATTTTCATTGTTTAAAAAGCATTAAACCATGTGATGTGTATCACAGGCAATTTGCCCTGTCATTTCAAAGGCAGAAAGGATTCACACTCCCTTATAGAGCCAGGCAGATACAAGGCATTAGACACAGGGATAAACAATCACTAATCCGCAAGTAAGAGCTCTTAACAGCACCTTGTATCATACATAGTTCATCCTAACTTTACCATGGGAACTGGGGAGACCACCTGTGTTAGCTAACTGGTTTATCTGGAAGAGAAGCCAATTTCTCATCTCTTTATGACAAGAGGTGGTTTTGTAAATTGGAGCAAAGCACCTACTGAAATTAGGCTCTTACTCTCCCATGGGAACTGGGTAATCAGAGCGCTCCCTCCCTTGATGTTTACATTTCAAAAAGATGGTTTCCAGAAAGATATACCTGGGCCATAAAACTGATGAAAGATGCATTTCAGAGTGATGAAAAAGTACTCACAAGTTTTCTGAGGTCAATGCTCTAAAAAAAGGAAGGGAGGGAAATTTTTATTTTCAACAGGGAGAACAAAGACTAATTTTTAATTTGTATTTGTGTTTACAAAACCGCCCAGCTTTTTCAGCAGAAACATTACATTTGAGAGAATAGATGGAAGGTATAACCACCTCTTATTCCCAATGGTGACTTCTGGGTGGGAGAAAATCTGGGTAACAATCCACTCCTTCATGGTTGACTTTCAAGCCCAGGTGAAGTCCTGAACGCCTACCTTTCCTGTGGCAAGTACTCAGCCCTTCTCTGATATTACAGCCTCCTAGTAACCAGAAGTGGGATGTCAGCTTTCACCTATCAGTCACATGCCCTCTGTTCCTCCGAATATCTCTGCTCTGAATGCTGCTCTCTACCTTCTCTGGGTCGTCCATTGGTCTGTACGAACTGCCTCCTTGCTGACTACCTCTGAACCTCTGACCCCTCTGCTCCACACAGGTGTTCCTGTTGTTCTCCAGACCAGGGACTGAAGCCCTACTCCACTGCCGGTTGCCTGTTGTGGTTCCGCGTCCACCATGTCCTGGTGCCGCTTGGGCTTTCCACAGTGTAGCCAGGGTTAACAGCCTGGTGACACAGATGCTTGAGAAAGCTGCTCTCTCCAGGAATACCACCTGGGGCTCTGCCCTTGCCTCCCTGCTTACCTTCCATATCCAAAACTCTCTTCCATAAATAAGGAAACACTTTCTCCTTCTTGATTCCCCACTTGGACCTCCAGGAATAGATTCCTTTACATTTTCACATACAGCTCTCCCTTAACCCATGCACTGGACTCCTGAGGAAACTAGCTGGGACCATTTAACATAGTGGTTCTAGGGTGACCAGAACTCCTCTTTGCCTGAGACAATCTAGTTTCAGCACTGATGGGGACAATCTCCCCGCACCCCAGCTCAGTCTGGAGTAAATCAAGATAGTTGGTTACTCTATGGGAGCATCTCAATAGCAGGCATGGGCTTCCCAGGTAGCGCTCATAGTAAAGAATCCGCCTGTCAATGCAGCAGATGCAAGAGACCCAGGTTCCATCTCTGGGTTGGGAAGATCCCCTGGAGAAGAAAATAGTAACCTGTTCCAGTATTCTTGCCTGGAGAAGACCATGGACAGGGGAGCCTGGTGGGCTACAGTGCATGGAGTCACAAAGAGTCATGACTGAGCCCTCTTCAGCAGCAGTAGCAGATTCCCTGGGGACCTTGTTAACATGCAGATTTTGAGCCAGTGGGTCTGGGGTGTCACCATACTTTGAGCAACTAGAATATAAAGTACAGCACTGTGAATTTTGTCACTTAATTTCTCCCCTTTAGTGCTTGCTACTGAATATGGGCCTCTATGCTAGGCTCTGCTTATTTTTCTGTATTCATGATTCTGTACTCAAGTGACTTTTTTCTGTACTCATGATTCTACCCTCCCTCATCACAATCTGGCTTTTGCCAGAGCCTCCTCTGATCTACCATACCAGACCAGATAAACAAAGACAGTAAAATTTGACCAAGCAGAATTGAAGGAAAATCTAACTATAGAATGTTTATTATTTAAAAAAAAAAACATATAGAATAACATTAGAAGATTAATGAATGGGTTAAACAGTATATTAGGCACAGCAGAAAGAAGAGTTATTGAACTCTAAGATATAGTAGAAGAAACCATATGAAAAAAAGAATAGAATGACAAAAAGAGATGGACAGGTTCAAAAAAATTTAGACACAAAGATAGAGTACAAATCTCTAATTTGCTCATCAGAATTTCAGAAGGAGAGAATGGAAGAGAGAAAACACTTGAGGAGCTTATGCAACTGATGAAAGACACCAACACTCAGATTCAGAATGCCCAGTGAATCCTGCCAGCAGGATAAAGGAAAGGAAATTCACACTGAGGCACATTGTAGAGGAAGTGTAGAACTCTGAACACAAAATCTTAAAAATAGCTGAGATAAAAATCTACACAATTGATAATTTACTTCTCAACTATAACAATCAAAGCTAGAAGACATATCTTTAAAGTGCTAAGAGAAAATAATTGTCAAGATAGTATTGCATATGTAGTAAAATCATCTATCAAGAATAACAGTAAATTAGAGACATTTTCAGACAGAAAAAAAAAAATTTCACTTCCAACAAACTCTTACTAAAGAATATCTGGGTGATGTCTTCAGAAAAAGAAAAGAATTCCAGAAGGAAAATCCAAGAACTAAAAATTTCAAATGAGAACAGTGTAATCTTGTGTAGACTTGGTAAAACTAGGCAGATATTGACTGTAAAAGAGATTAGCAATAAAATTTAATTTGTGGTGTTAAAAATAAAGATAAAATTTAAATCTTGGAAAACAATGATGTGTGGGGTGAAAGTAGTAATTTCCTAAAGCATTTTAATTTTATTTTGTTTTTGAGAAGGAAGATAAACATCCAGTTTGCTTTGGATTTTGTTTAGTTAAATGGGTGTGAAGTAAGTAAAGAGAGCCCAAAAAGTGGAACTTCCAAAAAACTTCCAAACTGGTGGAAGGAAATAAATTGAGTGGGGTGTGAGTAGCACACAATGTGTTAGTCATTCGCTCATGTCTGACTCTTTGCAACCCCGTGGACTGTAGCCCATCAAGCTCCTCTGTCCATGGGATTCTCTAGGCAAGAATACAGGATTGAGTTGCCATTTCCTTCTGCAGGAGATCTTCCCAACCTTTTAAGGTCCAGTGACTGTGAGAGAGTCACTTCTTAGGTAGGTTGCTAAGAAGTCCAGAGTCCCTGGGAAGGAGAAAGGGGTCTAGGGCTCTCGAGGAGGAGACCTGTTTCTCCTTCTTGAGAACCTCCTGAGTGGGCAGCAGAGTTGATCCAAAAGATGGAAAGAAAGGGGAATTAAAAGGAACATTGGAGAAGTGCAAAAATGGAAAAAAAAAACTGAGATAAAAGAAATGGTCTCAAGCATATCATTTATCTCAATGTGGTTGAACTAAACGAATATGGGGCTTTTCAATTCAGTTCAGTTCATTCACTCAGTCCTGTCCGACTCTTCGCGACCCCATGGATCACAGCATGCGAGGCCTCCCTGTCTACCACCAACTCCTGGAGTTTATTCAAACTCATGTCCATTGAGTCAGTGATGGCATCCAGCCATCTCATCCTCTGTCATCCCCTTCTTCTCCTGCCTTCAATCTTTCCCAGCATCAGAGTCTTTTCAAATGAGTCAGCTCTGTGCATCAGGTGGCCAAAGTACTGGAGTTTCAGCTTAAACATCAATCCTTCCAATGAACACCCAGGACTGATCTCCTTTAGGATGGACTGACTGGATCTCCTTGCTGTCCAAGGGACTCTCAAGAGTCTTCTCCAACACCACAGCTCAAAAGCATCAATTCTTTGGTGCTAAGCTTTCTTTAGAGTCCAACTCTCATATCCATACATGACTACTGGAAAAACCATACCCTTGACTAGATGGACCATTGTTGGCAAAGTAATGTCTCTGCTTTTGAACATGCTGTCTAGGTAAAATAAAGTCTGTCACTGTTTCCACTGTTTCTCCATCTATTTGTCATGAAGTGATGGGACCAGATGCCATGATGTCAATTTTCTGAATGTTGAGCTTTAAGCCAACTTTTCCACTCTCCTCTTTCACTTTCATCAAGAAGCTCTTTAGTTCTTCACTTTCTGCCATAAGGGTGGTGTCATTTGCATATCTGAGGTTATTGATACTTCTCCCAGCCATCTTGATTCCAGCTTGTGTTTCCTCCAGCCTAATATTTCTCATGATGTACTCTGCATATAAATTAAATAAGCAAGGTGACAATATACAGCCTTGACGTACTCCTTTTCCTATTTGGAACCAGTCTGTTGTTCCATGTCCAGTTCTAACTGTTGCTTCCTGACCTGCATACAGGTTTCTCAAGAGGCAGGTCAGATGATCTGGTATTCCCATATCTTTCAGAATTTTCCACAGTTTATTGTGATCCACATAGTCTAAGGCTTTGGCACAGTCAATAAAGCAGAGATAGATGTTTTTCTGGAACTCTCTTGCTTTTTCCATGATCCAGCGGATGTTGGCAATTTGATCTCTGGTTCCTCTGCCTTTTCTAAAACCACCTTGAACATTTGGACGTTCACGGTTCACGTATTGCTGAAACCTGGCTTGGAGAATTTTGAGCATTACTTTACTAGCGTGTGAGATGAGTGCAATTGTGTGGTAGTTGGAGCATTCTTTGGCATTGACTTTCTTTGGGATTGGAATGAAAACTGACCTTTTCCAGTCCTGTGGCCATTGCTGAGTTTTCCAAATTTGCTGGCAGATTGAGTGCAGCACTTTCACAGCATCATCTTTCAGGATTTGAGATAGCTCAACTGGAATTCCATCACCTCAGCTAACTTTGTTCATAGTGATGCTTCCCCAAGGCCCACTTGACTTTGCATTCCAGGATGTCTGGCTCTACGTAAGTGATCACACCATTGTGATTATCTTGGTCATGAAGATTTTTTTTGTACAGTTCTTCTATGTATTCTTGCCACCTGTTCTTAATATGGGGTTTTTAGATGGATTTAGAAACAAATTCAGCCTATATGGTAAAAGATAAAACTAAAGCATAAAGGCAGAGAAATGTTAAATGAAACCGATGGACAAAGACATTCTAGGGAAAAATCAAACAGGGTAGACTTGGTGTTAAAAGTGTTACTAGAGATAAAGAAGGTTAGTTAATAAACATTGGTAAAGCTGTAATTCTCTAAGGAAATAATTATAAACTTGCAAGCAACTACATACATACATACAGCTTTCAGCAATAGGACAATGCATATCATTTTTGAGTCCACATGGAATCTTTGCATAAAAGTGGCCTCAAGTTAGACCAGAGAATTTCCAATAAATTTTAAGGCAAACATAGTATAAATACCAAAGAAAGAGAGAGAAATGCATATCAATGGTGGCAGGAATTATTTCAATGACATGTTTATCTCGTTTTTTTTTTTTTTTTAGAAACTTAAAGGACTGAATGTACATGAGTTTGAACAAACTCTGGGAGATGGCAAGGGACAGGGAAGCATGGCGTGCTGCAGTTCATGGGGTCACAAAGAGTCAGACGCGGCTTGGCAACTGAACAACAGCAAATGATCCAACAATCTCACTCCTGGCTATATACCCAGAAAAGATGAGAATTCTAATTTAAAAAGATACATGCACTCTAATATTCATAGAAGGTGAAGGTGAAGGTGAAGTCGCTCAGTCGTGTCCGACTCTTTGCGACCCCATGGACTGTAACCTACTAGGCTTCTCATAGAAGCACTATTAAATAGTCAAGACATGAAAGAAACCGAAATGACCATCAACAGATGAATGGACAAAGAAAGTGTGGTATACACACACAGTGAAATACTGCTCAGCCGTAAAAAGCAATGAAATAATACCACTGACAGCAATGTGGATGGACCTAGAGATTATCATACTAAGGGAGTTAAGTCAGACAGAGGAAGACAAATTTTATACGATGTCACTTGTATGTTGAAATCTAAACAAATGATACAAGTGAACTTATTTTCAAAACATAAATAGACTCACAGAAATAGTAAACAAACTTATGGTTACCAAAGAGGAAGTAGGGGAGGGATAAATTAGGTATTGGAATTAACATATATTCACTACTGTATATAAAATAGGTAGCAAGGACCTACTCTGTAGCACAGGGAACTATGTTCAATATCTTGTAACAACCGATAATAGAAAAGGATCTGAAAAAGAATATATGGATTCAGTTAAATATATGTACTTTGCTGTACATGTAAAACATTGTAAATCAACCATATTTCATTTTTTAATGTGTTTTTTAGGCTTACTGATTGATATGAATATGAATTTTGATAAACTCATATCTTGTTTTCTGTAATTCTCCATCTGATTTTTTCTTTAATGTACAAAATATTTGGATGAAGCATGAACAGTTTGTAAATTGGTTCTCCAGTGTCATGTTGCACACACATGTGCATGCAAGTGTACATGCTCACTCTTTGGTTGTTTGACATTATTTAATACTAAAAACAGACTGAATTTTAAAAATTCAGTTCTCCATGTTAGCTTAGACATTAAAGACTCTTTTAGCAATTGAAATTCACTTTTTCTCCACACAATACTTGAATATTCATCATCTCATTTGAAGAGGAAAGACTGTAGATTATCACTTACAAATAAGGAAAATGAAGTCCAGAGCAGATAAACCACAGGATCAGAACCTAGATTCTCTGAATCCAAATTACTGAAGTGATATCCCCTTTTTTTAAAACGGGTTTTGGTGTTTGTTTTTAGCAAATATTTGAATACAAAGAATAATCTTTGTTTCCTTTGGGTGCTTTCCGAAATATCAAACTATCCAGAAATTCCAATTCTGGATGACCATCAGAATTTTTCACTTTTTCTCTAAGGATTAGTTATTAGCTCTCAGGACACAATTATTGGCAACGTGAGCAGAAGTCCGTGAAAGAAAGACAGATTATATGTGGCCTTAGTCCACTGTGAATTCCTTGAAACAAGACAATGTGATTTGCATCTCTGTCCCTAGCAACCCCCACCTAACAGGATGGCCAAACACAGGGGTCAGAGGTAGAGAATGTCAGTACTCCATGCCATTCTGACAGCCACTTCCCACGGCCCAGGCCCTTGTGACACTGAAGCTAAAATTATCTTCCAAAAACAGTTCTGTCACACCTTTCTCAGAAGCTTTGGGTGGCTCTCTGTCACCTGTTAGATACTGATCGACTCTCTCAGTTATCTCCCCAAGTCTGCCCTAGTCCTTTCTAAGGCTTATTGTCTTCCGCTCATCTCTTCTTCTTTTATTCAGCACCTCCTCCCCGAGTCCCGCCACACTGGTTTACCCCCTGGTGCCACAGTGCACCTGATTTTGTACAGTGCCATACTTTGCTCCCTGGTGGCTCAGCAGTAAAGAATTCACCTGCAATGCAGGAGATGTGAGTTCGATCCCTTGGTTGAGAAGATCTCCTGAAGTAAAAAATGGCAACCCACTCCAATATTCTTTCTTGGAAAATCTCATCTATGGAGGAACCTAGTGGGCTACAGCCCACGGGGTTCCAAAAGAGTCAGACATGACTGAGCAACTGAACAGCAACAAGAAAAATGCCTTTGCTCAAGCTGTTTATTCTGTCTAAAATACCTGCCTATCTATATTTACCTAACACATTGTTAACAATCTCTGACTTCTCTTTGGATCCTTGACTTGCAATTAATCGCCTTTCCCCAGACTCCTACCATGAGCCTTTGGTTTGCACATTTCCCTGACCATTATCGCGGTCTACTTTGAATCAGAGTGACCTCTCTACAAATCAAGAGTTTAGGAATGGCTTGCAGGCAGTACCCACATTTCACCCTAGCTAAGTTTCTGTCACATAGAAGATGATTTTTGAATTCCCAGAATTAATCAATTATACCAGTTATGGTAACCAGAAGTGCCAGATCCATCTAGAGAGACAATTTGACCCTGCCAAAGTTTCCTCCCCTGAAAAATGAATGCAATGACACAGAGAAGTGGTAATATTGACACAATCATAAAGCGGGTGACAAATATAAAATACTAGAATGTTACTAATGAAAGCTGTCTAGTGAGCCCAGAAATTGTTCTAGCCAAGGAGAAAAAGTTTTCTCACTTCTGTGCTTGTTTTTCCCCATATTGCAAAGTTAATTTGTATCTAGCTCTTCTAAACTTTTATCTTGCTGGCTTTCAGTCTCCCAAATTCAAAAAAATATTGAATTACTCCTGACATCTAGCTGGCTTGATCTGGAGTGCATGCATAATTTAAGCTGATTGAATATTTTGCCACATTAGAGTAGAAAATATCTGAATCCCCAAAACAGTAAGAGAAAATGACAGGTTCAAATACCACTTGGCATCACCTTCCGCAAATTCTGCCAGGTAATTAAGGCCATCTAGGAGGCTGAAATGGAAATTTGCCTTTAGCTACAGGATTTGCTCATGAACACTCCAGGCCCAGAAAGATGACTCTTCTTAGTGGATACAAAGTCGTCTTTCCTTGGAAGCAAGATAAAATAAACACATTCCTCAGATTATTTGCTTTTTTCCTTTTTTAAAAAGATTTTTTTTGAATCGATTTCTTTTGGAACCAAAGAAAATAGTGTTTGAAAGATGCTTTCATTAGTAGAATTTATTTAGCTTTGAAATATACAAAAAAGACACTTCTAAAACCCTCAAGTTTAGTTAGGAAAAAAAAAATAACAAATCTACCAAATGGCTCAGGGTTATAGTTGCTCTTGGATTTCCCTCCTCACTCCAGTCTTGCACCTCCTCTAACTCTTTGATACCCTTGGGGCCATGAAACATGTTTTCCTCTCACTCTAGAGATGACCTTGTGCACTTGACCTGAATCCTGAGAGTGTGAAGATGAGGCATCTTCTGCTTCCACAATTGCAGCAGTATGACTATAGAATTGACAAAGCCAGAGAGAAAATCTACCAGGAAGCAGGATGTGGCAAACTGGAAAATCAGGACAGAGAGGCAGCCGAGCCTCCAGCGTTGCCTGGAGGGAGGAACACGTAGGATCTGGGAGACTTCTGCACGCTGGGTGTAGGTGGACAAGCTCTCTATTGTAGTGCAGGGGTATTTCATCAGACCTCGCTGAGCCAGGGTACTCCTTAGGGCTCTCAATTTCTTTTTGTCTTCTTCCCATTCTCGTCAATAACAATTCTGATCTTCCTTTTGAGATGCCTTGACTCTGGGAATGGGGGTGGAGGGTGTGAAGATTCTGGTCCCTGGAAGGGATGGGTGCAATCTTGAACACTTATTGAGGGCCTTGCACTGGCTGAGCTCTGGGAATTTGGCAGGAAAGTAAGAAAAGCCTGCCCTCACGGAGTTTCCATTCTTAGAAGAGGAAGATGGACAATAACATGAACAAGCAAACAAGATCAACTGATACAATAGTGAAGGTCATAGAGAAAGTTTTACAAGGTGAGTTTGGGGAGGGTAACTAGATGGGGGGAGGGTACTGCAGATGGAGTGGTTGGGAAGGCACTCTTTGACTAGAGACCTGGATGAGAAGAAGGAGGCAACCATGTCAAGATCTGGGAGTTCTAAGCAAAGGAAATAGCAAGAGCAAAGGCTCTGAGGCAAGCATGAGTCTACAGTCAAGAAAAGGAAGGAGGGCTGTGTGTCTGGAACACAATAAATACAAGGGTGAGCAGGAAGAGTGGGCTTGGAAAAGTCTGAAGCTGAATGCTTCTATAAATGCTAAGAAAATAGAACTTGAGAAGCTGAGAAGTGGGAAACCAAACAGACCTTGGACCAAAGTGAATTAAGATGGACAACAGGCTACCTGACATTTCCCCGAAGAATTTTTTCCACCAGCCAGTGCTAAACAGTAACCCTTCTTCATTATCTTTTCTCCCTCAAGAAAACCCTCCTATTCTTGGAACTACCAAGGCAATTCTCCTAACACACCTGTTTGTTCACACCATGGGCTTTCACACCTACTGTCCCTTTGTTCAGAATGCCTTTACTCCAATCTCTGCCTGAAGACATCTTGTTCCCACTCTTCCAAATTCAGCCAAAGTATCCTCCCTGTACCTACACCAAACAAAGGTGGAATGTTCCTGCAGAAGTTTGTAGAACTCCATTATAACATCTTTCCAATTGTATTGTGTTTGTTGCTCTAATCAAAGGCCAGGAGTTCCAAAAAGGACAGAACACTTTCTTATACATCTTTCCAGTTTCCATACCCAATGGGGCACTAGATAGATGGTAGGAGTTCAGTAAATGCTTTGCAGGAAGGAACAGAGACAGGAGGGAAAGCAGAGAAGAAGAGAGCAGAGGGGGAGAGGTGACAAAGATTCTCTCCTTGACCAATCATCTCTGATCAGATCAGAATTCTGAATTCTCTTCCCAAGTAGACCCTCACTTTTAGGCTTCTGTGTTTGTCTTTACGTTGTCCAATTTCAGCAAGGATCTTGTGAAGTTGGTTTAGCTAGAACTCCCCCATCGTCCATGTCTGACCTCCCTCCATACTCATTCAGGTTCCTCATACTTCACCATCCCGCAGATGAAGTCTGATCACTCTGGTCTGCCATCAGAATCCCCCTTTATCTCTGATGCTTTCTCTCAGTAATTTTCCATCACTCATTCCCAACTTGCTCTTTGGCTGTAAGTTCCCACTTTTCTTTGTTGTATTGAGTTGGGCGCAACTCTCTTCTACTGTAAAACTTTATTGCAGTGGTTCCTACAACTGTCCTATAGTCCTTTTTGAATAAAATCTGCCTTACCATCTTTCACAAATGTCATGAATAATTTTTGTTAACAGAAGGAGGAAGGGAGTAGGGAAGGAGAAGAAGGGAAGAAATAAAGAAGGAAAAGAAAGAGCAAGAAAGGAAGGAAGGAGGGAAAGTAGAAAGGAAGAAGAGAAGAAAGGAAGAGTTTAAATTGCAAAATGAAGCAAACTGGTTTAATTCTGGGATATTGGTAGTTTAAAAAAGAAAGGGAAATAAATGCACCAGAAAAAAATATTTTTGTAAGAAAAGTTATATTCACTTGGGAAATTATTCTTTTGCCCTGCTAAAACCAATATAAAATCCCTCCCACACTTCTTTTCAAAGGTATTTCCATATGAGTCACAATTCCTACCAATCCCAAATTATATAGATCAGTATGGCAGCAATTAGGTATATAAGGAGCTAGCAGGGAAGAATGACAGCTGTTGAACTCTGTGATGGAAACAGAAAATCTGGGCACAAGGGCTCATCTCTCTGACTAGTGACAGAGAGATTGAGAATCTGAGGCACTCCCAGGAAGTAGTCTTTCTAGTGTGAATTATTCAGTTCAGTTCGGTTCAGTCGCTCAGTCGTGTCTGACTCTTTGCGACCCCATGAATCGCAGCTCGCCAGGCCTCCCTGTCCATCACCAACTCCCGGAGTTCACTGAGACTCACGTGCATCGAGTCCGTGATGCCATCCAGCCATCTCATCCTCGGTCGTCCCCTTCTCCTCCTGCCCCCAATCCCTCCCAGCATCAGGGTCTTTTCCAGTGAGTAGGGAGACAGAAATGAACAATAGAGAAATGAGATGGTTAAATAACGGTGAGGTACCCCAGGCTTGGAATGGAGTATACTCCCAAGGGCGGCTTTCCTTTGGTGAGGAGAGTGGCAGCAGCGGGGAAGGAGCCGGGACAGAGGACACCTGGGGCAGACAGGTTCCCAGAGTATAAGTACGCTGTGAACAACGGCCCTGTTTTCTAACCCAGTGGGTTTCGGTCTTGGCGTCACATTCTAAGTTATCCACTAAATCATAGTGCCTGGACCCCAGACCACCTACATAAGAATTTCTGGAGATGGGGCAGTAGCATCAGTGTTTCTAAAAAGCTTGCCACACTCAGATCCAAGTGATTACAACTTATTTACTTAGCACCATTCACTAAGCTGGTTCACATGCACTGCTTTATTTAATCTAGTTGGAGAAGGAAATGGCAGCCCACTCCAGTGTTCTTGCCTGGAGAATCCCAGGGGTGGGGGAGCCTGGTGGGCTGCCGTCTTATGGGGTCGCATAGAGTTGGACATGACTGAAGAGACTTAGCCGCGGCAGCAGCAGCATGCGTGCATACTAAGTCACTTTAGTAGTGTCTGACTCTTTGTGACACTAGGGACTGTAGCCCACCAGGCTCCTCTGTCCGTGGGATTCTCCAGCAAGAACACTGGAGTGGGTTGCCATGCCCTCCTCCAGGGGATCTTTCCGACCCACGTCTCCTGTGTCTCCTACATTGAAGGCTGATTCTTTACCACTGAGTCACCAGGAAAGCCTTAATCTGGTTTATAAAGCAAGCTAAAACCAAAGCTCAGAGACGAGAAGGAACCTCATTCTAGGTCATTACAGCTAATTACAAGGTTCAAACCTTTGCCTCCAGACGTCAAGCTCAACTTGTATTCAGTACAGCAGACCAGTTCAGGGACCTGCTTCCAGATCCTGTCTCAGTAGAGAATCTGATCTTGAGTGATTCTGCTCTCCCCTTTCTATGCCCTTTCTCCTTAACAGCTCCCTTTCCTCCTAACACCCCTTTTATGATCTGAGTAGTGACTAACCACTCGGCAGGAATCGGTTTTGTGGGCAGCGTTCCTGTGGGGAAATGTTCTCTTTGAAAGAACACTGACAAATGAGGTAAAATGCAAACAGTTGGTGCATCTGGGTGAAGAGTATATGGGGATCTCTGGTTCTATACTTGAAATTTTCTGCAAGTTTGAAATATCAGAATAAAAAGGTACAAGAAGGAGAGGAGGAAGAGGAGGAGCAGGAAGGGGAGAAGAAAACATTGGCAGGATTCCATATAGATTAAACGGCGGCTTTGGTGATGAACCTGAAGGTTAGCCTGAAGGTCTGGAGGCCTGAGTCTGTTCCTGACTCAGCCACTGCTCTGCTCTGAAGCCTTGACCACCCTCATTCCAGATTTCTTACCAGGAAAATGGGGGAGCTGGAGTAGATTATCCCTGTAAAGTTTATTGATGCATGGCAAACCACCCCAAATCTTAGTGACTTAAAACAAAAATCGATTATTATTTTTCCTTGTTTTTTTGGACCAACTAAACCCACCTGAGTGAGTCTCCCTTGGGGAACTCTGATGGGGTGACAGCGAGATAAAAGTTGGACTTGGCATTACCTGGCTCCAATGGGCTGGACATCCAAGGTGGCTGGTGTACATCCCTTACAGTTCATCTTGGCTTTTGGCTGGGAGCCCAGATGGGGCTGTTGAGCCATAACATCTATACTTTAATATCTTATTAAATAAGCATGATGATGCTCTCCTCAATTATGGCATGCATTCTTTTAAAGGATATCTTTAATAAATTAGATGTCCCATACTCATATGAATAGTATTATTATTGCTGTTATTTACATTCTGCTGGCCATTGGCTGTTACCACCTTGCTAACTGCCATCCTGTTGGTGTCTGAGTGTTTCTTCTGACTACTCCCTCCCCTAGCAGTCTTTGAGTTCCTAGTCACTCACTGGAAATGTAGCCACCTAGGAATTCCAAAGTAGCAACGGGGAAATACTTAGGAAAAATTGTGTGGGATTTTCTTTTCTTTTTTTTTAATTATTATTTTTCCTTGTTTTTTTGGACCAACTAAACCCACCTGAGTGAGTCTCCCTTGGGGAACTCTGATGGGGTGACAGCGAGATAAAAGTTGGACTTGGCATTACCTGGCTCCAATGGGCTGGACATCCAAGGTGGCTGGTGTACATCCCTTACAGTTCATCTTGGCTTTTGGCTGGGAGCCCAGATGGGGCTGTTGAGCCATAACATTTATACTTTAATATCTTATTAAATAAGCATGATGATGCTCTCCTCAATTATGGCATGCATTCTTTTAAAGGATATCTTTAATAAATTAGATGTCCCATACTCATATGAATAGTATTATTATTGCTGTTATTTACATTCTGCTGGCCATTGGCTGTTACCACCTTGCTAACTGCCATCCTGTTGGTGTCTGAGTGTTTCTTCTGACTACTCCCTCCCCTAGCAGTCTTTGAGTTCCTAGTCACTCACTGGAAATGTAGCCACCTAGGAATTCCAAAGTAGCAACGGGGAAATACTTAGGAAAAATTGTGTGGGATTTTCTTTTCTTTTTTTTTAATTCATAAAATTACATTTATTCACTCTTTTTTTTTTAATTTTAAAAAATATTTTAATATTACTGACATATAGTTGACTTGCAACACTGTGTTAGTTTCAGGTTACAGCAAAGTGATTTGGTTATACATATACATATATTCATTCTTTTTTAGATTCTTTTTTCATATAGGTTATCACAGAATATTGGGTACAGTTCCCTGTGCTATATAATAGGTCTTTGTTGGTTACCTATCTTATATGTATTAGTGTGCCTGTGTTCATGCCAAGTTCCTGATTTATCCCCCCATACACATTTCCCCTTTGGTAACCATAAGCTCATTTTTGACACCTGTAAGTTCACTTCTGTTTTGTAAACAAGTTCATTTGTACCTTTTTTTAAAGATTAGATTCTGCATATGAGTGATATCATATGATACTTGGCTTTCTGTGTATGACTTATTTCACTTAGTATCATGTGCTGTAGGGCTACCCATGATGCTACAAATGGCATGATTTCATTCTTTTTTATGACTGAGTAATGTTCCATTGTCTATATGTACATCTTCTTTATCCATCCCTCTGTTGATGGACACGTAGGTTGATGCTGTGTCTTGGCTATTATAAATAGTGTTGCAACGAACATTGGGGTGCATATATCATCTTGGACTATGGTTTTCTCCAGATATATGCCCATGAGTGGGATTACTGGATCATACGGTAGTAAAATCTGTGATTGTTTTTAAACATTAGTAACTGTAATATGGTGGGCTTCCCAGGTGGCTCAGTGGTAAAGAATCTGCCTGCAATGCAGGAGACACAGGTTTGATCCCTGGGTTGAGAAGATCCCCTGGAGAAGGAAATAGCAACCCACTCCAGTATTCTTGCCTTGGAAATACTGTGGACAGAGAAGCCTGGTGGACTACAGTCCACAGGGTCACAAAAGAGTTGGACACGACTTAGCAATTGAACAAAAACAACTGTAATGTGGTAGATAGTTACAACTACACTCCCAGATGCATCCTCTTTCATACCCTTCCCGTGATGGGTATGGGAAATATGCAATGTTTGGGCCTTCCTGGAAACCCATTAGAATCAGAGCGGTCCACAGGCAGAGAGCTCATGTCCCAACTGAGAAAGTTTACTCCTGCTTTTTAGTTTGCATACTTGCTTTAATCGATTACAGATTTACATTTAAAGTCGACAATTCCATGATTTGTTTCAGAAAGGAGTAAGTCCCTTTCCTGAAAAATCCCCTCCCCAGAGACAGTTGCTTTCTATTATTTCAGCTAGGTTTTAGTTTAGTTTGGTATTTATTCCAGATATTGCTACTTCTTGATTTTTTTTCTCCCTCTTCCATTATCTCATATACACATCCTTCCAGGCTATCCAAATATTCTCATGACAGTTACATATTAATCTGGGCCAGGTCAATGTTCTCTGTTTTTTTGTGTGTTTTTTTACAATTATGTAAACACCCTTCCCAGCTGAATCCTGTGGTGTTTACTGATCACTTTTCCTTTCTAAATAATTGCTTTTCTTAGAGCTAATGATTGTCTTGCTACTGTTGTTGTTTAATTTACTTATCTTTCTATGTAGGTAACACAGATTCATCCAAATCTCTGTCAGCTATTCAGCTCTCATTTCAAAATATTCAGAAACATCAGTTATTCCATCACTTATATATGTTTTGAGGAATTCTAGCTTTTGTTATTTTCCCCCTTGTTTAAAGAAAGTACATTCTTTGGCAGGGCAGAGCTCTCTGAAAAAGAATATACTGAAGGTAAAATTTCGAGAACTTGCATTTCTGAAGATGTCTTTATCTTGTTCTCAAATCTGATTTGATAATATGGTTGGGTATTATGTCTAACTTATGAATCATTTTATTAGGGGAAGCACACTGACTGAAGCTGCCCACTCTGGCCAGGAACCATAGTAACCATTTGCATGAGTTGTTTTACAACAGGAGGTCCTGGTAAGGAACATGGAACTAATAAGCCATCACCAACCAAAAGAGTTCAGGAAAGGTCAAAAGGAGACACCACATGTTTGACCACCTGCCAGAATCCTCTCTGGCATCCATCTTGGCTGAACAAGGCATGCACCACCAGGAAGGACTCTGAGTCAGAATGACTGGCTAAAGACAACCTGGAAACTAGTCCCATTACCATAAAAGACTGCGAGCTACGTGGCAGAGCTGTTCTCCTGGGTTCCCTTACGCTACTGCTCTCCCCCCAGGTGCCCTTTCCCAGTAAAACCTCTTGCTTTGTCAGCACATGTGTCTCCTTAGACAATTCATCTCTGAGTGTTAGACAAGAGCCCAGTATCAGGCCCTGGAAGGGGTCCCCCCTTCCTGCAACAATTTCATTCCGAATTTTGAATGCTCCCCTACACCATCTTCTAGCTTCTTGTATGACTGCTGAAATAAATCTGAAATGATTCTAACTCTTGATCTTTTAAATATTATTGCAACTTTACCTCTCCTCTCCTCTCATTTCCTACTAGTACTAGTCGTAAGAAAAGTTTATTAGAAGCTCTGGAGTTAAAGAGGAGTGAACTTGCTGAGTGAGAACTCTAACGGTGAGTTTGGGTCATTTTATATCAAATTTGTAAATCTTTCCTCTTTCTGGGGAAGAATCCTCCGTTCTCCAGTCTTATATTGGAGGACACAGCCTGGTAGCTGGCATTCTTAGAGCTGTGTTGGCAGAGCTGGCTGGAGACCTGAATGTTTAGGACACGAAAGTTTTCTTGTCCTGTTTTCATAATGGTGCCATACTATCAGCTGCACCTAGAATCCTCTAGCCCAGGGAATATTGTTTTATTCCATCCAGAGAACACATTTCAAGTCTTCTATCAGAGAGGGGGAGGGTATATACCTGGCTGCAATGTGTGAGGGAAGCAATCTAGAGATCTGTGTCATAAACAGACTTTTAAGCAGACTTTTTTTATTCCTTCCCAAGTCCTAAGGGACTTGGTGTGAATTCATAAGTTTTTGAGGGATTCTGCATGTAAATAGGTTCTTTGTCAACTTTTACCAGTACTAGTTTAAGATTCAGCTTTTTCTGGGCTGCTAATTAGTAACCATTCATTTGCATTTCACTTCCGAAAATGTTGCTTGCAACTTTATCTCTTTTCACTTTCTCTACTCCTGTGGATTTTTACCTTCTAAGGTACCTCTCTTCACTGTGGTTTCAATAGAGTTTTGGGAATGGAGCAAAACAATGTACATTTTTTCCAACCCACCATCTTTATCTTTATCAAATGTTCCCTGAGGATGATGCCTGCAATTGGTAAGATCAGAGGTTAGAGTAGAAAGATTCAGATCACAATATTTCCTCAGGATTAAAGGGATTGAATTCTTAGGGCAAGTTCTCATTCCAATTTGCATTCTCACTTTGTGTAATTATCAAGGACATCACATTATTACCACTGAGTCCTATCAAAATAAGATGATAATAGCAATGATTCACTGAGCGGTTACTCCATGCCACTGCCGAGCCAAGTACATTACAAACCGTCTCGTTTAATTCTCATACCGACTGACTGCATACCATAGGTAGTTTTATTATTATCATTTTTTAAATGAGGAAAATAATGCTTGGAGAGATAAAATAACTTGCCCAAGGTCATAAAACTATAACTTGGAGGAATGAGGATTCAAACAAGGGTCTGTCCAGCTGGTAGTTGCTTTATTGTGAGGTTTCTGCTTTTTGGAGTTTTTCCTGCCTTGGCTGATGAAGGTTACTTGCATTGCAGGCGGATTCTTTGGCTGCAATTACTTGGCTGTACCATCACTATGGCCCCGCCACCACTGATGCTGCTGTATGGGTGTGCTCCCTGCAACATCAGTTTCACAGGATTCATTTAATAAGGGTACAAATCCCTGAAGAGTGACATTCTTGGACGAGGAAATAGAGATCAGAAGGAAACTATGGTTGCACAGAGGGGAGGCAATACAGCACAAGCCCAGGAAACTCTGTCCATATCAAATTTTTTCTCCCTGAAGTACTGGCTCAATTATTCCTACATTGCACACAACAAATTAATATTTGGCACATTTTCCAACTGGGGGTATGCATCCTGCTTGGGGAATCAGCCATTACTATGACAACAACTTCTTTATTTTTTTCTAAAGGAATGTTATAATTAGCTGTCACATGAAATCAGATACAGCAGCTGACATCCTTGTCAGACCCTCTAACCCTAGCCATTTAAGATTTCTTGGTGGCAGGAAGCACCAATAGGAGCTTTGGCCAAGTGGGTGTCTCCAGATTCAAGAAACTTCTCATTAAGACAACCTAACTCTAATTAGATGCTGCCTCACTTTCAAGCATATAAGAGAAATAAGACTCTGCAAAAAAATATTCATGTTTATTGAGAGGTGGTTGACTCAAGAGAATATAATTGGTTTATTTCTCTAAGTGTAAGGAACCATTAAAAGTAAGATGCTACATGTTTGTATAGGCCAAGTTTTGTATAAGGATATGTAAGTTGATTTTACTTGATCTGCAGCTGGAAAAGCACAAGTAGAAATGGGAAACTAACTTCCTACCCTGCCTACATTGTGCCAGGTGTCTTGTTAAACTGTCACAAATGCACTACGCATTGAAACCTTGCCTACAATTTAGTTCAGTTCAGTTCAATCACTCAGTCGTGTCCGACTCTTTGCAACACCATGAATCACAGCATGCCAGGCCTCCCTGTCCATCACCAACTCCCGGAGTTCACTCAGACTCACGTCCATTGAGTCAGTGATGCCATCCAGCCATCTCATCCTCTGTTGCCCCCTTCTCCTCCTGCCCACAATCCCTCCCAGCATCAGAGTCTTTTCCAATGAGTCAACTCTTCGCATGAGGTGGTCAAAGTACTGGAGTTTCAGCTTCAGCATCATTCCCTCCAAAGAAATTCCAGGGCTGATCTCCTTCAGAATGGACTGGTTGGATCTCCTTGCAGTCCAAGGGACTCTTAAGAGTCTTCTCCAACACCACAGTTCAAAAGCATCAATTCTTCGGTGCTCAGCTTTCTTCACAGTCCAACTCTCACATCCATACATGACCACAGGAAAAACCATAGCCTTGACTAGATGGACCTTTGTTGACAAAGTAATGTCTCTGCTTTTGAATATGCTGTCTAGGTTGGTCATAACTTTTCTTCCAAGGAGTAAGCATCTTTTAATTTCATGGCTGCAGTCACCATCTGCAGTGATTTTGGAGCCCCCCAAAATAAAGTCTGACACTGTTTCCACTGTTTCCCCATCTATTTAGGACCTTAGTCAGCAAAGTAATGTCTCTGCTTTTGAAAATACTGTCTAAGTTGAACATAACTTTTCTTCCAAGGAATAAGTGTCTTCTAATTTCATGGCTGCAGTCACAATCTGCAGTGATTTTGGAGCCCCCAAAAATAAAGTCTGACACTGTTTCCACTGTTTCCCCATCTATTTCCCATGAAGTGATGGGACCGAATGCCATGATATCATTTTCTAAACGTTGAGCTTTAAGCCAATTTTTTCGCTTTCCTCCTTTACTTTCATCAAGAGGCTTTTTTGTTCCTGTTCACTTTCTGCCATAAGGGTGGTGTCATCTGCATATCTGAGGTTATTGATATTTCTCCAGGCAATCTTGATTCCAGCTTGTGTTTCTTCCAGTCCAGCGTTTCTCATGATGTACTCTGCATAGAAGTTAAATAAGCAGGGTGACAATATACAGCCTTGATGTACTCCTTTTCCTATTTGAAACTAGTCTGTTGTTCCACATCCAGTTCTAACTGTTGCTTCCTGACCTGCATACAGATATCTCAAGAGGCAGGTTACATGGTCTGGTATTCCCATCTCTTTCAGAATTTTCCACAGCTATCTCACGTTGAAGGTCAGGAACGTTGGCGGTGAGGAGATACCCCTCGTCCAAGGTAAGGAGCAGCAGCTGTGTTTTGCTGGAGCAGACGTAAAGAGATACCCCATGCCCAAGGTAAGAGTAACCCAAGTAAGATGGTAGGTGTTGCAAGAGGGCATCAGAGGGCAGACACACTGAAACCATACTAACAGAAAACTGGTCAATCTAATCACAGTAGGACCACAGCCTTGTCTAACTCAATGAAACCAAACTATGCCTGTGGGGCAACCCAAGATGGGCAGGTCATGGTAGAGAGGTCTGACAGAATGTGGTCCACTGGAGAAGGGAATGGCAAGCCACTTCAGTATTCTTGCCTTGAGAATCCCATATCTAATCACACTAGGACCACAGCCTTGTCTAACTCAATGAAACCAAACTATGCCTGTGGGGCAACCCAAGATGGGCAGGTCATGGTAGAGAGGTCTGACAGAATGTGGTCCACTGGAGAAGGGAATGGCAAGCCACTTCAGTATTCTTGCCTTGAGAATCCCATGAAGAATATGAAAAGGCAAAATGATTGGATACTGAAAGAGGAACTCCCCAGGTCATTATGTGTCCAATATGCTACTGGCGATCAGTGGAGAAATAAGTCCAGAAAGAATGAAGGGATGGAGCCAAACAACAGCTGTGGATGTGACTGGTGATAGAAGCAAGATCTGATGCTGTAAAGAGCAATACTGCATAGGAACCTGGAATGTCAGGTCCATGAATCAAGGCAAATTGGAAGTGGTCAAACAAGAGATGGCAAGAGTGAACGTTGACATTCTAGGAATCAGCAAACTAAAATGGACTGGAATGGGTGAATTTAACTCAGATGACCATTATATCTACTACTGTGGGCAGGAATCCCTCAGAAGAAGTGGAGTAGCCATCATGGTCAAGAAAACATTCCAATATGCAGTACTTGAATGCAATCTCAAAAATGACAGAATGATCTCTGTTTGTCTCCAAGGCAAGCCATTCAATATCATGGTAATCCAAGTCTATGCCCCAACCAGTAACACTGAAGAAGCTGAGGTTGAACGATTCTATGAAGATCAACAAGACCTTTTAGAACTAACACACCAAAAAGATGTCCTTTTCATTATAGGGGACTGGAATGCAAAAGTAGGAAGTCAAGAAACACCTGGAGTAACAGGCAAATTTGGCCTTGGAATACGGAATGAAGCAGGGCAAAGACTAATAGAGTTTTGCCAAGAAAATGCACTGGTCATAGCAAACACCCTCTTCCAACAACACAAGAGAAGACTCTACACGTGGACATCACCAGATGGTCAACACCGAAATCAGATTGATTATATTCTATGCAGCCAAAGATGGAGAAGCTCTATACAGTCAACAAAAACAAGGCCAGGAGCTGACTGTGGCTCAGATCATGAACTCCTTATTGCCAAATTCAGACTCAAATTGAAGAAAGTAGGGAAAACCACTAGACCATTCAGGTATGACCTAAATCAAATCCCTTATGATTATACAGTGGAAGTGAGGAATAGATTTAAGGGCCTAGATCTGATAGATAGAGTGCCTGAAGAACTATGGAATGAGGTTCGTGACATTGTACGGGAGACAGGGATCAAGACCATCCCCATGGAAAAGAAATGCAAAAAAGCAAAATGGCTGTCTGGGGAGGCCTTACAAATAGCTGTGAAAAGAAGAGAGGCGAAAAGCAAAGGAGAAAAGGAAAGATATAAGCACCTGAATGCAGAGTTCCAAAGAATAGCAAGAAGAGATAAGAAAGCCTTCTTCAGTGATCAATGCAAAGAAATAGAGGAAAACAACAGAATGGGAAAGACTAGAGATCTCTTCAAGAAAATTAGAGATACCAAGGGAACATTTCATGCAAGGATGGGCTCGATAAAGGACAGAAATGGTATGGACCTAACAGAAGCAGAAGATATTAAGAAGAGGTGGCAAGAATACACAGAAGAACTGTACAAAAAAGATCTTCACGACCCAGATAATCATGATGATGTGATCACTAATCTAGAGCCAGACATTTTGGAATGTGAAGTCAAGTGGGCCTTAGAAAGCATCACTATGAACAAAGCTAGTGGAGGTGATGGAATTCCAGTTGAACTGTTTCATATCCTGAAAGATGATGCTGTGAAAGTGCTGCACTCAATCTGCAAGCAAATTTGGAAAACTCAACAGTGGCCACAGGACTGGAAAAGGTTAGTTTTCATTCCAATCCCAAAGAATGGCAATGCCGAAGAATGTTCAAACTACCACACAGTCGCACTCATCTCACATGCTGGTAAAGTAATGCTCAAAATTCTCCAAGCCAGGCTTCAGCAATACATAAACTGTGAACTCCCTGATGTTCAAGCTGGTTTTAGAAAAGGCAGAGGAACCAGAGATCAAATTGCCAACATCCGCTGGATCATGGAAAAAGCAAGAGAGTTTCAGAAAAACATTTATTTTTGCTTTATTGACTATGCCAAAGCCTTTGACTGTGTGGATCACATTATATATTACTTGAGTTAATATATGGGGTATTACTGAAAGAGAAATATTTACCTTCTTAACAGCGCAAATAATAAATATTAAAATGTTCAAATAAAATTAGAAGCTGACATGTATCATAACTTTTACACTAAAAATGTATGAATTCAATGCAATACTTGCATTTAAATATGTAGTCCTAATGGATTTCCAAGTTTTGTTAGTGGTAAAGAACCTGCCTGCCAATGCAGGAGACCTAAGAGATGGTGTGTCTATCTCTGGGTCAGGAAGATGCCTGAAAGAGGATATGGCAACCCACACAAGATTCTTGCCTAGAGAATCCCATGGACAGAGGGGCCTGGTGGGATACAGTCTATAGGGTTGCAAAGAGTTAGACATGACTGAAGAGGCTTAGCACACAAGCAAGCATGTAGCACTAAAAATGTATGTAACAGAGATAAAGTTGGGGGATAAGCTCTTACTCCCTGATGATAACATCCTACACACAAAATGTCAGAACAGAGATAAGCAATGCCTCTAAAGTTATTTTTTCTTTAATAAATATAAAAAATGTTCACATCTCATTAGCAACTGAGATTATTCTATTTTAGATTTAAAATGTACTACAAATTTAAAGTGATATAAGTTTAGTATGAAGTACTTGGATGCAATCTCAAAAATGACAGAATGATCTCTGTTCATTTCCAAGGCAAACCATTCATTATCACAATAATACAAGTCTATGCCCCAACCAGGAAGGCCGAAGAAGCTGAAGTTGAACGGTTCTGTGAAGACCTACAAGATCTTTTAGAACTAACACCCAAGAAAGATGTCCTTTTCATTATAGGGGACTGGAATGCAAAAGTAGGAAGTCAAGAAACACCTGGAGTAACAGGCAAATTTGGCTTTGGAATGAGGAATGAAGCAGGGCAAAGACTAATAAGCATCTGAATGCAGAGTTCCAAAAAATAGCAAGAGGAGATAAGAATCCTTCCTGGGAAATCAATGCAAAGAAATAGAAGAAAACAACAGAATGGGAAAGACTGTAGATCTCTTCAAGAAAATTAGAGATACCAAGGGAACATTTCATGCAAAGATGGGCTTGATAAAGGACAGAAATAGTATGGACCTAACTGAAGCAGAAAATATAAAGAAGAGGTGGCAAGAATACACAGAAGAATTGTACAAAAAATATCCTCATGACCCAGAAAATCACGATGGTGTGATCACTCACCTAGAGCCAGACATCCTGGAATGTGAAGTCAAGTGGGCCTTAGAAAGCATCACTACGAACAAAGCTAGTGGAGGTGATGGAATTCCAGGTGAGATATTTCAAAACCTAAAAGATGATGCTGTGAAAGTGCTGAACTCAACATGCCAGCAAATTTGGAAAACTCAACAGTGGCCACAAGACTGGAAAAGGTCAGTTTTCATTCCAATCCCAAAGAAAGGCAATGCCAAAGAATGCTCAAACTATTTCACAACTGCACTCATCTCACATGCTAGTAAAGTAGTGCTCAAAATCCTCCAAGCCAGGCTTCAGCAATACGTGAACCGTGAACTCCCTGATGTTCAAGCTGGCTTTAGAAAAGGCAGAGGAACCAGAGATCAAATTGCCAACATCTGCTGGATCATGGAAAAAGCAAGAGAGTTCCAGAAAAACATCTATTTCTGCTTTATTGACTATGCCAAAGCCTTTGACTGCGTGGATCACAATACACTGTGGAAAATTCTGAAAGAGATGGGAATACCAGACCACCTAATCTGCCTCTTGAGAAATCTGTATGCAGGTCAGGAAGCAACAGTTAGAACTGGACATGGAACAACAGAGTGGTTCCAAATAGGAAAAGGAGTACGTCAAGGCTGTATATTGTCACCCTGCTTATTTAACTTCTCTAAAAAAAAAAAAAAAAAGGTGGAGAGAAATAAATAAGAATATTTGGTATTTCCCTGATTCATGGTCTTTTCCTGGTGGCTCAGATGGTAAAAAAAAAATCTGCCTGCAATGCAGGAGACCTAAGGAGGAGACCCAAGTTCGACCCTTGGGTCAGGAAGGTCCCCTGGAGGAGGGCATGGCAACCCCCTCCAGTATTCTTGCCTGGAGAATCCCATAGACAGAGGGGCAACTAACACTTTCACTTTCCCATGAACAACTGAGCAACTAACACTTTCACTTTCCCTGATTTGTATAGTTTCCACAAATCTACTGCTAATTCCTGACAATCCAGGGGTCCACACATCACTGATGATAGCTGGACAGAACATAGGAATCAAGGAGGATTAGAGACAGGCCAGCCTACTGCAGTGATAGGATCACTAATCACCCCTAGACCAACAGCAATGGTAAAGCTGATGGTATGCAGTGGTTGCGTGCTGTGCCTCCTCATTTTGCAGATGAGAAAACAGCCCTGTTGGTTGTGTTGCAAAAGTCACTTGGCCAGTTCACAGGATGACTAATCAGCAGAGGAAGAAAGCAGACTTCCAAAGCCAGAATGCCTTTCCCTCCATCACATAGGCTCATGGAGATGTTATGTTAGGATTTCTCATATAAACTCTCTGCCTAAAGGAATATTTGACTGGGTTTGCTCATAGTGAAATTTCAGACGATGTTTAAGGTGAGATATATTTATTCAGAAAAACGTTCACTTCCCCTTTTTAACATCAGATAGACAGTCACTTAATCCATCTACACATCCTAATCTCTCTAACTTGGCTGTGAAAACATAAAGCATTCTACATCCCAGTCAGGAAACAAAGTCACCGTCATCATCCATTTCACCTTCTTTCCCGTCAGATGTGCTAATTAAAGATTCTGTAATGTTATAACAATTTGCTTTGCCTACCCTCAGGCCCATCAGATATCTGCAGATAATGACTGGATCATACAAGACTTGTAATTTTCTTCTTCTCTGAGTTACATTCCATTTTGATAGACTTCACAGATACACATTGGAAATAAGGGTTCTTCTGTTTCAATAGTGTTGGCGGCCTTTCCTTTTCTCTTACTTTTCACTGAGAAAACACGTAGCAAAGACATTGTTATTTTTCTTTACATAAATCTGATACAGAGAAGGCTGGACAGAGAGTATGGAAGCTGCATATTATTCTTCCCCTATTCTCAGACTATTTTCTTCAATTGGAAAGAAAAGCTCATCTTGAACTCCATTCCATTATTAATTTGGCCCTGAGAAAGCTATTTAAGGTTTCAGAGCCTTAGTTTTCTTTTTAGTCTTTTAGTTGAGGATAATAAAACATAGTTCAAGGTGAGAGGGTTGATAGAATTAAATTAAATCATATTTACAAAAGGGCACTGCAATATGTCAAATACATAATCAACGATAAATGGCTGCTTAATGTAGTAAAATGTGCCGAGTGACTAATATGTGTCAGCCACTGTGGAAAGTGTAGAATTGTTAAAAGAACTAATAATGACATTAAATCAGTAATTAATATTAATATCTACCATTTGTTCAATAAATCTCACTGGGCACCCAATAACATAGCAGGCGTTGTGCTGGGCTGTAGGCCGTCCCTGTCCTCAAGTTGCTCATTGTCTCATTTGAGGAGACAGAAGCAAACAGGCAGTTTATAATACAATGTGATCAGCATTACTAAAAGCTTGAATACAGGGGAGGAGTAGCTAATCCAGGATTACAGATGTCAGGGAGGGTTTCACTAAGGAGGTGATGACACATGAAGTGGATGAAGCGGGGATAACTTTTGAGGAAGACATAACAATTTCCACAAAGTCCTGAAAGCAAAAGAAAACACAGAACATTCAAGGATTGCTTGTTGTCTAATGTAAAATAAAAGTTGGAGGTAGCAAGTAATGAGAGATGATGCTGTAGCAATACAAAAAGCCTGGATTATTAAAGATCATAGGAAGTTTAAGAGACTCAGACTTCAATATAAAGGAAACGAAGAGACATTAACCAGGGTAGTGGCATTATCAGATTTGAGCTTTTGATGGTCACTCTGGCTTCAGTCTGGACAATGGATCGAGTGAACACAGGAGGACAAGGAAATACTGCTCAGGTCCAAGTAAGGAATGGTAGGAGCTTAGACTAGGTTTGTTGTTCAATCACTGTTGTGTCTGACTCTTTGTGACCCCATGAACTGCAGCATGCCAGGCTTCTTTGTCCTTCACTATCTCCCAGAGTTTTCTCAGACTCACGTCCATTGAATCCATAGTCCATTGCCAATAGGTTAGCTGGCAATAAAGAAGGATAGAAGATGATAGACTTGAAAGAAGTTGGAAAATATCTAGTGACTGAGTGAGCCTGGAAGCATCAAGCTGACTTGAGTGTCCAGATGAACATAGGTGCCATTCACTTAGCAAGGGACTCAGGAAGAGAAGCTGGTATGGGATGGGGTAGGTGGAAAACACTGTGATACCCAGACTTTAAATCTGAAAGCAGGCAGCAATAGCTGAAAATCTATTTCTATAAAGTATAGAAATGCTTTTCTAAACAGAGAAGGAAAAGGTAACCTACTCCAGTATTCTTCCCTGGGAAATCCCATGGAAAGAGGAACCTGGTGGGCTACAGTCCATGGGGTCACAGAAAAGTTGGACACAGCTCAGCTAGTAAACACCAGCAACAATAGAACTAAAAGAGGACCATCTGTAGACAAGAGAAGTGGCTATGAGATAGGGCTAAACAAGCTGACAGTCAGGATGGCCTCTCAGAGGTTTCTGTGTATCTGCAGAACTCAAAAAGCAAGAACACTCAGATTCAGGTTTATTAACTAACCTGATCTCCAGTTATTAGGCTAAGTCTACAATATATCCCATAGCTTATGGAGAAGTCATAGGGACTTAATAGTTGCTGAAGCTGGATAATGCATACATGAAGGTTTATTGTACTCTTCTGTCTTCTTTTGTATGTTTTAAATTCTCCATAATGAAAGATTTTAACAGGTAAGCTGACCAAACAGTTTTGATAAAGCAATCAATCTTTACAATGCCACAAGCAAGCTAATTCAGAGACATCACCTCTTGATGACATCTCCAGGGCCTTTCCAAGGAGGGTCCTCAGACAAAGACAGTGCACAGCACCCTCCTCTGAACCACCTGAGCATCACCATTACATCATATACTCCAGATCATGCCAGAGCATCTTCTCCACCATCCAAGTGTCACTTCCTCTGGGAAATCCTCCTGGCTGCACCACTGCCTCCAGCTGAAGGAATGACTGGTCCTTCTAATGTGCTTTGACCACAGAATGTTTCCCTAGGTTTCCTGGGTTAATTTATAATGATTCCTGAATTCTTGACCCTGCTGTAAGCCCCTCACATGCATAACTCATCTCTGAATCTCTAGTTCGGAACACTTTTGGTTGCTAAAGAAACATTTGTGGAATGAATCTTTCTTCGTATGTCTTCCTCATTTGTGGGAATGAGTCAGATTTCTCAGAGTCAAGAATCTGTATGATCCTTTTCAACCCCGGCAAGACTGTCACTTCAGAACTACCTTGGATCTTGGCAAAAGAATACCCATCTTGTTTACCATACCTCTGTGTAGGAAACACTATGACTCTTTCGTCTCATCTAACAGTAGTGGAGCCCAGGAAGTTTCTCAGATATGCTAGAACAGGATACTAGAGAGTGTATAAACAGGTACAAAAATATAGAACTATAACAAACTATATAAAAAACATTCCCTAAACATAAACTTTAAGTTGACAATTATCCTTAAGAATAAGACTCTCTCCTCTGAATTCTCTCTTCCACCATTCTCTGGAAAGTGAAATTGTCACTTTTCACCACTATATTTCTTTCATCAATAAAGTTTATAAAGTGCTAGTCTTCCCAAACTGATCTGCTCCCTAGTGCTCAAGCATGTTCTTCTCTTTCCCATTGTTCAACCTTTATTCTCACTTCTTTTTCTTCACCTGGTGGAGTTATGGCCTTCTGTCCAGTTACAGTGAACTTGGAGGTTCACTCAAGTGTTGCCTCAATTTCTTTCAGTCAGTTCAGTCGCTCAGTCGTGTCCAACTCTTTGTGACCCTGTGGATGCAACACGCCAGGCTTCCCTGTCCTTCACCATCTCCCAGAGTTTGCTCAAATTCGTGTCCATAGGGTCAGTGATGCCGTCCAACTATCTCATCCTCTGTCATCCCCTTCTCCTCCCACCTTCAATCTTTCCCAGCAGCAGGGTCTTTTCATATGAGTCAGTTCTTCACATCAGGTGGCCAAAGTATTGGGGTTACAGCTAGAGCATCAGTCCTTCCAAGGAATATTCAGGACTGATCTCCTTTAGGATGGACTGGTGGATCTCCTTGCAGGCCAAGGGACTTTCAAGAGTCTTCTCCAACACCACAGTTCAAAAGCACCAATTCTTCAGTGCTCAGCTTTCTTTATAGTCCAACTCTTACATCCATACATGACTATTGGAAAAACCATAGCTTTGACTAAATGAACCTTTGTCAGCAAAGTAATGTCTCTGCTTTTAATATGCTTTCTAGATTGGTCATAGCTTTTCCTCCAAGGAGCAAGTGTCTTTTAATTTCAATTCCTTTAACCCCAAACAATGTCCCTTTTCTACAACACATATCACTTTTTCATTTTATCACTTCTTGTCCTGTGTCATAGTTAGTTGTATTAATGTCTCCTATCCTGAAATAGCTCAAAAATTCTATGAGGTCAAGAGTCATATCTGAGTCCACGGAAAGTATCTCATCATGTCTGTATGTTGTCTTACACCTAACAAGTACTTAGCAAATAAATGAAATGAAGAATAAAAAGATAGGTTTGATTAATTTAAATGTTTTGTCAAATTGACTGTTAGTATTGGCACTGCATAGGCATTGCCTAGGCTGTTTTTATACCCTTTATTTCCCCAAATATTTGCTACAGTAAAGTTTGTGAGACTAGCTGGAAGTAAATCGATTTCCCCCAGTAAGCCACTAAAATCCAAGCAAAAGTAGAAAAGCTCTTTCGGAAGGAGACAGTCCAGGAAATCTAATGTGTGACGAGAACACTCAAAGTGAAGCCAATCTTGTTAATGGTATAGCTGACAATTTCATAACTTGTTCAAGGTTAATTCTGGGACTTTTGAGGTTGTGGTGGCTATTTTGCTTCTGTTGGGTGTTTGGTGAGAAACAATATCTGTGAACTGGGAATGATAGGCATTGCTTTATATTTTTAATTTTACTTGTGCTGCAATCTCTTTCTCTTTCCTAATTTCCTCCTCTCTCCTCTCCCCCTCTCTCTTTCTTGTTCCATCTCCCCTAAATCCCTTCCTTCCTCTTTTCCTCTTCTCTTTCATTCCCTTCCTCTGTAGCTTCTTCTTCCCTCTTCCATCTACCCATTCTCTCCTTCCTCCCACTACACCTTCTCTCTCCCCCATCATTTATTTTTAAATGTACATCAATAAGTTATCTATGTGAATCTGAAGCCTGAACTTAGATCTTTCCAGTGGGTGGTACAGAAAGTAGAGAGGGAGGGAGGGAGTCAGCTCCAGAAAATGGAGTCAATTCAGATGGTGTGGCACAGAAAATGTGGTGACAAGTGACAAGAGGGCATCCAGGCAAAAACTGGCATCAAAGAGATCTAACATGAGATTGTGGATTGCCCCCAAAGCTGGCTGGGGCAAGATGACCAAATTGGGGCAGGCAATGATTGGAGATCTGAAAGGGTTCTGAACTCAGGGAGGCAGTTTTAAGGAGGAGGTAGAGCCCAAGCCATTTATTTGTCTAGGGTTTGCCATACTTACTGTGGCTTAATTGACAAAAGCAATCAGAACTCTAGACTTGCAGGTCTGGGGAAATAACCCAGGTAGAGCCTCTCTCTGACAAAAGGGAAGAGAACATTGGAAGAGAAATTTCCCTAAAAAGAAATCAATAAAATATCTTGGTTACAGGAGCAAGGAAAGAGTCAAATTCCTAAAGCAGTCCACTCAGGCAGAGCAGGACAAGCCTGGGTTGCTGACCTAGTTCATCTTTAAAATAACTCAAAAAGGAACAGGGTTGGTTCTAGAAACTAGAGAAGGGATGATTGTTGTTGTTCAGGCACTAGGGTATGCCTGACTCTTTGCAACCCCATCGACTATAGAACACCAGGCTCCTCTGTTCTCCACTATATGCCAGAGTTTGCTCAAATTCATGCCCATTGAGTCCGTGATGTTATCTAACCATCTCATCCTCTGCCACCCTCTTCTCCTTTTGCCTTCAATCTTACCCAGCGTCAGCATCAGGATATTTTCCAATAAGTTGGCTTTTCTAGCCTCCAAATAAGGGTGTAGCTGTGGGTCATTCCATCATCAACCAGAAGTAGAAGCAGTGTCCTTAATGGTTATGATTGCAGATGACTGCCAGATCTGCCTGGGTTTGAATGCCAAGTATCTGACTTAGGACGTGAGGGACCTTGGGAAAGTACTTTGACCTCTCATTGCCTCAGTTTCTTATCTTTAAAGTGGAGGGAAACAGTATCAGTACAAGATGCTATTAAGAGAATTAAATGAATAGAGCCTGGAACATAGCATTTGTTATAAATAAATGAATGAACAAGATAACTTTTCTCCATATTCAAATATTTTCAACCAAAAGAATGTTTAAGGTCCTTCTGTTGCTGCTACTGCTGCTGCTAAGTCGCTTCAGTCATGTTCGACTCTGTGCGACCCCATAGACGGCAGCCCACCAGGCTCCCCCGTCCCTGGGATTCTCCAGGCAAGAACACTGGAGTGGGTTCCCATTTCCTTCGCCAATGCGTGAAAGTGAAGTCTCTCAGTCGTGTCTGACTCTTAGTGACCCCATGGACTACAGCCCACCAGGCTCCTCCATCCATGGGATTTTCCAGGCAAGAGTACTGGAGTGGGGTGCCATTGCCTTCTCCAAGATCCTTCTATTTACCCAATTAAACTGAACTACAACTAATAGAATCATTAGTTTTTCAGGGCAAATGATCCATTTTTCATTCACCAAGGTTAGACCACGTAAACTTGGTCTCATATTGAACCAACACAATAAAGGTTCAATATAAGGGTTGCTCTATCTGTGCTCACATCTTGGGAAATACACCAACATTGTTTTCATCACTTTTACTTTAAACGTCAGCCTCATCTTTGTCTCCCCACCTCTTGCTCTGACCCCAGGAGGCAGCATAGTATGACAGTTAAGAGGACAGGCTGTAGATTTAGGCATAACCGGATTAAAATGGGTCAATTCCTCCCCTTTTTAGATTGGCAAAAATGCCTATCTTTTCTGAGCTTTCGTTTCCTCATTTGTATGTGAGGATAACAATACCTACATCACAGAATTGTTGTGAGGATTAGATGAGATTTTGCATCCAAAGAATTTAACACATGACCACCCACAGTAAATGTTTAAAACCTTTTAAGCCTAAAATCATAGATCATAATCCAGTTGATTCTATCTTCTGAAATGTCTCCTAGCTCTGTCCCCTCTGCTTCTTCCTTCCACACCCCCTAGATTCTCTGTCAGGAGTTTGTGTGTATATCTCCCGACTGGACTATGAACTCCTTAGCAGAGGCAGGGACTTTTTGCCTGGATGCCCTCTTGTCACTCGTCACCATGTTTTCTGTCCCATACCATCTATCTCACCTTACTGCAAATGTTCGTAATAAATATTCAGCAAGTATTTGTTAAATAGACTCTGCCGAACTTGATTTTCTCCCTGTACTTGGTGTAATAAAGGAAAAAAAAAAGAGGCTAATAACCTCAAGGTTCTGAAGTGTCGTGATAATTCCTCGTGGACATTTGATGCAGAGCAAATGGCTCAGTAATTCAGTCAGTCCAAGTCACCACACAAGGACTCCACGCTAACATGGAGACTGGAGCCTGAAAACCCTTCCTACAGAAAAGTCTTCTTCTTCGACAACACATAGCAATATTTGTCTACAGGGGACAGAACAGGGTAAGAGGCTGAGAACCGGAAAGAAAAAGCCAAAGCCATAAAAGAAAACTCTCAGCTTCAAATATTTGAGTGTACGTATTTGTGTCATTGCTTATCACATTTTCAAACACAGTACCAATTAAGTCTGGCAGTTTCATTGACAACTGATGAAAAACACCATACTGTTACCCAGTTAAGTCTCACTGATCTTGCTATTTGATCTCTTTTTTCTGATGCCAGTAATTTGCCAGCTTCATTACTGACAATGTAAACTGCTCAGACTCCTATGAGAGACATTTTGGGGAGGGAAGGACATAACATTATTGTCCAGACTGACACAGTTCAAAAAAAAAAACACAAACAATTGAAAACCAGGTTCTTAATTGAGAACCAAGAATAATACAGTCCATAAAACAAGTCACTGCTATTTATAAGGCAAAGCTGAACACACAAATGGTAGTGTCCAAAAGAGGGAATTATTACAGCTTTGATTTTTCTAAGCTGATGGATTTCATCAGTTTAACTGAATTAATTGGCCTACCCGGTATGTGATTAACAGCATATGTAGAAATTAAGGAGACATATCATATAAGTGGCCTTATTCATTAAAACAGAGAAGGAAATGGCAACGCACTCCAGTATCCTTGCCTGGAAAATCCCACAGACAGATGAGCCCAGTGGGTTACAGTTCACGGGATCACAAAGAGTCGGATCCAACTTAGCGACTGAACAACAACAATTCGTGAAAACATAACAGAAAATTCTGTTCAAAATGAACAGTTTTTTTGGCTTTTCCAATGCTTGAAATCCCACCATTATTTTCAACCTGTAGAACTTTTCTGACCTAAAAAAGGTAATCGTCAACTAATCAGCATCTGGGCAAGTTTTAAAAAATAAAATTGTTAGGTAGAAGAGACCAGGTTAGAAAAGGTATGAGAATGGGGTTGTGGGTTTTAGAAAATGGAAACGATAGCATTCTCTCAGCTCAGATCAACAGCCTCGCATCAATGACTGGGAGACAGAGGTGGAAAGACAACTCTGTCCATTCAGCCAGCAAAAAGCAGACCAACTGATTGATCACTTCCTGCCTGCTGCTCCTGCTACTGAGCTTTCATCATTTTTCTCCGAGACTACCTCTCCACACAAACGTCTACATTTCTTCTAAAATTTTGTCTGATCGTGTCAATCACCTGATTTAAAATTTTTCATGGGCTTACACTTCACAGTAAAATTAGCCCCACATTCATTAAGCTCAAATTTCCTGTCTTAAAGTCTTCATCCTCCAGGCCACCTCCCCATAAACTCCATGTATCGAAACACACAACTTCCTTCCAAAGTTCTGAGTTTTAGCCTTTGTGCCTCTTTCCAAAAGCAATTTTCTTCTCTGTCTTTTCTGCTAGGTGGTCTCCCAAGCACTTTTCAAGGATGAGATTAAAGATTACTTTTTTGGAGATATATTGATTTGCATCATATTTGAGATTTCACATATAAGTGATATCATGTGGTATTTGTCTTTCTGTCTCTTACTTCCCTTAGTATGACAATCTTTAGGTCTATTCACATCATTGCAAATCCACATATCTATGAAACAAAAGCAGATTCACAGATATAGAGAAAAGAACTGTGGTTGCCAAGGTGGGACAAGGAATGAAAGGGAGGAATGGGTGTTTTGGATTAGCAGAGGCAAACTATACTATATAGGATGGGTAAATCACAAGGTCCTACTGTATAGCACTTCCCTGGGCTTCCCTGGTGGCTCAGACGGTAAAGCGTCTGCCTACAATGTGGGAGACCCGGGTTCGATCCTTGGGTCAGGAAGATCCCCTGGAGAAGGAAACGGCAACCCACTCTAGTATTCATGCCTGGAAAATCCTATGGACCGAGGAGCCTGGTGGGCTACATACAATCCATGGGGTCGCAGAGTCGGACATGACTGAGCGACTTCACTTCACTTCACTGTATAGCACAGGGAGCTATATTCAATATCATGTGACAAACCATAAATGAAAAGAATGTGAAAAAGAAAACACACACATATGTATAACGGAGTCACAGTGTTTTACATCACTAAAATAGTTTTTAAAAATAGCTTTTGGTAAAGCTTCATTGGACTCACTCAGCCAGAATGAATCACTCCTTCCTGTGTGACTGTACAAAACCGAATTCATACTATGTGACTGTCTCACTGAAAAAACAGTGGCTGTCTGTCTCTTCATTTATGTTAGACTGTGAGGGCAGAGACTATGTGTTTCGGAGGCAACGAGATGTTTTCAGGAAAACATTTTATTTCCCTTCTGAGCACACAGAAGGACCACACCTCCCAATTATAACATGTGCAGATGTGGCCTGAAGCAACCTATAGTCAATGCAATGGGGACAAAAGTGATGTAAACCCCTTCCCACTGACCCCTAACATTTAATTCATGATTTGCTTTTTTTTCTCTCTCTCTCTCTCTCTCTTGCCAATTGCTCAGCTATAAGTTGAAGATTCCAAGAAGCTGCTGGGTTGAAGGCTTCTGGGTCTGAGTTGCCACCTGGAGGAAATCCATCGCACTGCACATTGGCACCGGATTTCTCCTGCGCAAGTAAACCTTTACGGTGTTAAGACACTGGGGTTAGGGGTTTGCAGCAACCAGCCTTACTTACTCGGGATAAAGTCGTGTCTTATGATGCCTTCACGATGCCTTCATTCCCCTGGGAACCTAGCGTTGTCCACTCCTCTGGGTCTACCTGATCCAGCTCTGCCGTCACTTCTCCTCCATTTAGACTGAATCCCCTGGTCAATCATTTAGTAATGTTATTCCCGTCACCCTAGAATTTTCTTCTCATGTCTTCCTTTATAAACTACAGCTAGTACTAGTTGTACTTATAATAGTAGGAGCAGTAGCAGTTGTTGATATTCTTTAGGAGCACGTAATGCTTTGCAGATTAAATATTTTTACCTTCATTATCTTACTTTGATCTGGGTCTCTCGTTGTTTCTATCTTACCTCAAAGTGCTTCCTACCTGCTATATCCATGCCTGAATCTGAACTGATACCACAGAGACAGTCACAGCAATCTACTCTTTGGCTCTCACACACATTGGTGCTATTTCCTCACTGCTAGTGAGCATAACACTTAGTCATCTCTTTCACTCCTTGTTTAGGTCTCCATATACAGCTCCTTAAAAGTGTTTATTAAGACTTTATTTTTTAAAAGCAGTTGTAGCTTCTCAGCAAAACTGAAAGTACAGAGATTTCCCACTTTACCCCTGCCCCTACGTGTGCATTGCTTCCCCCATTATCAATATCCCCTTCCAGAGGGATACATGTGTTACAACTGATGCATTATAATCACTTGAAGTCCAGAGTTTACTTAGGGTTCACTCTTGGGTGTTGTACATCTTACAGATTTGCATAAATGTATAGTGACATGTATTCTTCATTATACTATCAGAATATTTCTATTATACTATTAGAATATTTTCTTTCCCTAAAAATCCTCCTTATTCTACCAATTTATCTCCTCTCCCAAGCCCCTGGCAACCACTGATTTTCTTAGTGTCTCCACAGTTTTACCTTTTGCAGAATGTCATATGGTTAGAATCAGACAGTAAGAAGGCTTTTCAGATCAACTTCTTTCACTCTTCATAGCTGTTCATCCATTTTATTTTCCTACTTTCCTCAAAAACTTCACCCCTTATTTCCACAGTTAATCCCTCCCATTTTTACTTGATCTCTCCTTCCAATAACTATTTTTTCTCTCTCATTTCTCTTAGAAGGCCATACAGTCAAAAATTCTGTCTTATCTCTCATCATGCCTCTTTTATCATTATGCTTCAAGGCAGCCTGCATTTCACACATACCAAAATTCTTGGTTTCCCAAATACAGCTCATATACCTTTATATGATGTTTTCTTTTTTTTCTGAAGTGCCCATTCCTCAGTTCCCAATCTGGAAATCGCTTTTTTGTCTGTCAAAGAGCAAATCAAATATCATCCGCTTTAAGAAGTCTTCTCTGATATTCCCAAGCAGAAATAGTGGCTCCCCCTCTGTCTCCCCTAGCGCCTCCGCTATGACTGCACTATACCTCATTGCATTACCAGGTCATGCGAGTGGTGGAGAGTCCACCTGCAGTGCAGGAGACCTGAGTCAGGAAGATCCCCTGTAGTAGGAAATGGCACCCCACTCCAGTATTCTTGCCTGGAAAATTCCATGGTCAGTGGAGTCTAGAGGGCCACAGTCCATGCGGCCGCAAAGAGTCAGACACGACCGAGTGACTGAGCATTCATTCATTCATTTGTGGGCCTCTCTACCTCCTGGACTGTTAGCATTTCTGAGGGCAGGACTGTGTCTGATGACTTTCTTTGTTTTCAGCACTAGGAACCATGCCTCACACAAGCAGTTCTTTAAGTCAGGAAAGCAGGCAATTGTGTCTGCTCCTTGGAGGAATGGCTCAAGCATCCTAAGTATTATTAGCAACTCAGGACCCATGGGATCTCCAGCTCAACTGAGTTTAAGCAAACTCTGGGAGTTGGTGAAGGACAGGGAAGGCCGGCTTGCTACAGTCCACGGGGTCGCAAAGAGTCAGACGCGACTGAGTGACTGAACAACAGGACCCAGGGCAAGTGGGGCTGAGGTAAAGAAAGGAGCCTGTCTTTGTATGAGGCAGTAAGATTGACTCTATTTTGTAACAACAAATTATAAATTTAACCTGGCTGTGAGTTCTGTGTCCTTTGAGGTGATGGTCAATCAGGTGTGGCCATAAAAGGGGACACAAGGTAGCAGAACTTTTTGTACTCCCAGGTCCTGGAGAGACAGAGTCACCACACACCATGAGGGGCCACGTGGACAGATTGCCAAGGGCACTGACTCAACCAAGCAGGTGTGGGGCCAAGGGAAAGTGAGGACCTGTGGGCAAGCCCCTTTACTGGGGATTGGGGTGGAATACACAAGAAGAAGGGTACTTCACTGATGCATTTGAAAGTCATTAGGTTACAATCAATGGAGGGCAGGAAGTGGAACTTGTGGCACATTGGTGCATCTGATCACCTGGGCAGGGTATTCACAGTCTATTTGCAAGGATGTTGAGGCAATGGAAAAGAAAAGGGGAAAATAGTATAAAGTTTTAGAAATTCACAATACATTGAGTATCTTAGATATGTTTTAAATGGTCTCAGAAAGCAAAACCATAACAAATAGACAAAAGTCACAAGGAGACAGACGGGTACTCAAGATTAAGAAAGGCCTTTCTAGCCATCAGAGATGTGAAAGATGGAAGAGGTTACCTTGGAAGGCAGTGAGCCTCATTACTGAAGGCATTCAAGCAGAGGCCAGATGGCTTGTGTGGGAAAATTGCTGCATAAATTCACACAGCCTGCAGGACCCATGTGGTGCTGTGTGGGATTCTCCTTGGTGCAGATCAAGTCAAGGCCCACCTTGTTTGGGGAAGGCTTGCACAAGATGAACAATCAAAGGTCAAGCTATGTGGAATTTTATGATCCTTCTTTCCAAAGTTTTTCTTCATATTTCTAGTATAATAAGCTATTCTAGATTTTAAAAATTCTGAACTCAAGTATATTTGGAAACTACTTCATATATCACCCTATTGATGATTAAAAAAAAAACAACCCTTGAGAATTCCTGAAATAAGGGAGCCATGCCACTTGGCTTATCTCAGAATTTCCCAAAAGTTCTGTTCACAAGATTTTTTATTGTGTAATATACCTGTGAATAGAAGGGGAAAAGGTGGAAGCAGTGACAGATTTCTTCTTCTTGGGCTCTAAAATCACTGCAGATGGTGATGACAGCCTTGAAATTAGAAGATGATTGCTTCTTGGCAGGAAAGCTATGGCAAACCTAGACAGTGTGTTAAAAAGCAAAGACATCTACTTTGTCAACACAGCTCCGAACAGTCAAGGCTATGGTCTTTCCAGTAGTAACATATGGTTGTGAGAGCTGGACCATAAAGAAGGTAGAGCACTGAAGAATTGATGCTTTCAAATTGTGGTGTTGGAGAAGACTTTCAAGAGTCCCTTCAACAGCAAGGAAATCCAACCAGTCAATCCTCAAAGAAATCAGTCCTGAATATTCACTGGAAGGACTGATGCTGAAGTGGAAGCTCCAATAGTTTGGTCACTTGATGCAAACAGCTGACTCATTAGAAAAGACTCTGATGCTGGGAAAGATTGAAGGCTGAAGGAAAAGAGGGCAACAGAGGATGAGATGGTTGGATGGCATCTTGGGCAAACTCCGGGAGACTGTGAGGGACAGGGAGGCCTGGTGTGCTGCAGTCCATGGGATTGTGAAGAGTTGGATATGACTGGGTGACTAAGCAACATACGTATGAATATTTCATGGAAGAGTTCTATCTAATTCTGCTTTCACCTCGGTAAAAATGTCTTGCTCTGGAGAGAGGCAGATACAGCATTTTCTCCTTTGCTGATTTCAAATCATACAAGTCTAAAATATACAAGAAGTTTGCAGGCGTAGTAAGGGATTTTTACCCATCAAGGGAAAAAAAGGTATTTACCAAACCCACATGCCTTTTCTCATTTAAAAATGACCCCACCCTTTAAGAAAGATGTTGGTATTCTTTTTACATAGGGGGAACCAGATGCAGCCAGCAAGAAGATGCAGGATTCCAAAATCTGTGATATTCCATTTCTGAACTCAACTGGGGTTGAGCTGGGAGGCCAGAAATGAAAGAATTCAACTAAGAGACTGTCAAGACTATGACTAGCTTCATGGTCAGTGATTCTTGATTTCATTATTTGAGAATGAACAGTCTCCAGAAGCATAAATGTCACCTTGATAATAACTACTGGTGCCCATTAAATCCAGAAATTTATTTTTTCATAGTTGCCAGAAAAATGAGAATGCAGGCAAATATGATCATTACTCATAGGGAGTGTGAAGATCAATAACCCATTACTTCTGTCAGCTATATCCCCAGACTGGGCCACCTTCTAAAGCAGAGGCTGATAAGTTACCTGCTAGGTGTGAGTCAGGACCTACATAAATAAAGAGAAGTTGCTCAGTTGCATCTGACTCTTTGTGACCCCATGGACTGTAGCCTACCAAACTCCTCCATCCATGAGATTTTCCAGGCAAGAATACTGGAGTGGGTTGCCATTTCCTTCTCCAGGAGATCTTCCCGACCCAGGGATTGAACCCATGTCTCCCTCATTATAGGCGGATACTTTAAATGAATTAGATACACCCATGGACCCTGGGCCAGGCAGCAAATGATGGTAAAGTTTGGATCTTTTTACTGTCAAAAATACCGCAATGGGCTCACACTTTGCTACCAAACTACTAATTAAGTAAAAATCAGATTTTGTTTTCATCAATGGCCAGGTAGAACTGAGAAAAGAACTGCCAGTTAGAGCTTGAGACAAGCATCTGCCTAGATACTGTAACTGTTAATTTGATGTAACTCCAGTCATAAGCAAAGAAATCTGATATTTCAGAGGCTTTTGCCTTTTCATTTCAGGTAATGGCCCAGCTTCTCTGGGGCTCTTTAAAATACAGAAAGTAGTTTGAAGTTATGGTGACAATGGGTTGAAGGATATCTTAAACCTTTTTCATATATTTTACATAGGCTTATTGATATAATTATCTTTTATGGTTTTGAAATTGAAAGAATTAATTAAGCAAATAATAATCAAGAAGGACAATAGCCTGAGAACCCTATTACAGCCTTCATGGTCTTGTAAGGGTCTAAAAACTTAGTAGAAAACTAGCCTAGATCTATCTCAAAGGACTCTTCAGACTCAAAAATGCTGAGAAAAAATCCTATGGCTTTATGTTTTGTTTTGTTTTCAGGGAGAAATGATTGCACCCCCACCAGTCTGATCTCCATTAGCTGTTGGAACAATTCTGCAAGGCCTTTTAATACTCCTGCTAATGAGGCATCCTTAGGTCCTTGCATTAGGTTCATTCAGTGTCTTGCTGAGAGCCAGAGTGGTAACAAAATTAAAAAAAATAAATAAAAAGTCTTCTCATTGCCATAACACGAATCATACCCAGAAGCAAAAGCGGGGTGGGGGAATCTCTAAAAACTCCACTCCTGCTACCTAAATATTTAAATAATTAGTTTCCTGAAGATTGCCTGCTAGACTTGTAAACAGCTACAAAAGTCTTAATTTTTATTTTACGGCGTATTTCTGAACTCACAGCAAATAGCCTACAGGTTGGCCATTAATTGTGTATCTTTTATTTATTTTCTTTGTTTGGAGGACAGGGTATTAAGGAAAAGGAAAACAGAGAAACTAACTTTAGCATCCTTCTTCCACTAAGTTCTCCTTAATGTTCTCCATAGCAAAGGAAAAATCTCCAGGAGTGGGTGTCTTTACGCCAGCCTCCTCCTTGTAAAACTCTCACTTAAGATGCTACTTTTCACTGTTTCTTTTAATGATCATATTATTTTGATTTTATTAGTTTGGCTTCTTTCTATCTTCCACTAATGGATGAGTTAACACATGACTCACACTTACTTATTTTGATGTTTGGGGATGCAGAGATGCTTTTAAAAAATTCCATCTGTATGAGCATGGAGACCACTTAGCACTGAAGGCCATATTTGATTATCCATAAGAGAAAGCTCCTACTCTGAGCAAATCAGTAATACTGGTAAATTGATAGCACTTTTGCCTTCTTAGGAGTCTAAAGGACGCTGAGCAGAGGGGTTGCCTTCTCTGTTTAAACTATTCTCCTGCATAGTGTGTTTGGGTGTTCCAGTAATGGTTGGCTATAGCCAGAAAAGTATGATAGGCCAAGTGATTTCTTAAAGACGTGATATTAAAGTAACTGAAAACATATACCCATTAAGGACAAGGGTAGGAAAGTTGGAAAGAAGTTTGATTTGAACTTTTTAAAACATATATTATGTACCAAAGTTGGTGCTGGGGTGCTAGGGATAAACAGATAAATACCCACATAAATTCAGAATTTGGCAGTAGGGTATTCGTAAATAGCAGTGATGTATAAATAGAAATAACTTTAAAGAAATAAATTCCAGTTTTGCATAAGATGAAGTAAGCAAGCATCTCTGTCTCTCCCACTGGAAGTAACTAACAATGCTAGACGATATGCATGCAGCATCCGTCTGAGGACTCTGAAAAGTAAATGCTAGCTGGCACTTTGGGAAACCAGAAGTACTATCAAGCTGACGATGCCTTTATAGCTCCAAACCCAGAAGAGTATACCGGGTGCAAATAGAAATAGCTCTCAGTGAAGCCCTCTCTGTTTGGTCCCAGGAGCCCTCGCAAGACAGAGAGAACAAGTAAATTCCCTTTGGTGGTGTTGTTTGTTATGTTGCTTTCCACTCTCCTGCTCCAGCCCTAAGGCAAACCCATGGTGGCGGCAGTGGCAGTGATGACTCTTCCAAAGAGCGGAAATGATGGCAGTGCCCGTAAAGCAAACGCCTAAAATTCTGGGCCAAGGGTACCAAGGGTATGCAAGGAAATCTCACTGCTTTTCTTCCTTCCTCTCATTCCTCTTCCCACTTGACCTGGGAGTACACAGCAAAAAGTACTTGGCAAGGTAGGCAATTCAAAGCTTCAGCTTTCTAGCCAGAAGACAAAGAAGAGATATTCTCAGAGCTAGAAAGTTCCCAGGAGATATACAGCAGGAGAAGCGAGGGGGAAATGTCCCATAAAGTTGTGTGTCAACTCCTAAGAGTTGCACACATCTGAATTTAAACAGTAAACCACAGGCTTTCAAACTAGTCTATACAGGAAGGAGAGTACAGCCCAGGTCCTATGCTGGTCACTGAGGGGCATACAGCAGGGCAGAGACAATGGCTTTGCAATGGCTTTGAAAACTGAATTGCCACTTGAACTACAGACCTCAGAAAGCCAGCCTGAACTTATGGTTTGAACCTAACCCAGTCAATTGCCTGCTTAAAAAAAAAAGGCCACATGCTATATTTTCCATAGAACATAAGAGCAAGACTCTTCCAATGTAATACTCAATGTGTTCAGGACACAATATAAAATTACTCAACATACGAAGGATCAGGAAAATTTCAATGACTTATTTTCAACAGATGAAAACCTGAAATGACACAAATGTTGGAATTATCAGATATTAAATAAGCTATTTTAACCATGCTCTAAGAAGTGAGATTGCTGACTTTTGAAATAAATGGAAAGAGAGAGAGCAGCAGGAGAGAAATAGAAGATATTTCTATGATCAAATGAAAAATTTTAAACTAAAAAATACAATAACCAAATTAAATTTAAAAATACAGTGAATGTGTTCAAATAAAGAATAGAGGTGGCAGAGGAAAGGTCTTTGAACTTTAAGACAGATCAATAGAAAGTATCTAATACAAACAACAGAGGAAAATATCTTTCCAATTTATCATCTGATCACTCCGTCTAATGTGTCTCCCATTTCAATCTTCCATCACCCACTGGTTCACAATTTGTAGCCTACAAAGTGGTACTACATAGATTTCTGGAAACAAGGATCACGTCCTCTCTGGCCTGCTCTCCACACTCGCTCATGAGTGATTCTCCAGGTAGCTCTGTTGGAACTGTAAAATCATCACCCTAGACTCTAAGCTCCACATTTAAGGGAAGACCAGGACATAGTTCCTGACCACTTCCCGATCACCCTGCACATTTGTTTCCCAAGTCACTTCAATCTTCTGGCCTCCATTTCCGCTGTCAATGCCAACCTGTCATCGAGTTACTCTCCCTACCTCAGTCTTTCTCCAGCCCTCTGGCGTAATCTATTCTACAGAACTCTCATGATATCATCCTTGGTTCCTGCACTTCATAAAATTAAAATTAACACTAGAACACAGACTAAACAAAGAGAAAGGCATTCTCTCTGCCACCTAGTTGCAGTCTAACTTTGTGGCCTTATTTTCTATTAAATATACTAGAAACTTTTTGGTGCACATACCACTTGTTATTTCTCTAATCCTCCAGGCACTTTTATGTATCAGTGCCTTTGTTCAAGTGGTTCTGTCTATTGAAGGACCTTACACATCCCCTTTCAAAGGCCCACTTGACTTCACATTCCAGGATGTCTGGCTGTAGCTGAGTGCTCACACCATCGTGATTATCTGGGTCATGAAGATCTTTTTTGTACAATTCTTCTGTGTATTTTTGCCACCTCTTCTTAATATCTTCTGCTTCTGTCCTTAACTGAGCCCATCTTTGCATGAAATGTTCCCTTGGTATCTCTAATTTTTTTGAAGAGATCTCTAGTCTTTCCCATTCTGTTGTTTTCCTCTATTTCTTTGCATTGATCACTGAGGAAGGCTTTCTTATCTCTTCTTGCTATTCTTTGGAACTCTGCATTCAGATGCTTATATCTTTCCTTTTCTCTCTTGGTTTTTGCTTCTCTTCTTTTCACAGCTATTTGTAAGGCCTTCCCAGACAACCATTTTGCTTTTTTGCATTTCTTTTCCATGGGGATGGTCTTGATCCCTGTCTTCTGTACAATGTCACGAACCTCCGTCCATAGTTCATCAAGCACTCTATCTATCAGATCTAGTCCCTTAAATCTATTTCACACTTCAACTGTAGAATCATAAGGGACTTGATTTAGGTCATACCTGAATGGTCTAGTGGTTTCCCTACTTTCTTCAATTTAAGTCTGAATTTTGCAATAAGGAGTTCATGATCTGAGCCACAGTCAGCTCCCGATCTTGTTTTTGCTGACTCTATGGAGCTTTTCCATCTTTGACTGCAAAGAATATAATCAATCTGATTTCAATGTTGACCATCTGGTGATGTCCATATGTAGAGTCTTCTCTTGAGTTGTTGGAAGAGGGTGTTTGTTATGACCAGTGCATTCTCTTGGCAAAACTCTATTAGTCGTTGCCCTGCTTCATTCCATATTTCAAGGCCAAATTTGCCTGTTACCCCAGGTGTTTCTTGACTTTCTACTTTTGCATTCCAGTCCCCTATAATGAAAAGGACATCTTCAAAGCTAGTGGAGGCGATGGAGTTCCAGTTGAGCTATTTCAAAGCCTGAAAGATGATGCTGTGAAAGTGCTGCACTCGATATGCCAGCAAATTGGGAAAACTCAGCAGTGGCCACAGGACTGGAAACGGTCAGTTTTCATTCCAATCCTGAAGAAAGGCAATGCCAAAGAATGCTCAAACTACTNGAATTGATGCTTTTGAACTGTGGTGTTGGAGAAGACTCTTGAGAGTCCCTTGGACTGCAAGGAGGTCCAACCAGTCCATCCTAAAGGAGATCAGTCCTGGGTATTCATTGGAAGGACTGATGCTAAAGCTGAAACTCCAATACTTTGGCCACCTCATGTGAACAGTTGACCAATTGGAAAAGACTCTGATGCTGGGAGGGATTGGGGGCAGGAGGAGAAGGGGACGGCAGAGGATAGGATGGCTGGATGGCATCACCGACTCGATGGACATGAGTTTGAGTGAATCCCGGGAGTTGGTGATGGACAGAGAGGCCTGGCGTGCTGCGATTCATGGGGTCGCAAAGAGTTGGAGACGACCAAATGACTGAACTGAACTACATATCCCCTGAAAAAGATTTTACCTGTAAAAAAACTTTTATGAGCCAAAGTCTAGTGCAAATAACATTTTCATGAAAACTTCTCAGAATTTATTCCTCCTCTCCATTAGAATTTACATATATACACACATTTCTTCAGTATCAGATTTTTAAAATATATCAAGTTACAACATGTGCTAGCTTATTTTTAAGCTTTTCATTTTGTTTTGGGGTACAGCCAATTAACAATGTTGTAATAGTTTCAGGTGAACAGTGGAGGGACTCAACCATACATATGTGTGTGTGCTCAGTTGTGTTAGATTTTTTTGTTGCCACATGGGCTGTAGCCCACCAGGCTCCTCTGTCCATGGAATTTTCCATGTAAGAATACTGGAGCGGACTGCTGTTTCCTCCTCCAGGGCCAACCCCGGGGATCAAACCCAAGTTTCTTGCATCTCCTGAAATGTCAAGTGGATTCTTTACCATTAGTGCCACTTGGGAAGCCTCTACGTATACATGTATCCACTCTCCCCCAGACTCCCCTCCCATTCAGGTTGCCACATAGCATTGAGCAGAGTTCCAAGTGCTATAGAGCAGGTCCTTGTTGGTTATCCATTTTAAATATAGCAGTGTTGTACTAGGTTTTTGTGTGTTTACTCAAATGCCACGCTAAATCTCTGACTAACCTTGAGAACTCATTCCAGAAAATCTGCTTTATAGGAGTAAAGCTATCTTGTCCTGAACACTGATCTATTTCACTAGTTTAAAAACTCATTTATAAGGTGTTGAGGACACAGAGATGAATGAGACAGTCTCACTGTGTCTTATTTTAATTATAAGACTGGGAAACCACACAGGAACACATATGGTATTGGAATGTTAATAAATGCTTCAAACATGCTCAGTGGGATAAGGAAGCATACAGAAGACTATGCCTGACCATCTGGAGGGGAGCTGGAGATCAGGTCGGGAAGGTCTCCTCAGGATAGACTCACCTGGGCTCACCATGAGGGATGGAGGGTGAAGGGGAACAAAAGCATTGGAGGCAGAAATCAGACGTGTCTATTAGAGCCTTCCTATTTGGTTATAAATACAAATAGCAGAGAAAGGGCAATTTTTACAATGAAGAAAAAAAATTTTCAAAGACAAAAGAAACTGAGTCTCAGAAATGAACTAGAACCAAGGCACTGGAGGCCACAGGAGTCTTTTCACACTGACTTTACCTTCTCTCTCGCTGCAGACTGACCTTGTCTGGTTCCCAGACCACACAGTAAAACATGGTCACCTGGAGCTCCCAGGCTTACATTTTTTCTGGTTTATTGCCACATAACAAATTACCTCAATACTTAGTGGTTTAAAACAGTAGACATTTATTATTTTATAGCTTCTGCATGTCAGAAATCCTGGCTGACTTAGCTGGGTCAGAGTCCCATTTTAAAATATACCTGCTGAAAACCCAGTCAGCAGAAGGGAAAGCTTTCAGGGAAAAGGATCTGAATTGCTCTTCTCAATTGAATGGGGGCTCTCACTGGCCCCTAAACATACACACATCCCTGACCTCCCTGCTTTGTATCTGCTGTATATATTAGGATTTTGAAAACACTTTTGTTTGAATGAAGCTTTGAAAACTTATACGTGATGAAATTGAGGCCCCAGAAGAGGCAAGACTTGTTCAGGATCACAGAGCAGGTTAGTAGCAGAGCAGGGCAGAAGGTAGGGGTTAGCAGAATATCAGTATTTCACGCTGGTGCCTAGAGATGATGCCTAGGGCCTTAGGAGTGGTTTTCAAGGAGGACAATTGAAGTCATGTAATTGGGGTTTAAAAGGAAGAATGGGGAGGAGGAAGTGCTGAAAGAATGTGTACCTGACTTTGTTAGAGGGAAATAATGGGATGATGATGCCGATATTGGCAAGCTGGGTCAAGGTGAAGATCTGTTTGGAATGAATGAGACCTACAGTATTTTCTGATTGAGGGACCAGATGGGAAGGAAATTTTATATTTGAGGGAGCAGTAAGCCAGAAAGAGTGGATGAAACCGTGTGCATGGAGAGAGCTGGAAAGGTGGGGGGCTGGGGACCATATGGAAAGAGACATGGGGCACTTCTTCATCAAAAGGTAAAGAAGAGGAGAAAGGAATGGAGAAGAGCTCAGAGCAGTGTTTCTGGGGAGGCACAGGAAGATGAGGCGCCTCAGAGGGGAGGCTCACTCTGCACAGGCTGAGAGACAAGCAGACTCCAGGGGAGACTGAGGGAAATGGGGCAGACTTTGAGACTCAAGAGTGTGAGGAGAACTTGCACAGGTGCTGTGGGGAAGCAACTGGGCATAAAGGAACAGGAAACAAAAGGCTGGGGAGGCGTGGTGAGGTCTCAGTTGAAGTCGGACAATGGGAGTTTGCAGCAGTCTTACTTATGTGAGTCCATGTCCCAGGACTTCTCTGACTGCCTAGAAATCAGCATCCCAGCCCAACCCTGTGGGATCTTGGGGGTACCTAGAACTTTACTGCTGCTTTTGCTTAGAACTGGGGAGCTGAGAAATTAGTTAATGGTGGCCAAATGGACATTATAAAGATGGGGACCAGACATGTTTCCTCCTCACTAAAGACAAAAACTAGGGCTTAAGAAAGGGGATTCAATAGAACAGAAGAAATATTGTCCAGCTAGACTCAAGAAAACAAATTCCTTCCCTATAATAACTTTGTTCTGTGGGACAACAATTAGGTTACAGAATGACATATTTAATTCCTCAATCGGTTATTTCTTTTATGTGCTTAAGACTAATGAGCTTAAACTTCAGCTTGAGCTATTTAAGAAAATGTCAAAGAACACATTTGTGGGACTGTTAAAAAGCCGGATGGCGTAATGGTCATGATCGCTGGCTTTGGAGCCGTGCTGTCTGGATTTGAATCTTGCCTGTGCTGCTTCGTGGTTGCGTGACTCTGGGTGAGTTACTGCCCTTTCATGTTTCTTTCTTGTTTTTTTTTCCATCTCTAAAAAAGTGATGACAACAGTACCTGCCTCATGGGTTGTTGCAAAAAGCCCTTAGCACGATCACAATACAGCCTTCAATAAATATTAATTAGCTATTATCATTTTTTAAAAATCAGATTGCTTAGTGAATCCTAGGAGCCCTGGCTCTCAGAGGGGGGAACTTCTGAGACTACTTGATTTTCAAACTGTGCTCTTCAGAGCCCAAGGGTGAATAAGAGATGCTTCTGGGGAAATGAGGGGGAGAAACTTCGATGGCCCCACTTCCATGAGAACAGCTCTCCCTTGATCAGTTTCACATATTTGGTAGACTTCTGCCTATACCTCAAAAGAAGATTTCAATATCGAGACAGAAACCTGAAATAACTTTACAGATGAGGAAACTGATGTTCAGACGCGGAAATGACTCACCCAAGGGCAAATGCTGAATTGTCAGTAGAGCAAGATCCAGCACCCAGGCCTGCTGCCTCTGGTCCTGGGTGTCTCTACTGCACCTCTTTACCTGCAGTCCCAGCCCCACTGCAAAAAGGCCTAAGATTTTTTCTCTCCCGCAGGACCTAGCCCACTCACATTTCCTCTGGAAAACCTTTCCCAGTTCCCGCAGGCAGTTGGCTCTTCCCTCCTAGATCTTCCAACAGTACCTCTTCCTATATAATGTTTTAAATGGCAATCTTGACTGATGTATAAAAGACCTCAGTTTCAAATGAAACCATATTTTATCTATGTTGGACTTCCTGGTGCCAAGTCCAGTGACTGGCATATAGTAGATGCTGGGCAAATAATGGGTGTGAATAAACATTTTAAATAAAAAAACTGATGTATAAATGTGATGAATAATTAATGTTGCTATTATGATTATGGTGAAGGAGTGGCAGATGTAACAGTTCTTGTCCCAAATGAGCTAATCATTGAGTTGGCTTAAAGCTTCTGCAAATTTTATTTCTTTGGGGGAATAAAATGTGAGTCCAAAGTGGCACATAGGGCTTAATTTTAATTTGTAACATAAAATGCTTCTGTGGTTGGAGAGGAGGTTTGCAGGGAGGGTGGGAGGGACTGGTTAAGGGCAACCAGTGTCTGCAAGAAGGTTTCAGGAAGACCTGCAGACCTGTGTGCACAGCCAGAGGCCAGCTTCTTTCTCCTGTACAAGGCCTGTCTGCAAGCCCGAAGAACCTTTTTCCTATGAGCATATTCAGTGGCTGATTGATTAGGGGAGACCTTTTAATGAAGGAATTAATAAAAGAAGCTCCAGTGCCAGAGGGGTCCCGCGCTAATTAGGATGGTGCCACTCAGGAGAACACCCACACAGACAGCTCTGGGTCTTCTCCACGGCGGGGGTGCAGGGAGCTGCCGGTTGTTGCTGCCCCCCTACCCTCTCCTCCCCACCTGGGGCCTGTTTGTTAAAATTTGCTTCCTACACAGTCAGCCCCCTGAGAATGTGTGGGCTTGCCCCGCCCCAGCCAGAACCTGGGGAGGAGGCACTGTTAAATCTTCTGGGACTCCACTGTCCTTACAGAAAGCATCGCAGCTGCGTATTTTTCCAGGGAAGATGGAGAGAGGGCAGTACGAAGACCTTCCTACCTCTCAGTTCCCTCAGCTGGGCAGAGAAGCTTTGCTTTCCTCTCTTCACTTTGTCCTTTATTTTATAACCTTCCAAAGTGATTGACTATCCCATCTGTATCAGTCAGTGTTTTCCAGAGAATATATGGATACATACACACATATGTGCATATGAAAAATACTGGCTGATTGATTTGGAGATGTTGTCTAATGCAACTGTGCATGCGTGCTAAGTCACTTCAGTCGTATCCGACTTTCTGGTGACCCTATGGATTGTAGCCTGTTAGGCTCTTTTGTCCATGGGGTTTCTCCAGGCAAGAATACTAGAGGGGGTTGCTATTCTTCTCCAGGGGTTCTTCCTGACCCAGGGATTGAACCCACGTCTCTTATGTCTCCTACATTGGCAGGCAGATTCTTTACCACTGTGCTACCTGCAACTGTAGGGGAATACACATCCAAAATTTGGAGAGCAAGCCAGCAGGCTGGAAACTCAGGCTGCAGTCTTGAGACAATTTTTTCTTCTCCAGGAAACTTTTGGTTTTTGTTCCTATAGACTTTCAGCAGATTGGATGAAGCCAGCCCTCACAAGATTAAGGGTAATCTTCTTCTATTTACAGTCAACTAATTGTAGATGCTAACCCCATCTGCAAATTACCTTCACAGCAACACTTAGTGTTTGATTAATAACTGAGTGTTACAGCCTAAACCGAGATGGCACACAAAACTAACCATCACACTGTCTTTATGACATTTGAACTTCCCAGTATTTCTTTAAGCTAAGCAGAAAAGTTAGCATTATCTCCATACAAAAACTGAGGCTTTTCTAGTCGCGTCCTGTTTACTTTCACACAGCTTTGTTGTGCAGTAGCTAAGTTGCGTCCAACTCTTTGTGACCCCATGGACTACAGCGTGCCAGGCTTCCCTTGTTTAATATTAATGTTAAAATTAAACCACAGTTTCTGGAATCAGTCTTAAGTTCTTAACATGAGATGTTACTGCCTTTCTCACACAATGTTCATTCATTCACTCAAATAGTTAGGCATTCGGTCCCCACTACAGGCCAGGCACTGACTTGAACAGGATGGACATGGGTCCCGGCATGACAAAGATGATCCTCTGCTGAGAGAGATGCACACAAAGATACGAAAGACAGACACACACACACACGAAGACACTAAAGACACACACACACACACACATGCATGTGGGCGCACGGAGATGCTCACAGGGTTTAAAAGGCTTCTCTGAAATTACCGATGACCTCTGGAAGAAGAAGGAATTGTCATCATAATAGAGAAGAGTAAGACTGAGAAGACTGGGAATCGCAGCCGTTTTCTCAGAGACAAGCTAAATAAATTCAGTGTCCGTTTACTTTAGAAGAGTCTGAGCCCCATGTCTGTGGAGGAAAGGGAGCGAGTTAGCAGCCAAGGAAGTGTGTTGGTTTTCACCTTTGATGTGAGAGGGGCTGCCGGATGGGAGGCAGGTGGAACCAACATGAGGCGGAAGTAGACTGGAAGCTCCGGGCAGGCTGGCCAAGCAGCAAACCCCCTACCCTGGTCCCTGGTCCACTCCTGGCCTCTATGTGCTAAATTGCATGGGGAAGAATGATTCAAAGTTACCTCTCTGGCTGATGAAGACATTTTATTTAGGTCATGAAATGAAAGCATTTTATGTAGCTTTCTGCAAATGCAGAATATGTGCCTTCATCCTGTATCTAGGCATCCCTTCCCTCCTACCATCACCAGATTGGAAATGGATGCTCTCCAAACAATATTTGTTGTGTAGGATTTCACAGTTTACAAATGCTTTCAAATATATTATCCCACTTAATACCTGGAAAAAATGCAACAGAAACACTATGAAATTGCCATTTCACAGAAGAAACTGAGGTCCAGAGGGATGAAATGACTTAACCAAGGTCTCCAGGCCAATACTTTTGAGGGCATTAGATCTAAGAGTATTTCACCTAGCTCTTACTACTCAGTCACCAAAATCAAACATCAGTATTATAGTTTAGGGCTGCTGTAGCAAAGCACCACATACCGGATGGCTTATTGTCTCTCAGTCTAGAGACTAGAAGTTCAAGGTCAAGTTCTGAAGGCTGTGAGGAATAACCTGTGCCAGGCTTCTCTCCTAGCCTCTGGTGGTTTGTTCGTATTTTCTAGAATTCTATGACTTGAAGGCACATCACTATAATCTCACCTTCAAGTTTCTGTGTCCTTCTCCCTGTGTGCATTTCTGTGTCTGAATTCTCTCTTTTCATAAGGACACTAGATCAGCACATTGGATTAGGGGCTCAACCTACTCCATGTAAGACTGTATCTTAACTAACAACACCAGCAAAAATTCTGTTTCCAAATAAAGTCGCATTTTGAAGCACTGGGAGAGGTGGAGGACTCCAACCTAGGAACTTAGGAGGGACATGGCACCATTAAAATTAGCGTCCCTTAAATCTGTCATCTTACCACCATGTGAAGTGGTAAAGCTGAGATTATCATTCCCATATAATGGATGAAGGTGAGAATCTTCAAGGTAAGGTAAGTTGCCAAGACACCCGGGTGGCAAAGCTGCCCCTGCCCTCACTCTGCCTCACTACTAGCTTTAAAAGCGGGGCCTTCAAGCTATGCTATGGCACATGGAATCCCCTTGATGTCCTACCTGTGGGGTTCAGTGAGGGTAGAACAACAGCTCACGCGATCCTTGAGAAGTTGCCGATTGAGAGGAAAATGAATGACCTAATGAAATTCTTAGACTGTGAAGCACACTTGGAGGGGATTTTCACTTGAAAAGGGAAGAAAAATAGTGTTGGGTCTGCATGTAGCCTGTCTCCAAATACTGTACCAAGGAAATGGAATCAGATAGAGAGCATACAAGGTTAACAAGATAACGAAAAGATTAGCTCTACTCTTTAGGAATATTAACATTCCTTCATTGCCATAACTATGTCAGCCAAATTTTTGGAATCACAAATAGGATCAAGATATTTGAATGAAATTATCTCAGACTAGAAAACCTTTCAAAATTACCTAGATTTTTTTGAAGGGAACAAGGAATCTTTGGTCTCAACAAAAACAAATTACAGCATGCCTGGTAAAGAACTGATTTGAGTCCTAACTTAAAGCGAGGCCTTACAGATGAGTTATGGAGCATCAGTCAATGCTCTGCTGTCTGTAGAGCAGTAGAGAACGCCTATGGTTGTGAGTGGAAAACATGGATTCCCATCTTGCCCTGCTTCATCACCTTCTGATTAGATGGGGGGGGGGGGGGGGGCAACTTGGACAGTGGGACTTGTTGGGCTTTTTAGGTCAGACAGACCTGAGTTTGTGTTATGTGCATCACTCACTAGCTATGTCACCAAGGGCAAGAATTTGAGCTCTCTGAACCTTGGTTTCTTAATCTATAAAATGGGTATAAAAGTCATTAGAATTAAGCAAGATAATGTATATAAATGCCTGCCACATAAGAGCTCTTAATGTGAGCTATTTTTCCTCCTCTGTCTCTCTGATTCCACCCTACTACCTTCACACAGCTATTCAAATGATAATTAAAGAAAATGAAAATGATTATCTCCTGGAGGCATCCTAAAGAAGCATTTTTTTTTTAAGTAAATAAAACCCTCTTCCTGAACCTTTGTTGTTGTTGACTTGCCTGAGATTTTTGAGGCTTTGCATAATTTCAAGAGATCTGAGGTTGAACCAGAAACCTGGTTGGCAAGCACAAACATCAGTTGGAAAATCCAAAGAAAAATGGCATTTCCAGATAGTATTTCTAGCAGATATGTCTTGGTAATCTAACAAAGCATGCCAATAGTAACCATGTGGACCATCATCCCCACACTGACATACACTGTTAAGGCTACAAAAGCTTTGCAGGGCTTTATTTCCTTAAGCCTCATGTAGCCTGTCTGTACATTAGAGAGGACGCAAGTAGATATTACCTGTCTATTCTGTCATGAATACACTGAGTCACAGAGCAGCTAACTGGTATTGGAGCCAGTACTTAAACCTGAGCTTCAGGCATCCCAGGCAACCACACCACATTGCCTTCTGGCCTGGAATTATCAGTCCAAACTCCATCCCAGAACTCTGGCAAGAGCTGAGGCAGAGCTCATATCCGTGACCCTCTGTGCTGGGGCTTTGTCCCTTACTTTTCTTACCTGCTCGCTCATCACCCACCTCCCCAAAGAATCAGAGCTTCCTTCCCCAGGAGGAGAAAAACTTAACATGGATTCTCACTTAGCCAGTAGCTAGTTTTAACTTCTGTTCCTCTTTAGATTTTTACCAATGTATTGAATATAGATATTTTCTTGGTAATACTGAACATATTTTTATGTTCAGTAAAAATATGAACATAATTTTATTTAGTCACACATTCACAGAGGCCTATCATATGTCAGGGAATATTGCAGGAACATAACATCAATCAGATACAGACACTGTTTCGAAGGAACGCATGGTCTAACAAGGGAGATAAGATATACGATGGGTAGCAGGGATGGGAAGAGCTCTAATTGCTGCAGCAAGCAGCTTCAGAACCCCAGTCCAGACCCTGAGGGGGCACTGGCATGGGCTAGCCACTATTTGTTCTTTCTCCACTAGCATGTCCCTTCTGTAGAACAAGGCATTCATCTTAAGTGTCTGGAGCTACCCTGTATGGTAGAGTATTCATTGATGGCAGAAATATCCTATACCTACACTGTCCATGGGCTTTGCTAGTAGCTCAGCTGGTAAAGAATCCACTTGCAATGCAGGAAACCCCAGTTCAATTCTTGGGTTGGGAAGATCCCAGGGAGAAGGGATAAGTTACCCACTCCAGTATTCTTGGGCTTCCCTAGTGGCTCAGACCATAAAAGAATCTGCCTGCAATGTGGGATACCTGGGTTCCATCCCTGTGTTGGGAAGATTCCCCTGGAAGAGAGCATGGTAAAACACTCCAGTATTTTTGCCTGGAGAATCCCCATGGACAGAGGAGCCTGGTGGGCTACAGTGCACGGCGTTGCAAAGAGTTGGACACGACTGAGCGACTAAGTGCGGCCCGGCCCAGCATCTGTCCTCAGCAGTTACCATGAGCCACGCTTGACTTCTGAGCACTTAGCATGTGGCTAGGGCAACCAAGAAAAAGAAGTTTTAATTTTATTTCATTTTAATCAATGCTGATTGTCGCTAGTGGCTATCATGCTGGACAGCACAGAGGTACAGACAAGAAAGTGGACAGCTCTTCATGGCCATGTCAGTTTTTAGGGAGGCAGCTGAAGATGGCTATGGGGAAGAGGTCCCCCATTGCCCCACTGCTCCTCCAGGACGTCTGTCATCATCTGCTTGTCCTGGAGTGAACGTCAGGAAGCTGGGACACATAGGGCTGGGTCCTTTGAAGTGTCCCTGAACCAACGTGATAAGTCAGACCCTCCCCACACCTACATGTGGCTGCCACCAGCCATCCTCCCTTCTCTTCTGAGTGATGAAATTAATAGATTCTGGCAAGGTTCAGATTTAAAGAGGAGCAAATCCTCTGTGAAAGAGAAGCAATGAGTTGTCAAAAAAGCCCCAGGCCTCACTAGCAAGGTAGTGTGGTGGCCTGAAGGGAGCGTGGAGTGGACATAAAGAAACCTGTGATCCAGCCCCCACCTGCTGTGAGCCCACTCTGTGACCCTGAGTAGCTATTCCTTCTTGCTGGGCCTTGATGTCCTTTTCTGTAACCTGGGGGATGAATTTTCTGATTTGTCAGCCAGCTCAGAGCTTCAGAGAAAATCTTATTCCCAGAGACAGCAATTTAACAGTGAAGGAGAGGCTGGGGATATATTTTCCAATGTGAAGCACAAGGCAAAACTAATTTAGCAGAAAATAAAAAATGGGAATAGTTGAAAGTACATGGTGTTATCGGTGGTAAGCGAGTGCTACTCGTGAACTTAGCAGCAGTAAGAAGGAAAAAGGCCAAGAAGATTACAGAGGAGGAGGGGAAGAGCGATGAGGAGCCCACAAGAAGAGGGCAGGAGCCACGGGGGCAGATAAATAGCAAGAGAATCACCAGCCGCGCAGCCAGAGAAGGGTGGGGAAGGCAGCAAGCAGACCTCCCTGAACCAGAAAAAGCAATTCGATTAGGCGTGATGGGCAGCACAATTTTTGCCCTTGATGCGGAACATCCTGACTTCAGCCAGTGTCTGAACGCACAGGGGAGAAAAACGCCTGCGGCAACAACTTCAGTCAGTCAGTCAGTAAATATTTATTGAGCACCCTGCAACACTGGCTCTCAGTCCTGGATGAGTGTCAGAAGCACCTGGGGAGCCTAAGGAATACTGAATAAAAGCCTGATGCCCAGACACACCCCCAGGGAGCCTTCTCTAATTGGTCTGGGTGGTGCTCAGTACTGGTGGGAGATGAAAGCTCCCTGGGTGCTCTGGCCTCAACTGAGAACCTCTGGTTTCTAGGGCCAGGTTTCATGCTAATCCAGGACCTACAATGGGAATCAGACAGACATGCATGGCCCCTGCCCTCGCCAAGGTGGGACAATGATCTCTAAATCATACATGAAAAAAATAACATTCAAAAAAGGGATCTATTTCCATATAAGTTGAAAATCATTAGTCTTGGACTCACCTCCATCAGGTCAAATCTCAAAACCCAGCACTCCTTCCCTTATAACACATGACCTCAAGCAACAGGATGTAGAGAAAAGTCACTTTCTAGTGGTCCGTTCTCTTCTATTGTCAGCACTTGAAATGCTCGCTAGGCTCTCACCATATCCAGACTTGTCAGGCTCATAGGTGCCCAAGAGCTGCAGGGAGTGGCCATGGGCTAGGAGCTCTGGGATAATCCTCACGTAGATTACAGCAGGGGACACCTCACTTGAAGTACCTGAAAAGGGAGGGAAACACTAACGTACAGATACCTAACACTTGCCAGGCACTGTCCTGGATGTTAAAGACACAGAGATGGAGCCTAGAAATCCACAAGTAGCTGCTTCAGAATAAACAGAAAAGGGATACCTTTTTTTTTCTCTCTCTCTCTTTTTGCTTCACATGAATTACATTTAAAAATACATATTAATAATAGAATGGTAAATCAAAAGATGCTTACTCCTTGGAAGGAAAGTTATGACCAACCTAGATAGTATATTCAAAAGCAAAGACATGACTTTGCCAGCAAAGTTCTGTCTAGTCAAGGCTATGGTTTTTCCAGTGGTCATGTATGGATGTGAGAGTTGGACAGTGAAGAAAGCTGAGCACTGAAGAATTGATGCTTTTGAACTGTGGTGCTGGAGAAGACTCTTGAGACTCTCTTGGACTGCAAGGACATCGAACCAGTCCTGTCAAAAGAGATCAGTCCTGGGTGTTCATTGGAAGGACTGATGCTAAAGCTGAAACTCCAATACTTTGGCCACCTCATGTGAAGAGCTGACCAATTGGAAAAGACTCTGATGCTGGGAGGGATTGAGGGCAGGAGGAGAAGGGGACGACAGAGGATGAGATGACTGGATAGCATCACCGACTTGATGGACATGAGTTTGGGTGAACTCCAGGAGTTGATGATGGACAGGGAAGCCTGGCATGCTGCAATTCATGGGGTCACAAAGAGTCGGACATGACTGAGCAACTGAACTGAACTGAACTGAATTTAACATATGACTGATTAGAGAAAAATATTTATTGTCTATAGCCTCTCTTTCTATAAGAAGTATGGATCCAGGTAACTAGAGGATTTTTTTGTTTGCTGATAATAGAAAAAAGTCTTCATCTTCAGTGTACTGGACTTAGACTTATTTAAAAGATGATATTACAGAGTGGGAAAGAGCATGCAAGTAGGAAAGAAGAGAGTAAGATGTCTAAGAAGAGCAATTGAGTAATTGTTTCTAAGAAGAGAAGAGACTTAAGATGTCTCCCAGAGTAATTGTTCCCTGGAGGCAGGAGACAGCAACCAAGAGGCTACATGAGACAGGTGCAAAGCCAAGTTACATAAGGAAACAGGTATGAAAGAAGATGCCAGTCTGGGGGTGCTGAATGGGAACTCCTATGCACTGTGAAATGCGGTCCTCCTTTGCCTCCCACCATGAATTTGACAGTGCTCCACATCGCTCATTTTTCCTCATGAGTGAAGTTAATCTGGAGAGAGTGTGAAAAAAAAAAGAGAAATGAGAGAAATGTGGGGACAGGACTGAGCAGCAAGCTTAGGTTATGCCTATCAGGCATTTGGGCTGAAAAGGAACTTGGATGCAGATGCTATTGGGTAGAGGACTAGAAAATCCCTTTTACAATAATCCTATTTACATTCCAGCTGAACTGAAACTCCACTCTAGACAGGAAGCAGAATCTGGAAACTCCAAGCTTTGAAAATGTACATCTACATAAGAGCCTGGAAGTCTCTTGGAAGGGAATTGATCTATGTTCTTGTACCTATTTGCATCTACTAATTTACTTAATGAAAATGTTTATTGTCATTAAATATACTTCTGCCATATCATTTTTCAATAGATTTATAATATCTGTTATATACCTGCACATTTATTCAGCCAATTTATTTTGCTTGGAATTAAAGCTGTTTATATGATTTTTTAAATAAGCTACACTGAAATGTTATAGATATGTTCTTATACATCTTCCTTAGGAAAAATTCCTAGGATTAGAATCTATAGTCAGAAAAAAATTTGTATTTTCAGGGATGTTTAACATGTTCAAGCAATGGAAATATGTCTATATATACACATGTATGTGCAAAGACTTGATAATTGCTTGTAAAGTTAAGATCATGATCGAAAAGCTGCTTGAGTCCATATATGTTTACTGCTGGGAAAGCCTGAGAACTAGGGTGCTAGAGCTCTCCTTGTCTCACCTAATTAGGATGAGCATGCAGGATAAGGGGCTTACCAGGTAGCGCTAGATGCAAAGAATCTGCCTACAATGCAGGAGACATAAGAAACTTGGGTTTGATCCCTGGATCCGGAAGAGCCCTTGGAAGAGGGCATGACAACCCACTCCAGTATTCTTGCCTGGAGAATCCCATGGACAGAGGAGCCTGGCGGGCTACAATTCACGGGGTTGCAAGAGTTGGACACGACTTGGCGACTAAACCATCGTCACCACAACTAATTTGCTTCAGTCGTGTCTGACTCTTTATGACCCCATGGACTGCCAAGCCTCTCTGTCCATGGGATTCTCTAGGCAAGAATACTGGAGTGGGTTGCCATTTCCTTCTCCAGGAGATCTTCCTGACCCAAGGATCGAACCCAGGTCTCCTGCATTGCAGGCAGATTCGAACCCAGGTCTCCTGCATTGCAGGCAGATTCTCTACCGACTGAGCTATGAGGGAAGCCCTTGGTATGCAGGAACAAATTCAGACTAAAGTGGCTGTCTCCATGGGAGTCTCAGAGACAAGAAAATAGTATTGAAACTCTGCAATCTTGGTACAAACCCCACAGAAGACTTTTACTCTCTTCCTGTTCTCCAAATTTCTTTGTATAAAATCTCCACTGACTCCACTTTGCACACAGAAAAAGAACTCTTTGGTTTTTTGTTTTTGTTTTTAATTTTATTTTTACTTTATTTTACTTTACAATACCGTATTGGTTTTGCCATACATTGACATGAATCCACCATGGATGTATACGAGCTCCCAATCCTGAATCCCCCTCCCACCTCCCACCCCATATCATCTCTCTGGATCATCCCCGTGTACCAGCCCCAAGCATCCTGTATCCTGTATCGAACATAGGCTGGTGCTTCGTTCTTACATGATAGTATACACGTTTCAATGTTATTCTCCCAAATCATCCCACCCTCTCCCTCTCCCATAGAGTCCAAAAGTCCGTTCTATACATATCTGTCTCTTTTGCTGTCTCGCATACAGGGTCATCATTGCCATCTTTCTAAATTCCATATATATGTGTCAGTATACTGCATTGGTGTTTTTCTAGAAAAAGAACTCTTTGAATGACTCCTTGAATCATATCTAAAGTCCCCAGATGAATAGATACAGAGAAGATGATAGAAACAGAAAATCACCCTTTTGTAAGCTCCAAAATAATAACTGATTCTTGCAAGGATCATCAAAAGGAGCTCGAACAATTAGGTAAAATGTATGGGGAATAGAGTATTTACCCTAGTACCAAAATATCACCACACAAATTACTAATTCAAATAAAAAAACATATCACTGAAAGAAGAACAGATGGTCAGTACATTTCACCAGGCAATCAAACCTAACATCACAGATAGTGGGATAGCAAAAATTTCCCTTTTAATTTCTGTTTTGGCTGTACCTTCCAAGTCTTGACACATTTTCATTCAGTCACTTCTAAATATTTTCTGATTTGGTGTTTTTAATGCTCCTGATTTAGTATTCAATTTTCTATTTTACTGTTTTATTTGATCTATGAATAATTCATGTGTTTTTAAATTTCTAAAATACATGTGAATATTAATTAACTTTGGAAAATAAACATATGCACTGTGGTCTGATGTTTATTTTTGTTGAAACTTGATTTTTATGTTTGTGGAAAAGTATGTGGCTAATCTTTGTACATATTTGGTATGTGCATGAAAAAAGTGGGTTTTTCCCTGATTTGGAAATGTAGTACTCTATCTATGTATGTATCTGTATTAGATCAAGGTTGGTAATTGTGTTACTCAAATGTTTTATATCCTTACTAAGTTTCTGCTTACTTGGTTTATCAGAGGAAATATCAGTGGAAAATATTCCACTGATAATTGTGGCTTTGCCAGTTTCTTCTTGTAATTTGGACTATTTGACGGGTGTGCTCGGTCAGTCAGCTGTGTTTGACTCTTTGTGACCCCATGGACTGTAACCCACCAGCCTCCTCTGTCCATCAAATTTCCCAAACAAGAATGGAGTACAAGCTACTGGAGTGGGTCGGCATTTTCTCCTCCAGGAGATCTTCCCAACCCAGGGACTGAACCCACATCTCCTGCTTGGCAGGTGGATTCTTTATCATTGTGCCACCTGGAAAACCCCTATATACATCAAATACGTGTAGTATATCTGAGAAATTACTTTTAGATGCAGGGAGGTACAGGGCCAAGGTCATCAAAAATAAGGAAAATGAAAAATTGTCACAGTCTAGAGGAGACTAAGGAGACATGAAGAGGAAATGTAAATGGTGTTCTATGGGATCCTGGGATAGAAAGCGGCAGCAGGTTAAAAACTAAGGAAACTGAATAAGTATAGACTTTAGCTAGGGCTTCCCCGGTGGCTCAGCGGTAAAGAATCCACTTGCCATCCACTTGCCATGCGGGAGAAGCAGGAGACAGGATGGATCCCTGGGTTGGGAAGATCCCCTGGAGGAGGGCACGTCAACACACTCCAGTATTCTTGCCTGGAGAATCCCATGGGCAGGATAGCCTAGCAGGCTACAGTCCATAGGATGGCAAAGAGGTGAACTTGACTAAAGCAATTGAGCACACAGGCAAGCACCGTAGACTTTAGCTAACAATAATGTGTCAACACTGGTTGCTCAGAGGGTAAAGCGTCTGCCTACAATGTGGGAAGCCCAGGTTCGATCCCTAGGTCAGGAAGATCCCCTGGAGTAGGGAAGGGCAACCCACTCCAGTATTCTTGCCTGGAGAATCCCATGGACAGAGGAGCCCGGCGAGCTACAGTTCACGAGGTCACAAAGAGTCAGACATGACTGAGTGACTTCACTTTCGCTGGGTAATTAGTTATGACAAACACACCATACCAGAAGATGTTAATAATGGGGGAGCAAGGTAAATGGAAACCTCTGTACTATTATATCTACTTTTCTGTGAATCTAAACTGTTCTTAAATTTCATGTTTTTTAAATGAAAGTTATGCAGGGTTAGTGATACCTGCCAGAGGAAATGTAAACCCTAACCCAGGATTTACAATATTTCCCCAGGTAGAGCCTTGCAGATGTTCTCAAATCGAAAGTTATAGCAACAAAGGAAATTAAACACCAAGACACAGAGAGATACACACAGACAGTACATTAAAACAGCAAATTAAAGGCTCCCAAGAATTTGAGATAATAGAGTTATCTGCTATAGAGAAAAACAATTATTTTAAATCACTAAATGTATGAAAGAAGGAATTTAAAATGTGGGGGAATAGAAATAGTGGTTGCACTATACATTTTCTTCATTTATAGAAACAGCTATGAGACCAAAAAGACATAGAAATTACCTTCTTTAGCAGACAAATAATCAGAAGAATTTTCTTTCTCAGTAGTATAATCAGCCACACATCTTGCTCTAATATTGAATCTCCATTATCAAAGACAAAAAAGTTTAAGTACCAGCTTTAGAAATACATGTCACCAGACTGGCAAGGTAGCAAGATTCTGAGCAGCCTTAAGGAAATGTATGAGAGCACTGCTACTGAATGATCACATGAAGATTCGGGAACAGAGGCCACAGAAGATAAGATTTTCCAGCTACATACAGAACTTCTATTTTCTTTGAGTTCCCTCCCCATCAAAGGAGAAATATACTTTCTAAGAATAAAATTTTAACTCTGAGTTATTTAACAAAGAGTACATAAAATTACTTAAGTTTTGTCTATAGTCTCGAGTTCTTGAGTGGTTTTGCAGACTCAAAACTATTACATCTGAAAGTGAAACTTGCTCAGTCCTATCCGACTCTTTGCAACCCCATGGACTATAGAGTCTGTGGAATTCTCCAGGCCAGAATACTGGAGTGGGTAGCCTTTCCCTTCTCTAGGGGATCTTCCCAACCCAGGGATCAAAACCCAGGTCTCCCGATTGCAGGCAGATTCTTTACCAACTGAGCCACAAGGGAAGCCCAAAGTAGAACTGTAATTCTATTTTGCTTTAATTTCACAATCTTTGAGGCCTAGAAGTGTCTGCTCACTTGTACAGAATGAGAGATGATTTCACATACATTTTTGACCTTCTTGTCTATACCATTAGTCAAATCAGAAGGCAGTAGAAGACCCTTTCTTAACAAAAGGATAAGAGAGCAAAGGGAAAGAAGACAGGAAGCCTCCTTTTGATGTAAAAAACTCTCCTTAGAATCTTCTGCACATTCAGTTGTCATCTATGTGGCCATGACTCAATTAAATGATATCAACTGCCCCAAGTCAAGAATTATTTTATTTTTCCTTTGTCTAAAATTATAACCCACTCACATGGAAGCCAGTTAGTCATCATCATTGTAAAAGGGCAAAGAAATATGCTACAATCTGATTAAATTCAAATGCTCAGGATATATTACTCAACCAGAAGAGCATCTTGTGTTCTTATTAGAATTTTGTTACGGGCAATATTTTTCACATTTATCACCCTTCGTAAGTTTTCTTAGGAAAGAGGTAGAAGCTATTTTCATTTTCTTTATAAAAATTAAAGAGCAAGGAGCTTGTGTAGGCACATAAAACAACAGAAAAGCAAACAGGAGCCAGTCTTCCTGCCCCCTGTCCAGAGCCTAGGAGGCTTTCTGCTGGGGATATATAAGATTAAACAAAAGAAAGAAAGCGAAGAATGTATCAAATGTAAGAGGCATCTGGAGTTCTTCACTTTCTCGTTCCCCGTTCCCTCCAGAACAAATCATTCAGCAAGTCTACATCACAGAACTTTCAAAACTTTCACCAATTCCAGCCTTCTTTCATCTCTGTTACTTTCTCTATAGTCCAGACTTAACTATCTTCCAATCTCGGACCATGACAGGAACCTCCTAAATACTACCTTTGTCTCTCCTGCCAGGCTCCAGTTGATTTTGGTCATAAGAGTCAGTGGTCATGAGAGTCAGAGTGTGCTAAAAAAAAAAAAAGTGAAGGCAAGATTCACTCTTCTGCTTCAAACCCTCTAATTACTTCCCCTCGCACTTGGAGTAAAAGTAAATCTTAGTACAGCCTCTGTGATGCTATATGATCTGGGTTTGTGCCAACAATTATGGCCTCAGCTCCTGTCCAATCCTCTACTCATTCACAACCTGCCATCCATACTTGCTTTGTTTCTGTCTCATAGTCAAGACCATTGCTGCCTCAGGGCCTTTGCACTGACCATTCTCTGAGCCTGAAATGTTCATACCTAAGATCTCAAGAGGCTGGCTCCTTCAAATTCCAATTAATCTTTCTTTCACCTCCACAAAACCTGCCCCCCTCCAGCTTTGTCATTTTGGTTTCAAAATGACACCTTCTCAAAGAGGACCTGCCTAATCTCCCTATCTAAATGGTTCCAGCCATTCTTTTTTTCACCACTTTGCTTTACTTTACTTTTAATATTTGTCCTTATTTAATACATTTAAAAAATCTATTTATTTTCTACTCCTCACCTCTCTTCCATTAGAACCTTAGTTCCATGTAAGCAATAAATTTGTTCTTTTTGCTGATTAATATATTCCCAACATCTGTTCTAATGCTAAACACATGAAGTGGGTAGTAAATACAATTACTACAATATTTTTAAAGCAAGAGGCTAAATAAAAGTTGGCTGGAGTGCAGAATGGTAACTTTTTGCTTAAAAGAATAGAATGAATTAGATTTAAGGAAATTCTGTTTAAGTAAAGTCACACATCAGTTGAGTACATCCTATTTTACTTTCTCATGTCCAAAAATATTAACAAAGCAGCCGTTTGACAAATATGACTGGCTATCCATCCAAATTTATGACTCCCCTTCCTTGTTATATTAATAGGATTAACAGTGGAACTTGACAGCCCAGCTTAGAACTGTTTCCCAGTCCTCTCTCATCCACCCCTTCTCAAGCGTGCAGTTTAGTGCACCATTTTGATGAGTTCTAGCTAGTGAGTTGGAGAAGGCAATGGCACCCCACTCCAGTACTCTTGCCTCGAAAATCCCATGAATGGAGGAGCCTGGTAGGCTGCAGTCCATGGGGTCGCGAAGGGTCAGACACGACTGAGCGACTTCACTTTCACTTTTCGCTTTCATGCATCGGAGAAGGAAATGGCAACCCACTCCAGTGTTCTTGCCTGGAGAATCCCAGGGATGGCGGAGCCTGGTGGGCTGCCGTCTCTGGGGTCGCACAGAGTCGGACACGACTGAAGCGACTTAGCAGCAGCTAGTAAGTAGGGAGATGTTGTGTGCCTGTTCCAAGGGCCCTGAGAACCTCTCCATGCAGTACTCCTCCCAGCCCTTTCCCACATCTGACAGGAATGCAGCGGATGCTCAGGACAATCATGGGAGCCCTGGGTTAAAGACGGCAGATTTTCCATCAGCTTAAGTCTAAGAATGGCTGCATAGAAGAAGCCACCTGATAAAGTTTTTACCCACTGGTGCTATTTCCTAAGTCAGAAATACTTTCCTATTGCATTTGAGCCATTATGCATATTAACATCTACCTGTTACTGCATTTAGCCTACAAAGTAATATTATCTAAACTTCAGGTAAATTGAAAATACCACAAGAGCAAGCTTATCCTATTAAAATTCTCCTTTATGGCTCTTGGGAGACTTAAGGCAAATACGTTTACACTAAATTTAGGATGTTAGAACAGAAGCAAGGATTGCAAAGTATGAGGATACGTATTAGGGACAAGAAGGTGAAGGATTCAAGCACAGAATGACAAATAATTTCCAACTGGTCATGTCCCTGCACAAAGACAATAAAGGCGCTTCTATTTCTGGAAAAGAAAATGTGTAGAAAGTTATTCCATGGAGATGGCAATATTTCAGTGATAAAGGTGAGTTCATAGTTAAATTATAAAGGAGGAAAATTTTATCTGTAGTTTCCTTCTTGAGTTCCTTTCTTACCCTCCAGCCAATGCAAAAGCCTCCTTTCCTTTACTGTTCTCTCCAAAGAATGGCGTCCTGGCAATCAGGAAGGCTAGCTTTTAGCTTGGTTCCTCTATCACTTCTCTTGAGCTAGTTACTTCACATTGCTGGATCAAAACACCTTTTTTCTAGAAGGAGGTAGGGTAATAATGGCTGGTTCTTAAGTTGTACGTTGTTTCCTGTTCTGATACAACATCGCATGGACTGATCAATGGACTGATCAATGATTTAATGCCTTAGCCCTTGATATCCTGGAGAAACAAATCTTCAAAGGCATCATGAGAGGTCTTTGGGACTAGAACTGAGGGTAACAAAAAAACTTACCCCTTGAGGTTCTCCTGCCATTCTGTGCAAATCATTTTTCTGCTAAACTCTGCTAGCAAAGCTCATCTTTAATTTTCATCTGAATGACCTCTCTTGGGAAATAATAGACCAGCCTTGGTTCTTCTTTAATACAAGACCTTCACAATATGTAATTTCTGTGCCGAGGCAAGCATACCAACTACATTAATCTCAAGAGCTAATTTACTCTGTCCACCACCACAGTGGCATTTGGGGGCCCTCACTAAGGCTAATGTGGCCCCAGGAACTACATGGACCTTCAAGAACACCGAGGGTATAGCATTATATCTTCCTCCAATGAAGTTCAGAGAGATTATTAAGGTGGACACCACACTTGAAGAGACACTGTGATCAGAATGAGGGAATGGTGAGGAGATTCAGCCAGCATGACTCATGGTTGTCCTCATGTGAACTTTTGGGGTGTGCTGGGGAGGAGAGACTGAGCTTGAAGGGTCCCAGACATCCCTATCTATAGGTCTTTGCTATGAACCCCTTCCATTTTCTTATAAGAGGAAACATTCTGCCTTGAGGTTAGGATCTCAGCCTGAGGATCGTGGGAGTGGGTCTTGGAAAGGTGAGTGGGAATCCTTAGGTTTAGTATTCAGAGTTTCACTTGATCCTTTTTTCGGGCCATACTTCTCACACCAGTCCTGTGCTGTCCCCAACTCAGGATTCAGTGATTCTGTTTTCTGAAGGGATGAATCTCAGAGCTCCAGCGTTGTGGGGCACAGAGGATTTCCTGGTGGTCTGGAGTAAGGAAGGATCTGGAACTGCAATTATTCTGTTTTCAAATTCTAATTAATCTTGCCTTTGATAGCTTACGGTGAATGATGTTGGATTCGTGATCGCTGAAGAAGGAGATTTAGCTTCGGGACCAGGAACCGGGCTTGATCACTTGTGTAGCAGAGTTTTATTAAAGTATAAAAAAGGGACAGAGAAAGCTTCTGACATAGACATCAGAAGGGGAACGAACAGTGGCCCACTTGCTAGTCTTAGCGAGGGAGCTATGTGTACATGCACACGCTCAGTCACTTCAGTCTTGTCCAACTCTTTGTGACCCCAAGGACAATAGACTGCCAGGCTCCTCTGTCCATGGGATTCTCCAGGCAAGAATACTGGAGTGGGTTGTCATTTCCTCCTCCAGGGCATCTTCCCAATCCCAATGCAGGGACTGAACCTGCATCTCTTGCATCACCTGCATTGGCAGGCAGATTCTTTTGCCACTGTGCCACCTGGGAACCACAATCAGCCAGTTCAGTCACTCAGTCATGTCCGACTCTTTGTGACCCCATGAACCACAGCACGGCAGGCCTCCCTGTCCTTCACCAACTTCTGTTGTTCACCCAAACCCATGTCCATTGGTCGGTGATGCCAGCTAACCATCTCATCCACTGTCATCCCTTTCTCCTCCTGCCCTCAATCTTTCCCAGCATCAGGGTCTTGTCAAATGGATCAGCTCTTCACATCATGTGGCCAAAGTATTGGAGTTTCAGTTTCAACATCAGTCTTTCCAATGAACACCCAGGACTGAACTCCTTTAGGATGGACTGGTTGGATCTCCTTAGAGTCCAAGGGACTCTCAAGACTCTTCTCCAACACCACAGTTCAAAAGTATAAATTCTTCGGTGCTCAGCTTTCTTTATAGTCCAACTCTCACAACCATGCACAACTTCTGGAAAAACTATAGCTTTGACTAGATGGACCTTTGTTGGCAAAGTAACATCTGTGCTTTTGCATATGCTGTCTAGGATGGTCATAACTTTCCTTCCAAGGAATAAGCGTCTTTTAATTTCATGGCTGCAGTCAACATCTGCAGTGATTTTTGGAGCCCCCCAAAATAGTCTGGTACTGTTTCCCCTAAATCCCCATCTATTTGCCATGAAGGGATGGGACCAGATGCCATGATCTTAGTTTTTTGAATGTTCAGCTTTAAGCCCACTTTTTGACTCTCCTCTTTCATTTTCATCAAGAGGCTCTTTAGTTCTTCTTCACTTTCTGCCATAAGGGTGGTGTCCTCTGCATATCTGAGGTTATTGATATTTCTCCTGGCAATCTTGATTCCAGCTTGTGCTTCATCTAGCCCAGCATTTCTCATGATGTACTCTGCATATAAGTTAAATAAACAGGGTGACAATATATAGCCTTGACATGCTCCTTTTCTTGGAACCAGTCTGATGCTCCATGTCCAGTTCTAACTGTTGATTCCTGACCTGTATACAAGTTTCTCAAGAGGCAGGTCAGGTGGTCTGGTATTCCCATCTCTTTCAGAATTTTCCACAGTTTATTGTGATACACACAGTCAAAGGCTTTGGCATAGTCAATAAAGCAGAAATAGGTGTGTTTTTGGAACTCTCTTGCTTTTTCCATGATCCAGTGGATGTTGGCAATTTGATCTCTGGTTCCTCTGCCTTTTCTAAAACCAGCTTGAACATCTGGAAGTTCATGGTTCACATATTGCTGAAGCCTGGCTTGGAGAATTTTGAGCATTACTTTACTAGCATGTGAGATGAGTGCAATTGTGCAGTAGTTTGAGCATTCTTTGGCATTCCCATGCCGTGTGGGGCCACCCAAGATGGTCGGGTGATGGTAGAGAGGTCTGACAGAATGTGGTCTATTGGAGAACAAAATGGCAAACCACTTCAGTATTCTTGCCTTGAGAACCCCATGAACAGTATGAAAAGGCCAAAAGATAGGACACTGAAAGATGAACTCCCCAAGTCGGTAGGTGCCCAATATGCTGCTGGAGATCAGTGGAGAAATAACTCCAGAAAGAATGAAAGGATGGAGCCAAAGCAAAACCAATACCCAATTGTGGATGTGACTGGTGATAGAAGCAAGGTCTGATGCTGTAAAGAACAATATTGCATAGGAACCTGGAATGTCAGGTCCATGAATCAAGGCAAATTGGAAGTGGTCAAACAGCAGATGGCCAAGAGTGAACATCAACACTCTAGGAATCAGTGAACTAAAATGGACCTGAATGGGTGGATTTAACTCAGATGACCATTGTATCTACTACTGTTGGCAGGAATCCCTCAGAAGAAATGGAGTAGCCATCATGGTCAACAAAAGAGTCCAAAATGCAGTACTTGGATGCAATCTCAAAAACGACAGAATGATCTCTGTTCATTTCCAAGGCAAACCATTCAATATCATGGTAATCCAAGTCTATGCCCAGACCAGTAACACTGAAGAAGCTGAGGTTGGGAAGCACAAAAGGAAACTAAAAGTGAAAGTCACTCAGTCGTGTCCAACTCCAGGAGATCAGTCCTGAATATTCATTGGAAGGACTGTTGCTAAAGCTGAAACCCCAATACTTTGGCCACCTGATGTGAAGAACTGACTCATTTGAAAAGACCCTGATGCTGGGAAAGATTGAAGGTAGGAGGAGAAGGGGATGACAGAGGATAAGATGTTTGGATAGCATCACCGATCAGTGGACATGAGTTGGAGTAAACTCTGGGAGCTAGTGACGTACAGGGAGGCCTGGTGTGCTGCAGTCCACGGGGTCACAAAGAGTTGGACACGACTGAGCGATTGAACTGAACTGAACTCAGAAAATGAGTTGTTTTGTTGTGCAATCATCAGCCCTGGACTTGAAGAAAAATGTTTGTCCTTTTCTCTTCTTTGAGAACTCCAGACTCCTATCTCCTTCTTGAGAGCCCCAGACCCCTCTCTCCCCCTTGGGGACCCAGGACTTCTTATCAACCTAGCTAGGAATTCACTTTCTCACTTTCCCCCCAGAAAACTTGCCTCCTGCTTTCTCACCCAGGGCTGAGCCTCTTAGGGTTTCTATAGGTCAGGTTCAGGTTGGCTCACCCCTTACAGCATCCCATTCCAAGGCCCTTAGCTTATAACTGTCTTTAACCTGCTTTCAGGCCTCCCAGTCCATGTCAGTACCATGTAATGTCTTTGAACTCTTTTTCCACTCTCTGTGTCCTCAGGACAAGGTACATCTGTGAGCAATTCATTAGTTTTAAGAGAAGTCCAGATTATTTTTAAGGCTATATTTGAAACTCTAATTGCCCTCTGGAACCTTGCTGTGGAAATTGTTGGAAATGTCTGTATTTCTTAGTAGAGGCTGCGTCCACAGTGTTCCTGAGTCTTTGTGGAATCAAAAACTACTACAAGCCTCAAGAACAGAAAAGTGGCCTCAGTAGAGAAGTAAAGAAAATGAGAAGCTTCTCTTGGAATGCAGACTGCCAATTGTTTGAGAAATCCAAAGTTTGAAAATCATCTTCAAGTCGTTGTAAACCTCAAACTGGTAGAAAGGCCTCTCAAACTTCTCTCATCCAGGGAATTCTGTGTTGTTTTTCTTATTGTCTGGAGGAGTTGTAGGAGAGTTTTTCTGTTTTCTGGTTCCATCTTTTAAAGTTTAATTAGATTTGAAGTGCAGCCATCTGCTCCTCCTCCAGGAGGTGCTGAAACAGCTCTGATGCTCAGAAGTCACGACCAGAAAATCTTCCATGTGAATAAACACTCCCAAGCGCTCTTATGCACACGTTTAATACCTTAAACTTTCAAAGGTTCAATTCAAACAAGCTCTTCCGCTAGAAAACTGACTTTTTCCTCCTCTCCCAGCCCCCCACCCCTCACCCCCCACTATCCATTTCTGCGCAGAAACGAAGGACATTCGAATGTCAACCCAAGGACATTCCTGGGTTGACATCGAGAAGCTTCTCCATCTAACACTGACAGGAACCACCGATGCTAGGAAGCTTTTCTCCTGTGGGGTTGTGAATCTCTGCTTTTCTCTCATTAATCAGAGAATTTTANGAAACGAAGGACATTCGAATGTCAACCCAAGGACATTCCTGGGTTGACATCGAGAAGCTTCTCCATCTAACACTGACAGGAACCACCGATGCTAGGAAGCTTTTCTCCTGTGGGGTTGTGAATCTCTGCTTTTCTCTCATTAATCAGAGAATTTTACTTCCTAGGACGGAGCGCAGCTGTCAGTTATCCAATGACAGAGAGATCATAATATTATTTTAGTTTATCTTCAGCACCCCTCCCACTCTTACTGAGTTATTTTGGGTGAAAACCAGGTTATTTTTGGCTCTGTATTGATCTTCACAAAGAAGAGACAGAATGGCAGAATGCTTAGGATCTCAGTGTCAGCCACACTGGATTGAAACCCAGGCTTCCTCATTATTAACTAGGTATGGCATATTGAGCATGTTACCTAGCCTATAATTACCATAAATATCTATGAAATACATAATTATGCTATGTTTTCAGTATTTTCAATAGGACTCTGTGGAAGATTAAACCGAACACAATGTACAGAAAGATTTGAACATATAGATTAGCATACAGCAAATGGTCAATAAATTTAAATTATTATTGGTATTGAGAAGATGAAAATAGTGTGTGTGTGTCTGTGTGTGTGTGTGGCTCAGACGGTGTGTGAGGGAGCAGCCAAGATGGCTGAATAGCGAGACCACCCCAACCCCACCTCACCTCCTCCTAAGAACACACCAAAACCACAAGTATCTGCAGAACAGCCCTGGATGAAAACGCCCAGAACCTACCAGGAAAGATCTTCTAAAGACACAGGGAACTGCAGAGCATTTGGTTTTGAAGGCCAGTGGGGCTTCGGGAGTCTCCACGGGACTCGAGGAAGTAGAGACCTTGGTCTTAAAGCACATTAAACCTATACACACACACACATACACACATACACACACACTGGGACACTTGGCAAAAGCAGTGATTTGACAGGAGTCTGGGCCAGACCTACTTGGTAGTCTAGAAGAATCTCCAGAAGGTGGGCAGGTCCTAATCTTCGGGGCATGAAAGCTGGCAGCAGCCTTATTGGGGAGCCCCTTCTACTGTGTGCAAGCCACGTGGGACTTAGTTACCTGAAACACCTGGTACTGCCCACCTGCCTGTGGACCTGCACTGAGGGTCTGTGGCCAAACAACTAACTGTGGCAGAGACAGGACCCCACCCATCAGCAGACATGCTGCCTAAAGACTAAAGACCCCACGCTTCACGGCAAATAGAAAGCAAAAAAGTGGGAGCAGTGACAGATTTTATTTTGGGGGGCTCCAAATGGCACCTCACTCCAGTTCTCTTGCCTGGAAAATCCCATGGATGGAGGAGCCTGGTAGGCTGCAGTCCATGGGATTGTGAAGAGTTGGACATGACTGAGCGACTTCACTATGACTTTTCACTTTCATGTATTGGAGAAGGAAATGGCAACCCACTCCAGTATCTTGCCTGGAGAATCCCAGGGACGGGGGCGCCTGGTGGGCTGCCCCACCTATGGGGTCGCACAGAGTCGGACACAACTGAAGCGACTTAGCAGCAGCAGCAGCAAAATCACTGCAGACAGTGACTGCAGCCATGAAATTAAAAGACGCTTGCTCCTTGGAAGAAAAGCTGTGACAAACCAAAATAGCATATTAAAAAGCAGAGACATTGCTTTGCCGACAAAGGTGCATCTAGTCAAAGCCATGGTTTTTTCCAGGAATCATGTACAGATGTGAGAGTTGGACCATAAAGAAGCCTGAGCACCAAAGAACCGATGCTTCTAAATTGTGGTGCTGAAGAAGACTCTTGAGAGTCCATTTAACTGCAAGGAGATCAAACCAGTCCATCCTAAAGGAAATCAGCCCTGAATATTCACTGGAAGGACTGATGCTGGAGTTGAAGCTCCAATACTTTGGCCACCTGATGTGAAGAGACGACTCGTTGGACAAGACTGACGGTGGGGAAGATTGAAGGCAAAAATGAGAAAGAGGCAACAGAGCACGAGATGGTTAGGGAGCATCATGTACCAAATGGACATGAATTTGATCAAACTCCAGGAGATAGTGGAGGACAGAGGAGCCTGGTGTGCTGCAGCCCCTGGGATCACAAAGAGTCAGACACAACTTAGTGACTAAACAACAACAACTGCAGGCCAGAAGGGAGAGGCACATTAGTGTGTAATATTGCAGAGGTTTACAAGACCTACATCAAGGAATATTGCAACTCTGCTGGATTGATGTTTCTGATGGTTTCAGTCCCACACCTGTCAGAACTTCTCTATAATTCCTTAAGAGGGGAGATCACTCTATGTCCAAAGGTGGCCTGTATCATCTTCAGAAAGCTCACCTGTTAGTAAATTATTTGTGTGGAAAGCTCAACTGACTCCCGATCATTTCCATATGTTGGTGGAGCACCCCACTGAGGGCACACGCATGCTAAGCCTGCTAAGTCGCTTCAGTCATGTCCAGAAGGACACATGATAAAAGTCTAATTTGATCGCAACTTCATGGTCCTTCAGGAACTTGGACACAACTGTCAAGTACTGTGTGAGTTTTTTCTTAGCTGAGGCCTTGAGCTGGACATGTTCATTTCCTCCCAGTGTTTCTGCATGCCTTGGACCCAGGCCCCTCTCCATCATAGAAAGTTTTCTCCATTACTATGACTGGAATCTCATCATGAGTGGTACCCAGGGCTGAAGGCACAGTGGCAGGGACCCTCTCACCAAGGCAATCTATGCTTTTCTCAATTTCTTGTAAATCTCCTGAGCTCCATGAATATTTCAAAAAGGCCATATGAAAGGGATCCATAAGCCAGACTGGAAAAAAAAAAACAAACTTGAACTCCACCATAAAATAAATGTGGGATCACTAAAACTCCTTTGAATTGTGCCAACAACTGACTATTTTTAATGTGGCTGCCTGTGAACCTTTGTTTATCACAACATGTGTTGAGAAACTTGAAACAATCTGGAGTATTCAGGAAACTGGGGTTCCTAGATTCTCTTTTCAATTCACTTTGAGAACCAGTCCTGTGACTAAATTAGATTCAAGTTCAAATTCAGTCTGCCTTTTATCAAAAGCAAATGTTATAAGTTGTGTAAACTTGTTTGTGTTCCTGAATGTCATTTCCTTAAATCTTCAAGGTGAACCCCAAATCCCTGTTTCCCATGACTGTAGTGAGATGTTCCTGGATCAATGCTTGTGAGCACGTTCCACACAGGATGTCACAGGAATTACTCAGAGGTACTGCCACCTACTGGTTTCCACTAAATACAGGCTCAAGAGTATACCTGCTACAAGGACTCTCGGCTCTTTATTTCACAGCAGTCTATTAAAAGTTTAAGACTGTTAAGAGACCTCTTTGAGGAAATTAACTATGGAATGGAGTTAGGAGTCCTGGAATGTATTTCAAGCCCAGCTCATGAGACCCTGCCTTAGCGAGGGTCTCAGTTTCCTTATTTGTAGATGGGAATTCTAATTATGATGGGAAGATTCTTCTCGAATCTGATATTTTCAGATTATAATTTACTCTCTCCCCTTCCAGCCTACATCATGGTTTGATACGTCCTGGTAATATACTTCAGAAGCTAAATTTTGTTTTAACTCCAAAAATATGTTGAATAAGAAAGAAGAGAGTTCCCAAAAGCATTCACGCTAATGTTCCAAACAGTAACTTAAATGATTTCCTGTTACTCTATTTATGAATCAAAGAACGTAGAAGCTACACAGTATGTTAGTATGTGTGTCATTTCTACTTTTCAGACAGTGAGGAGTTATACTAAGAAGGATAAATGAACAGGTCATGTATCACTCAGGCTCCCTGAGCATATCCAGTGCCTTCTCTAAGAGTTGCTGAGAAAGAGGGATGCCCTATAAAACTGTCTGGTAGGTACTAGCAAGCTTGCCTCACAAGGTTGCCTGGTAATATCTGCACCTCCAGGCAAAGTGACATATGATAAAGGGAAAAATAAGAACCCAGTTTTTCTGTAACATCATACTCTTTCTCTTGTCCATACCCATTGACCCTAATATACAATTCTACAATTTGCAAAACAGTTTTATTCCCAGTAGTTTATAACAAAAATAATCCTGCAAGATAATGAAGCATGGCAGGAAAGAGCAGATCTGAGACTATTATCATTTTGCCTTGGAGAAAAAAAATTGAGCCTAAGTGAAGATATAGAATTTCACACAGTTAAAGATGGAAAGAGAGGTAAATTTTAGAACTTTTAATTCAATTCATCTGACTCCAGATCCTTTATTCAGTCTAGTACATCTTATTGCTTCTCACTGTCATCAACTTGACTCCCACAGTGGTGCTAAATGCCAAGAAGGACTAGTGGAAAAGGACATCACCATGAAAAGGACATCATGCTGAAAGCTGGTCATTCTAATGACAAAGCGAAAATCTGGATGTCAGAACAATGAGGCAGTCACTTACTATCCAGACTTCCTATCAACACTTCTCAGATGCTAGGAGACAATGAAAACTCCTCAAACTTCAGATGGAAAAGAATTTTAACAGAGAACTCTATACCCCCCAAAAATCAATCAAATCTAAAAGTAAAGACATGTAAGACACTTTTGGATGCCCTTATACTCTGATTACAAAATACTACTTGAAATGTGATTCTCCATCAAAATATGACAGAAATTTGACAAACAGGATGAAATGGGACAGCAGAGAATAACTGAGAAGTAAGAGGGACTAGAAATCAAGAAAGAAAGAATCTATTAGATGGGACATTTGGAAGATTCTCCTTTATCCTGAAATGTGTAAATGGAATTGAACATATCCTTTTATATGGGTTAATCCATACTTCCTGGTTCTATATAGAATATTTACATAACAATAATACGGTAATTCTGGCCATTCATTTTCTTTTTTATAATTCATCTGTTATATAATAAGATGTATGTACAACTATAGGAGAGAATGTAGATGTAAGAAATTTTATAAAATAAAAGTAATTACAGAGGAAAGAAAAATTTGGAGATGGTTGAACTATAGTGTCAGAGAAGACTCTTGAGAGTCCCTTGGACTGCAAGGAGATCCAACCAGTCCATCCTAAAGGAATTCAGTCCTGAATATTCATTGGAAGGACTGATGCTGCAGCTGAAACTCCAGTACTTTGACCACCTGATGGGAAGAACTGACTCACTGGAAAAGACCCTTTGCTGGGAAAGATTGAAGGCAAAAAGAGAAGGGGATGACAGAGGATGAGATGGTCGGATGGCATCACCGACTCGATGGACATGAGTTTGAGTAAGCTCCAGGAGTTGGTGATGGACAGGGAGGCCTGGTGTGCTGCAGTCCATGGAGTCAGACACGGCTGAGTGACTGAACTGAACCAGGTGTATCATTGTCATTTTCTTTATAGTAGAGTTTTTAGCTGTCTAAAGTTCAATAAATCATGAAATGGAGTTTACTTGTATTACTTAAATTCATGAAGACAACTAGAAGAGTATCCAAAAATAATAATCAAGCTAACAACAATTAGGAAGTGGGAGAGGAAGTAAAAGTGGATGGTAATGTCAGTGAGTAAACTCCTTAGACCTTATATCTAGAAAGTAATAGGTCTATCTAGAGTTAACACATCAAAAAGTAAGGATTTAAGTATGCTATATAAAGTTATAACAATAATTACTAGTAAAACTAAAAAGAGGAAATACTGACAGTGGTTATCTCTGGGGAGAAGGTCGGTAGTAGAATGAAGAGTAACTTTATGTTTTATTTTTGTTCTTCTGCACTATTTGAATACTTTAAAATTCTATATGTGCATTAGTTCTATATTTAAACAAAAGAAAATTCAGTCTATGTGAATATCTTATAATATGTGGATGAAAAGCACATCTGGATGATGGTTTGACATGATGCTGGCATATCAATCATTACAAAGAAAAGAAAGAGAAGACTCAAAAAATCAGTTTCATCTCTTTTATTTTAAATACGAAGTATCATGAACCAAGAGGAAGTAACTCTTTCAAAGAGACTTTACAGTGCTGACTGTAAAACTTAGATTCATATTCTAATCGAGAACTGACTTGAATTTTTTTGAAGTAACCACCATTGTCCCACTGTTGAAGCACAGTTGTGGTCAAAATCTGGTAACTTCTGGCAGTTAACTACCCTGTCAATCGGCCTTTTCAAAATGAGACCCTTTTATCTCTTATGGTTACTTAAGTATAAAATTGGATCATTTCAATGCCTACTTTACTAAGCAATGGATTTCCAAGAGTTGTAAATCACCAAATCTCAGATCAATGTTATTAATGCTATTTTTATGCTTTCTCATTTGCCATAGAGTAAGGACGACCCTTCACAGACTTAAGATGGATTTACACATAAGCAAATATATTGCTTTCTCTCACAAAGCCTATTGAAGTGACTTGGGCGGAAATGTCAGGCCTCTATGACCCACTAGGTCTTTAATTCTGTGACAGGTCATGGACCACTGAAAGGGCATTTCCTCGTTGTTCACTGACCATGCAGAGGTGCTGAGTAGAGACATACACATGCCCTAAACTAGCTTTTCTTCCTTTCTTTTCTTTCATCCTTCCTTCCTTCCTCCTTTCCACCCCTTCCTCCTCCTCCAACTCCTGCTCCTTCTCTTCCTTCTTCTCCTTTTCCTTCTTAAAACTAGACTAATCTCAACAGAGACCTTAGCTTTTCAAACCCTTCTTGGTACTCAGCTCAGTACCTTCCTAGCTCCAGCTTTCTCTGCTCACTGCACTGCACCTATGCCACCGCAGGTGCCAGGTGAACGGACTCTTTATCAGGCTTTATAGAACCTTGAGCTTTACCACCTCCACATACGGTCCCTCCCCCTATACCATCTTCCCCGTCCGTCACGCCCAAATCCTACCCGACATTTAAATCTTAGCTCATGGATCAGCCTCCTTCATTAAACTTTCCCTTATCTGCTCCCTAAACTTAAGCAATCGCTCCCCCCTCTGCTTATTGCGTCTCCTTATCTTGTCCTGTCTTTCAGCTCCAGTCTCTCTGTACATCACACGGGAGTTGTTTATGCATGTGCTTCAACATCTGACCATTCTTTCGCATCCGTGCCCATTTCCTCTCTCTGCCCTCCTGTTCCATAAAGTCTGGCAAATTGTAGGTGCTCAACAAATACCTATTGAGTTCTATTGATTTGCCAAGTCTTACATAGATGGTAAATGTGAAGTTGAGACTAGAACCCAGGCTTTTTACTGTGGCTCAGTTTATTCTCCATCACAACCATGGCCTCACACATTACACCACACATTTAAGGAGCTGATGTGAGCATTTTGAACTATGACAGGGAGTCAAGCGAACATTTGTGACTTGTCCCAGACTGATATCAATTCAAGCTGACAAGGTGAAGCATAAGGTATGAAAGTGTCCTTAGATAAAGCAAACGTCAGAATCTGCCATTTTGATATTTCATAGGTAGTGAAAACACGTCAGACTTCATTAGGCACATTCAACATCCTTTAAAGAAAGGACAGAAAATGTTTGGTGAAGTGTCACGGCTGCTACCTACTTTTTCACCTATTGTCCTCAAGTGAAGGAAAGAAGCTGTTTTCTAAAAGTGGTTTACAGTTTAAAAAAATCTTCAGAAAGCATTAGACTTGCCATGTATACTTTCTGATTTAAAAGGTGACTTAAGAAATTAAAAACTGAGGGGCTAACATTTAATAAGCATGTCTTCCTGGACAGATTAAATTTTTTTAAAAAGCTCAGCTTTGATTTATTATAAATAATCAGTTTTTAACCAAGAAAAGTCTGCATCGTTTAAAATATTGAAACTATAATCCCAATCTAAATTGTTGTGTTTCATTTTCTATTTCATCCTGAAAAAGTAATAAATAATGATCCATAAACTAAAAGGTAATGGGAACCAGTGAAGACAGTTTAGTTGAGTTTAATTTTTCCTTTTATATTTTGAGTCAAAGAAAACGTCTATAGCAACTGTACTTTAACATGCTACCAATCAAAACTGGATTGTCTGAATCCCTACTCTTTCACAATGCCCAAACAAACTCTTGTTCTAGTCACCTGTCTTCCTTATTATACACAACCCACTTACATGAGATCTCTATTGCCCAGTATAATTCAAGTACTCCTATTCTATTCAGAAAATTGAAACTTGAAGGAACACACTGTCTGAAATACCCATTGATTTATACAGTGTAACAAAAAAAGAAATTATCTAAGATTTGTTAAGTAAAATAAGTCCAGATACTTGATATGAGAGTAATCTTGAGTCTCTCTGCATGATAGATAATACCTAGACCCTTGTAATCACGCCACTCTTCTCGGGGTTCAGCGCGGTTTATTGCTGAGGAATGAATCCTCAAGAATATCCTTTCAGCTGCTGCTGCCTGTGTAGCGCTTGTGATGTATTTCTCATCTAGCCTCCTTGTTCATCAACTAAGACGTTTTCCCTTCATTTATATGGAATGTCAGCCTCTTTGAAATCTATCACTGCTGCAAGTGAGATAAATGTTCACTGGAAAGCATAAATCTTCTCAAAATAAAGATAAGCAAAGTCCCATTTGGATTTTATAATGGGCTGAATCATGTCATCGAGAAATATACCTGAATCCTAACCATGTAAATCCTAACCACTGTACCTGTGAATGTGACCCTATTTGGAAATAGGGTCTTTGTAAACAAAACTGAGTCAAGGATCTCAGGATGAGATCATCTTCAACTTTGAATGAACCATAAATCGAATGGTTAATGTCTTTGTAAGAGAAAAGAGAGGAAGATTTGAGATACTCAGATGTAGGGGACGAGGCAAGGGGAAGACGAGTACAGAAACTGGAGTGATGCAGCTGCAAGCCAGGGAATGTCAGGGATTGCCAGGAACCACCAGAAGTGAGAAGAGAGTCAAGAAACTGCCTCTTCCTCAGGGCCCCCAGGAAGAACCAACCCTACCAATGTCTTGATTTCATACATCTGGCTTCCAAAACTGTGAGGGAGTAAGTCTGTGGCACTCTGTTGTGGCAGACTCAGGAAACTAATACAGACTCAGAAGTGGGTGCCTCAACAGAAATTTTTGGCTCAGTGGGAAAAGGAAAGTATATGTGTGTATACCGCACATTATGTGTGCCTACATGTCTATATGAGTCAATACTGTTAACATAAAACCTCATATTCCATCATGAGAGTGACAGTTGAGAGGAGTGTTCAGTAAATATTTGTTCCAGGAATGAATAAAGTACTTTATCAGAAAACTAGCAGGGTGCACGCTGTGTGGATATGGATCAGCTAAAATCTTCCCAAGACTGGGAGACTTAAAGAGATTGCTGAGTTCTGATTTTTTTCCCCAGTCAGTCTGGGGAACATCAAGAAGAAAAAAGAACTAACAAACTCGCCTCCCCAAAGACTCCCTTACTTCCTTCCTTTGGCCAGTTGAAAGGGATTCCCTTTATCTCGGACTCCATGGTTTCCTTTTATTGCCTTGCATCACAGTCAGTATGCATATAACATATATAGTATATATAAAATTATATATCCCTGATGGCTCAGCGGGTAAAGAATCCACCTGCTATGCAGGAGACACAGGAAATATGGATTTGACCCCTTGGTTGAGAAGATACCCTGAAGAAGGAGATGGCAACCCATTCCAGTATTCTTGCCTGGGAAATCCCATGGACAGAGGAGCCTGGCGGGCTACAGTGCACGGAGTTGCAAAAGACTCTGACGTGAATGACTGAGTACGTGGCAATACCCTTGTATGGTCTCTCTCATATTAAAGCAAGCAAGTCACAGGCAGTCCTGCACCGTGGAAAGTGGCTGAATTCAAATCAGGGGACAAAAGTTTTCTTCTCACTATGACCCAGAACAAGCTTCACCCTCTCTATGTTCAGGCTCTTCTACATAATAGGAACAAAACTTCCTGTCAAACAGCTCTTACAGGCTTCCTGGAAGTTGCAAATAAAATAATTAGAGTGAAAGTATAGTCAAAAAGAACATGCCAGAAAATATACCCGGGGAAAGTATATGCTAGGAAAATCTGTCCATATTAAAACAAAGAACTCTTTGCCTTTGCATCTCTGGTGACATGGCTTACCCGAGAGCCCTGCACATAGAGGGTCTCAGGAAAGATCTGGGGAATGAACAAGGGGTGTCCAAGAACATCATCCTCACTCAGACTGAAACCCCTGAAGCTTCAGGGCAAGGTTCATTAAAGGTCCTTGAAAATGAACAAATGAATGAACAAGATAACCGCACTCTCCCTGACTTCACAAAGGACCTTGGGGATTAATAGGACCCAGTGCTTTATCTGCAAAGGGGCTCCAGCAGCTCCTGGCAGCCTTGAAAAGTGAAGTCACTCAGTCGTGTCCGACTCTTTGCGACTCCATGGACACCAGGCTCCTCCGTCCATGGTATTTTCTAGGCAAGAGTACTGGAGTGGGTTGCCATTTCCTTCTCCAAGGAACTTCCTGACCCAGGGATCGAACCCAGGTCTCTCACATTGTAGACAGACGCTTTACCATCTGAGCCACCAGGGACGTCTCTGTGCAAATGGAGTCCCCAAGATCATGGTCAGCCTGACCAAAAGACCAAGAGACACTCTTTCTTCTCTGGGCTTCAGGCTTTAAAAACTGTGAGCAATTCACATTTGGCATTTTCTCATTTTGTAGAATTATAATGAACATTTAATTCCTTAATTTCAAATAGCCCCTAACTGGATTCTGAATTAATGTAAAATTTGAGACTTTTAATTTCTCTATCAAATTTCCTAGTCTTACTCTATTTCAGGCTCCTGCCAAAGAGTCTTTTTGTTGCAAAGTTTAATTCAATTGGTTTACAGAACATCTAGATATGCTTCTCTAGTTGTTAGGGAAGCTTACAAAATTTTACTGAATCACTGATCAAGCAGGAAGGAACCTGATAGATAGTTCTCTGGAGATTCCTAATTTAGAATCCATGGATCCCATAAGGCCCATGTATGGATTTCAGGAATGTTATAAACCCCACAAATTGTTTGCACATTCATATGTGTGTGTGTATTTGTGATGGTGGTCATTTCCAGATCTAGAACAGGGTAAGAATCACCAATCCATTACTACTATTTCATTTAAAATATTTTTGCTAATGTGCTGCTACTATTACCACGATACTGAATACCTACCATGTGTTCATCGAACAACCTTCCAACCTAGGTATTTTTATTATTAATATAATGAGGCAATTTGGATTAAGTAACTTGGCTCAACTTGACTGGGAAGTTCAGCTGGTAAGATAGAGCAGGATTCCAATTTGTCACAGTCTAAAGAGTACACTTTGAAACCATGTGTTCATCGAACAACCTTCCAACCTAGGTATTTTTATTATTAATATAATGAGGCAATTTGGATTAAGTAACTTGGCTCAACTTGACTGGGAAGTTCAGCTGGTAAGATAGAGCAGGATTCCAATTTGTCACAGTCTAAAGAGTACACTTTGACCACCTCATGTGAAGAGTTGACTCACTGGAAAAGACTCTGATGCTGGGAGGGATTGGGGGCAGGAGGAAAAGGGGACGACAGAGGATGAGATGGCTGGATGGCATCACCAACTCGATGGACATGGGTTTGGGTGAACTCCGGGAGTTGGTGATGGATAGGGAGGCGTGCTGCAATTCATGGGGTCACAAAGAGTCAGACACGACTGAGTGACTGAACTGAACTGAACTGGAAGAGTACACTTTTCTCCACACAATAACAAGCCTCAGCATGTTTTTCCTCTAAACTTTGTATGTTGTTGCTCCTCACAGTGACCCCTCCCTAGGGTCACTGGAGCGCACATGGAGCTGAAGGTCACTGCTCAAACTGGGAAGTTCAGCTGGTAAGATAGAGCAGGATTCCAATTTGTCACAGTCTAAAGAGTACACTTTGACCACCTCATGTGAAGAGTTGACTCACTGGAAAAGACTCTGATGCTGGGAGGGATTGGGGGCAGGAGGAAAAGGGGACGACAGAGGATGAGATGGCTGGATGGCATCACCAACTCTATGGACATGGGTTTGGGTGAACTCCAGGAGTTGGTGATGGATAGGGAGGCGTGCTGCAATTCATGGGGTCGCAAAGAGTCAGACACGACTGAGTGACTGAACTGAACTGAACTAGAAGAGTACACTTTTCTCCACACAATAACAAGCCTCAGCATGTTTTTCCTCTAAATTTTGTATGTTGTTGCTCCTCACAGTGACCCCTCCCTAGGGTCACTGGAGCGCACATGGAGCTGAAGGTCACTGCTTGGTCTCAGTTTGCCACCACAAACTGGATTGGTATTTTGCCTCCTTGTCCTCCTATGGCCATTGGTCTCAGACACTAGGATAATGGTCTGAAAGGGAGCAGAGGGAGCAGGAGCAAGTAGTCTGACTGTGGCTTTGTGAAGAAATGCCCAAGCAGACTGCTGGCCCAGTCCGTCTCCTACTTGAGGATGAAACCCAAGGAAGTGAAAGTGACTTGCTTAAAACACTAATTAGCCTGGAACATAAAGGAAGAGAAGTTATAAAGACTAGGAGGCAGAATGCCCAGGTTCTAGACTAAGTTCTGCCATGTCAGGTAACTTCAGGAAATTCTTCCTGGTTCTCCATTCCTCAGTTTCTTCATCTGAAAAACAAGAGACTGAATCATACAATTTCAGATTCCCCTTCCACCTCACCACACCAGGAGTGACTAACTTGAGCTTCAGTTTTTAATGTTTTGAACATGTGTTGAAGAAGTGCAAAGTGTTAGAACAGTAAATAAGATTTCACATAATTTTCAAGGTCACAAACAGAGTCTGGGAGGATATTTTTACTTATAAATCACCTCTTGCTTTAAAAGGCATATAGAAAGCTAATAGATGTCATTATTGGTGAAATCATCGGGAAAAAGTAGCAGAGCATGCTCAAAGGGAGGCAATTTACGATGATGGATTATCTACCAGCTTGTCTCCTGTCAATTCAAAAAGCTTTCTGACTGCTTGCTTTCCATTTCCAAAGCTTCAAACTCAAATAGCTCTTTACAAAAATGATTAAGCCAGACGAATTAATATAACTGCCTCAGGAAACCCACCACCATCCCCTTTCTGTCTTTTGACTTAATCTAACATTTCTATGAAAAAAGAGAATTACCATTCATTGAGGTACTTCGCCGACTAAGGTCCGTCTAGTCAAGGCTATGGTTTTTCCTGTGGTCATGTATGGATGTGAGAGTTGGACTGTGAAGAAGGCTGAATGCTGAAGAATTGATGCTTTTGAACTGTGGTGTTGGAGAAGACTCTCGAGAGTCCCTTGGACTGCAAGAAGATCCAACCAGTCCATTCTGAAGGAGATCAACCCTGGGATTTCTTTGGAAGGAATGATGCTAAAGTGGAAACTCCAGTACTTTGGCCACCTCATGCGAAGAGTTGACTCATTGGAAAAGACTCTGATGCTGGGAGGGATTGGGGGCAGGAGGAGAAGGGGATGACCAAAGATGAGATGGCTGGATGGCATCACTGACTCGATGGACACGAGTCTGAGTGAACTCCAAGAGATGGTAATGAACAGGGAGGCCTGGTGTGCTGCGATTCATGGGGTCGCAAAGAGTCAGACACGACTGAGCGACTGAATTGAACTGAACTGAGGTACTCATAATATGCCAAGATCTATTTAAGGCACTTAATGTACATGATATCATTTAATACTCTCAACAACCAGGTTGGTTATGTGACATAGGGGCTTGGCGTGCTTTGGTGCTTAATCCCTGTATGCATGGCACATCTTGTGCCCCTTGCCCTTCTCCATGTCTCCTAATTAGAAGAAGATTGTGATGGCTGGTACTCTTGCAGCCATCTTGAGATCAAGAAAACACACACACACAGGATTTCTGAGCAGCACAGGAGAACCTACAGTCATCACTTACATTTATGGGTGATATGCCAGCGATGGACTGCTCACCTCTGAAGTTTTTAACACTTGATAGAAAAATAGATCCCTGTATATTATTTAATGCCACTTTAATTTGTTTTTCTCTTACTTGCAGTTGAACTCATTTCCTAACTGAAACACATGAAACAGCCCAGTAGAAAAATATTTCTTGAAGATGTCTTATTGTCTCCAAAGTTTATGACCATCAAGGTCTCTTGAGGATGTGGTATTAAGGAGAGGAGAGGACAGAGATGTACTCATAATGTAAGGGTAAACAGGGAGTAAACTAGACCCAGCTGAAAATGTCAGCTCTGGAACTGAGGAAAAAGAGCTGTGCAGGGACAAAAGCCATCAGGACTCTACCTTGACTTGGCCACTAAATGAAAGTGATCTTTTAAAAAAAATTATTTTATTACAATATGTTTGATTAACAATGTTGCATTAATTTCTGCTATACATCAAAGTGATTCAGTTAAATATATATAAATATATACTATTTTTCATATTCTTTTCTATTATGATTTATTACAAGATGCTGAATATAGTTCACTGTGCTATACAGTAGGACCTTGCTGTTTATCCATTGTATGTATACCAATTTGCATCTGCTAATCCCAAACTATTAATTGATCCCTCCCCCCATCTCCTCCTGGGCAACCACAGTCTGTTCTGTATGTCTGTGAGTCTGTTTCTATTTTGCGAATATCCACATACTTGATTATGAACTTCATAATTGCTAAGGCAAAAATTCAGTCAGTTTCAGAGCCACTAACTTCCTAAAAGTCACACAGCAAATTTTTAGCCAAGATAACCAGGAAATTTAGGGGCAGAACTGGGACCCTCGGGCTCCTTTCCTGTGCTAAGTGACTCCTAATGAGCCCAGTGACAGCTCCTTATAGGGAGGGCAACCAGCTGAGGGACAACACTCCCCTAAAGTCTGTAAACATTGAGTAGGTCAAGACACGAGAGACTGAGGTTGTTTTCAGAACTTGGTGTCCAGCCAATGTGGACAACCACTGCAATAAGACGGCTACATTAGGAAGAGTACAGAGGGATCAGTAAAAACCATCACAGAAAGGAGAACTGTGGTTCCCATCTAAGCGATATGCTGGAGATGGAAAGTCATTAGAATCTAGACCTGGGATGGACAGCCTGCCACTCTTACCATCCGATGCATGTGATTCCTCTGATTTGACTCCATTCTGAACAAGCAATTTTTGAGTAAGGTTCAGCTTCCTAGGGAAGCATTTCTCTGGGACATGCCAGGTCTGCCATATGATTTATGAATTCTGGTCCTTATGGCCATGGTCCTTATGGCCATGGTCCCTCATTGGGAATCTATAATTTTTTACATCAATCTCATGAGCTTGGTGGAGAAGGCAATGGCAACCCACTCCAGTACTCTTGCCTGGAAAATCCCATGGATGGAGGAGCCTGGTAGGCTGCAGTCCATGGAGTCACTAAGAGTCGGACATGACTGAACGACTTCACTTTCATTTTTCACTTTTATGCATTGGAGAGGGAAATGGCAATCCACTCCAGTGTTCTTGCCTGGAGAATCCCAGGGATCGGGGAGCCAGGTGGTCTGCTGTCTATGGGGTCGCACAGAGTCGGACACGACTGAAGCAAGTTAGCAGCAGCAGCATGAACTTGGTTGGGCTTCCCAGATGGCTCAATGATAAACAATCTGCCGCCAATGCAGGAGTCACAGGAGATGAGAGTTCAATCTCTGGATCAGGAAGATCCCCTGGAGTAGGAAATGCCAACCCAGTCCAGTATTCTTGCCTGGGAAATCCCATGGACAGAAAGCCTGGCAGGCTAGTCATGGGGTCACGAAGAGGTGGACATGACTGAGTGACTGAGCATGCACACATGAACTTGGCTAGTCTAGACCTTCCCTGAGAGAAGAATGAGCACTTTGGTGCGCATAAAATCAGGTGTGAGCCTGCCAGACTGAAGGCCAGAAGGTGGCCAATTCCCTAAGGGAAGGAATATATCCTTTCAGAACTCTTGGCAAGTAAGGAGCCAGTGGTTCCCCTGGGGGTCCTTCTCCCCAGTCTTGTGTTAAAACTGACACATGGTAAGCCCTGAGGAGAGCTTGAGTTCCACACAAGAAAGCTCTTTCTTGCTCACCTCTTCCCTTGCTTGTTTGGGAAACCTCTGTGCACAACCTTGGATTTAGCCACCAGTGATACTTATTACTCCTGGGAACTTGTGCCTACCTCAGACCCTGCACATTGATGTAAAAATCATTACATCTTAAACAGGCAAATTGCTAGTACTTTACATTTATTAGACCCACTTCCCTATGAGAAAATTTGAAAATTATCTCTCTTCTTGGATGTTTTATAACTGATTTCAAATAGCCCAGCCCATCATGAAACCACAGGGAACTGAAATGAGGATAGAGGCAGAAGGGGGAAAAGGATCAACTTTGTCCTCTGATTAGCTGAGATGAAAAATAACTTGAGAGACACAAATGGAATGACAATAACCTGGTTCATTGGACTGGTGGCCTGTTATTCATAAACAGATAATGGAACCTCTGAAAGCTTGTGTAGCTTAAGTCTGTTTGTGATGACCAAACAGGACCAGCATAATTGCTTTCATTTTGGATTTCAAACACATCCCTAGACTAATGTAAAATACAGAAAAAACTTTTTTTAAATAATATGAAGAAGTCATAGCACATGCAATGGGAAATCAGAATTGAGAAGGAGACAAAACAACTCAGAGTTACTGACTTTTTATAGTTCAGTTTTGAAACAATGTTTCCAAAGGGACTTTGGTGAAACCTCCTTCCCAGCTCACAATCAGGATGCAAGCTCTAAATTCCTATATCTTAAAAAAAATTTTTTTTTTATTGAGGTATGACTAACATACAAAAGCCTGTACATATTTAATGCACATGTCTTGATGAGCTTGGGTAGGTATACACCCATGAAAACATCCTCATATGCTGGGGTCCAGCCCCTGTAGGATCCAGGGGAACCTGAAGGAGAAACGGCATTGGCAAATGATTTAGAGAGAGATAAGGAAAGAATGTTGTAGGTAAGAAAATAGAGGAGAGAAAGAGGCTGATATTAATGCAGAGAGCCTCTATGCTCCAAGGGATCAGCCTGAAAAAGAGAGTAAGAGAGAGAAAGAAAGAAAGAGAGAAAGAAAGAAAAACACAGGGAGACCAAGCTTCTTCGGTGAGCAAGGCCCCCTCACTTTGTTTTCAGAGAGGGCTTTTATACCCTGAGTTGTACATACAGCAAGGTGAAAAATGCAGAGTCAACTCAGCATTCCATCAGTATTAACTTTCGTCGATATCAGGTTCCTTCCTGCAAAAGTCTTATTTTTTGTACATTATCTTCTGGCCCGGAGGCCTGTTGATATTTTATGACCTCTTTTTGATAAAAGTTGGTCAGCCAGAACAATAATTTTCCCTTAAAGTGTTTCTTCTTAAATTCCTAGCCTGCATCACCCTTAAAGTACAGAGTTACATTTTTATGGAACAAAGATTTAGCAGGTTACAGCAAAGAAAGAACTTAATAACTCAAAGTCTAATGTTGCTAATGTTAAAGCTGCTGCTTGTTTTTTCTACATCCTGACTATATGCACTCCCAGGAACACAATGGATAAGAGATGTGAGAACTTGGCAGCAAGCATTGGCTCAACAATGTTGCAAGAGTCTGGATAAACCTGCCAAGTAAGCTAGAATGCTAACAGGGGGTTTGAATCAAAACACTCTTATCTTGTCCAGGAGACTTATTAGCTAGAGCCCTAAGTTGATTGACTTCAGAGAAAGGTAGTCGGGGATAGCCCCCTGTTAATGTCAGAGGAGTTGGTGAAAGTCATGAAAAAACAGACAGATTCTGGTTTGGGGGTAGATGCTCGAGAAGGGGGGCCCCTCGAGGCCTAATCTCGCCTTTGCCCATCAGGCCTCTTCCTCATGACCTTTGCCATGGGCAGGATTCTCCACGCTGGCTCCCGGCACTCATACTCCATGCCATAAACACATCCATCACCTCTAAAAGTTTCCTGTTACTCTATATATTTGTTTTATGTTTATTTTGCAATAAGAACACAAGATCTACAGTCTTAGCAAAATTTTAAGTATACGTACAGTATTGTTAATGGCAGTTCTCTAGGACATACTCATCTGTATAACAGAAACTTTGTACCCTTTGGCTAATGCCTCCCTTTTCCCCATTCCCCTAGACCCTACAAACCAAACTTTACTCTTTCTATGAATTTGACAATTTTAGATTCCTTATATAGGCTGTATTATGTAGCGTTTGTCCTTCTGTATCTGGCTAATTTCACTTAGCATGATAACCTTCATTCATGCTGTCACGAAGGCAAGATTTCCTTCCTTTTGAAGTTGAGTAATATTCCATTATATGTATATACTTCATTTGCTTTATCCTTTCATTTATTGTTGGACATTTACATTGCTTCCCTATCTTAGCTACTGTAAATAATGCTGCAATAAACATGAAATTGTGTCTTCAAGTTTCTGATCTTAATTCCTTTGCATATATACCCAGAGGTAAAATTTGCTGGATCATGTGGTAGTTCTATTTTTAATATTTTGAAAAACCTCTATACTGCTTTCCATGGGGGTTGTCTCAAGGAACTAGAAAGAGAAGAAAATACTAACCCAAAGTTGGCAGAAGAAAGGAAGTGATGTGAAGATTAAAGCAAAATAAATGAAATGAAAAATTTTAATCAATAAAACTTAGAGTTGGTTTTTTGAAAGAAATAACAAAATTGACAAATCTTAGCTAGACTGGAAAAAGAGAGAGAAGATTCAAGTAATTACAGTCAAAAATGGAGTGGGATATTATAACCAGTGTCACAGAAATAAAATAAGGGATTATAATGAACAATTGTAAATCAACAAACTGGATAACTTAGAAGAAATGGATAAATTCCTAGAAACACACCATGTATCAAGACTGAATCAAGAAGAAGTAGAAAGCCTGAACATGTCAGTAACAAATAAGGAAACTGAATCAGTAGTTAAAATAGTCCCAAGAAGTGGAAACCCAGGGCCAGATTGCTCACAGGTAAATTATACCAAACATTTAAAGATTTAATACCAATCCTTCTTAAACTCTTCCAAAAACTAGAAGCATAAGGAACACTTCCAAACTTATTTTCTGAGGTCTGCATCGACCTGATAACAAAGCTAAACAAGACACCACAAGAGAAGAAAATCATGACCTCCATTGAAAATTTATGCAAAAATCCTCAATAAAATGCTAACAAGCCAAATTCAGTAGCATATTTCAAGTATCATGCACCATGACTAAGTGGGATTTATCCCTGGGATGCAAGGATAAACCACATTAACAGAATGAAGGAAAAAATGGGAAAACTTCTCAATAGATGCAAAAAAAAAAAAGCATCTGACAAAATCCAACACTCTTCCATGATAAAATTTCTTAAAAGAATTATGAATAGAAAGAATTTATCACAGCACAATAAAGGCTATATACGAAAAACTCACAATCAATATTATATTCAATGGTAAAAAACTGAAAGCTTTTCCTCTAAGGTCTGGAACAAAGCAAGGATGTCCACTTTTGTCAAATATTTAACGTAATTCTGTAAGTTCTAGCTAGAGTAATTATGTAAGAAAAAACAATGCATCCAAATTTGAAAAAAGTAAAATTAATCTCTGTTTGCAGATGACATGATTTTATGTATCTTATTTGATTCAGCATTCTGACACTTACTCCATTTTCCTTACTTTGCAGTCCTTCACCTGAATGTCTTACCTCCGCTGGTGGATGGTCAGTCTTTGAGGGAAGGGCTAGGTCTCTTCTCTCTATTATTCTTGCAGTGATGGCTTCATGCCACTCACCTTGTAGGTGCTCAGTACAGATGGGGAAGGAAAATGTGGGTAAACTGTAGTATAAAGGGAGTCGCTCATGGGTGTACAGCTCCTAACAGTTTCCAAAATGGCTTCACAGATTTGATCTCATTGGAACCTCCAAAAACTCCAGGAAGTTCACTGGGACTGTTATGTTCTTCTTTAGATAAAAATGTTTTATCTTCCATAGGTATCATTTTCATGGGTCAGCACTAAAACAGGGATTATAATAGACCCTATCTCAAAGAGTTGGACACGACTGAGCGACTTCACTTTTCACTTTCATGCATTGGAGAGGGAAATGGCAACCCACTCCAGTGTTCTTGCCTGGAGAATCCCAGGGACAGGGGGAGCCTGGTTGGCTGCCATCTCTAGGGTCGCACAGGGTCGGACACGACTGAAGTGACTCAGCAACAGCAACATAAGCCAGGTACAGATACTAAAAGGAGTAAAAGAATTGATGCATGTAAAGGTATACACAACAGAGCCTGGCACTTAGGAAATGCTATACACACTTGCTGTTATTACTTTTTCTCATTAGTTTCTTATTTAACCTGGAATCAGAAGACTAGGACCTAGATTTTCTGCTTCTGAATCCAGGGTCCCTTTCAGCACCTCCAGGCCTCTGACACAGCATGAACCAGGTCTGTGCAAACCACTTCCTGCTGGATCCTTCCATGGCCTCATTTATGTCACAGGTATTTGAAGTAGACCTCCAAGGACACTGCCTGCCATGGCCATCTATGGCTGCTTTCATGAAGATAAATATTCTTCCCTTCCTGAGAAGCTTCTCTTTTTCCTCCAGGGTTCATCTCTTCTTTTCCACAGAAGAGAGAAGGCCTTTTGTCCCTTGGAACTTCAGCCCTCCTGAATTCTTCTAAATAGTCATCTGCCCTCCTCCTGGATACGGGACAGGTAATGCCCTGAATGGGCAGAAATGCTACTGCAAGCCCTCGATCAGAGAAGTAGTTACAAAAAGTGGTTGATGGGCAGATAAGTACACAGCAGTAAAGAGGAGACCCTGGCCACAGTCTTAATGCTGATGTCAGGACAGCTGGCCTGTTCCAGGAGGAAAAGAGCTTTGTTGAAGGAGGGTCAGCGTGGCTCACATGTTCTCAGCCCACCACCATAACAGTCCAGTGTGCTGGCTATGTATAAATCCTTCCTCAGATTATTAGAAGTTCAAAAACAAACAAAAAGGTTAAGCTATTAAACAAAAAGCAACCACCATGTCCTAGGGATTTGAACACAGACTCTAGTTGCTGGATTTATTCAAACACAATAGAATCCTTTCTCCATTCTCATACCTACTGGTCAAGGCAAGGCTGGATGTCTTTCAGAAGTCCTTTCTGACCACCTCCCGGCAAAAAAACATCTTTCTGTATGAATGAACTCCCACGTTTTCTCTGTCCTGTTTTGAGACACTTAGTTCTGCCTTGTTAAAAGTTGTCAGTCTATTCCTGACCTCAAGCATCACTCCAGTGCAGAATTAACTTTGCTCTTATGGGTGCCAAGGCAGCCCCTTCTACATGCCTCTTCTGTGGTCTTTTCCTCATTTCCTCACGGTTATTTGCTTAGGTCCATCTCCCACACCCCCTGCCATCACCACTGCTGAGTTCCACTAGAACAGAGAAGGTGGTCTTTTTTCTTCCTTGTACCCCCATTGCCTCATATAGTGTTATTAATTGTAAACTGAATTCAGTGAGGTCAGATTGAGATTTAGTCATCTTAAAATGTGCCCGGCACATAGGAACTTGCTTATTACTTGTTAATTGAATGGAAATTCTGAATTAGTGGCTATTTCCAAGGAAATAAATCTCCACTGTTTTTCAAGTTTACATGATAAACTTAGATAGTAATGGATATCGAGGATTACAATGTATGAGAGGGAAGAATGGTTCTGGGAAAAGTTTTGATTCATGATAGTCATGTTTTATTAAAGTCCATTAGCTCTGCAAAAGGCTAGTCTCTGAACTTCATAAGTCATAGGCTGGGAAGTGGTCTTAGAGCAATGTATCTAGTTCAACTCACATCTGATAGTTGAACATCCAGCCTACCTCTGAGCATCTGTAGGGATAAGAAAACACTAGTTCTTTAAGCACAGATTCAACTTTTAGGCTGCTGTATTAAAATGCTCCTCCTATATTGATCAGTCATTATAAACAATGACCAGGAGTATTCTGTGGCCCAAAGAAACATGTTCTATAAGGACAAATAAAGAGAAAGCAAGGTGCAAAAGCCAACACAGGCATCATGAACATACCCATGAAAAATATGTATGGCAGGGGAAAACACAGAAGAAGATACATAAAAATGACAATTCATTCACTTCTTTACCAGACAGCATTAAGGCTCTACTCTGCACTAGCACTGTTCTAGGTCCTATGAATATTATATGAATAAGATAGATGAGCTTTCATGGTTCATGGTCATGGTGATGAAATTGGGCTGAATTTTGTTTATCTTCTCTACATTCCACATTATCTGGACTAGTCTTATTTTGGTCATTAAAATCCTATAAGGCTTAAGAAGTCCTTACATACATTGAAAGCACATAAATCTTTTATTTCTAGAATCTTGGAGTTCTTAGAAAAGATATCATGTTAATAGTTTCTCCTGAAGAAGATGTTGAGGGAGAGATAATCAACTGTACCAAGGTGATTGTGTCATGTCTGCAAGTAACTCATCAGCCAAGCAACACTTTCCGTGAATTTAAAANTTATTTCTAGAATCTTGGAGTTCTTAGAAAAGATATCATGTTAATAGTTTCTCCTGAAGAAGATGTTGAGGGAGAGATAATCAACTGTACCAAGGTGAGTGTGTCATGTCTGCAAGTAACTCATCAGCCAAGCAACACTTTCCGTGAATTTAAAAGCACAGAACAACCACACGATTCTCAAGTTGGAGAGGGCCTTCTGATTTATTTATTCAGGTTACCTCAGCTAAGAGCCGAGTCAGACCAAGCAATCACAGGATGATGTTATAATAATAAGACTTCAGTGGTGAAAGGACACACAGAGTTGGACCTGCAGCCAGGGTCCCTACATGTCATTCAATGTCAGATTGAAGTCCTCTAAAAACAAGCCATTTCAGATACTTGGTGAAACTTTTGCAAGAGAGGATTTCAGTTCATTAAAAACCTAATGAATAGCTCATGGAGTGGAGTTGTCCACTTCCAGTGGCTCTTCCTTCAGTGTTTGGTTGTTTTCTAAGGGAACTGGGCTGGAAGGGTCATGAGCACCTGCTCCAATCAATTATGTGAAACGGTCTCCATGCATTACAACAGATTTACATCCTCCTGGCAATATGGCTGTGGGTGATGAGCAGCATCTCCTTATGACATCCCTAGAAGACAAGATCAAGACAAGATTGCCCATCAAACCAGGGTCACTCTACCTGGGATCACAGCACAGAGTTTGGGAAGGAAGTCTTATGATACAGACCAAAGCTGTCTCAGTTCAAACTCCTTGAAAGTCAGTAAAAATATTACCCCAATTCTAGAATCACTAATGATGGAGTTCAACCAAATAGCTTTACTGACCCATACCAACAACTTTAAAATTGAATTCTTCTTCGGCTTGCTGGAGGGACTAACACGTCCCAAGGCAGCTAGCTGCTTTAGTAAGCTTTGCACCCTGTGTTCTCACAGAAACAGGATGTAAAACCAGCAGTGTTCTTCAGCAGAGAGAACTTTGCTAGAAGCAAAGTAAATCATCCACGGAGAGGCATGTTTTTGCCCTGGTCTGATGAGATTAGTAACATTATCTTCGTTTCCACAAGATTCAGTTCAGTTCAGTTCAGTCACTCAGTCGTTTCTGACTCTTTGCAACCCCATAAATCGCAGCACGCCAGGCCTCCCTGTCCATCACCAACTCCCAGAGTTCACTCAGACTAGCATTGCCTTTCTTTGGAATTGGAATGAAAACTGACCTTTTCCAGTCCTGTGGCCACTGCTGAGTTTTCCAAATTTGCTGGCAGATTGAGTGCAGCACTTTCACAGCATCATCTTTCAGGATTTGAAACAGCTCAACTGGAATTCCATCACCTCCACTAGCTTTGTTCGTAGTGATGCTTTCTAAGGCCCACTTGACTTCACATTCCAGGATGTCTGGCTCTAGATGAGTGATCACACCATCGTGATTATCTGGGTTGTGAAGATCTTTTCTGTACCGTTCTTCTGTGTATTCTTGCCACCTCTTCTTAATATCTTCTGCTTCTGTTAGGTCCATACCATTTCTGTCTTTTATTGAGCCTATCTTTGCATGAAATGTTCCCTTGGTATCTTTCATTTTCCTGAAGAGATCTCTATTCTTTTCTATTCTATTGTTTTCCTCTATTTCTTTGCATTGATCACCGAGGAAGGCTTTCTAATCTTTCCTTGCTATTTTTTGGAACTCTGCATTCAGGTGAGTATATCTTTCCTTTTCTCCCTTGTTTTTTGCCTCTCTTCTTTTCACAGCTATTTGTAGGGCCTCCTCAGACAATCATTTTGCTTTTGCATTTCTTTTTCTTGAGGATGGTCTTGATCCCTGTCTCCTATACAATGTCACGAACTTCCGTCCATAGTTCATCAGGCACTCTGTCTATCAGATCTAGTCCCTTGAATCTATTTCTCACTTCCACTGTATAATCATAAAGGATTTGATTTATGTCATACCTGAATGGTCTAGTTATTAACAAATGTATTTATCCCCCTTTGGAAATGAATTCAAAGCATACTGAATTAAAACCAGTTGCAACTGAAAAACGTCAAGTTGTGTGGTCTGAAGTTACTAGTTAACTTTGGTATAGACACTGCCTCTGACAATATTCCACCTTCCATTTAACTAAATTGTTAGAGAAGGGAAAATGGTAGTTATAATAAGCCATTCTGTACTTTTCATGCTTTCTATTGTGTTCCTTGTACTTTTGGAGACTAATACTCATTGAACTTTTAATGGATTTTGAACATCTGTAACTTTTATTACCAGTGGCTCAGAGGTAAAGGATCTGCCTGCAATGCAGGACACTTGGGTTTGATCCCTGGGTTGGGCAGACCCCTGTAGAAGGAAATGGCAACCCTTTCCAGTATTCTTGCCTGGGAAATCCCATGGACAGAGGAGCCTGGAGGGCCATGGTCCAGGGGGGTCACAAAGACATGACTTAATGACTAATTAACAACTTTCACTAACGTCCTTCAGAACATTTCCCTATGCTACTGCTGCTGCTGCTGCTGCTAAGTCGCTTCAGTCGTATCCAACTCTGTGCGACCCCATAGACGGCAGCCCACCAGGCTCCTCTGTCCCTGAGATTCTCTAGGCAAGAACACTGGAGTGGGTTGCCATTTCCTTCTCCAATCCATAAAAGTGAAAAGTGAAAGTGAAGACGCTCAGTCGTGTCTGACTCTCAGCAACCCCATAGACCACAGCCTACCAGGCTCCTCTGTCCATGGGATTGTCCAGGTAAGAGTACTAGAGTGGGTTGCCATTGCCTTTTCCTACTACACTGTTCCTTAAAAAAGAAATAATTGATTAGAAGATTTAGGAGATCAAATACTAACGCAGCTTTCACACTGATCAAAATTAAGAAAAAAATAAAGATTTCATGATTTTTTCATTTGTCTACAGAGAGAACTACAAGACAAGCTTATTAACTAATAAACTTAGCTTTAAATAATAGATAAAGCATGTCATTTTCATATTAAAAAACCAAAGAGTTGTAATCACTTTAAATTTAAGGCACTTTACTATTTAAGTAAAAAATGAATTCAGTAAAATACAATCAAATTTTATATAATATCTGCCAAATGGAAGCTCTTTACTGTGTGACCTTTCGCATCATTTGACAGCCTCCAATAAAATCTTATTTTCACCTTCTGTTCTATACATTACTTCATGCATTATCAGCCCCAGAAAATTTTCAGTGACAATAATTTCATTGAAAGTGTCTTATATTCAAATTCACTGAATGCCATGTATCATTTGTACAGCCTATTTCTTGACATTATTTTCAAAATATTGCTCACATCCAATTCCTCTTGTCTGCAAATACTCAAATTCATACTACGGCTGTTACAGAAACAGCTAATTTACATATAGATTAAAAATTACCTTGAAGCCCATTTACACTCTGATGAGTTAAAGACAAAGTAACCCAAAGCTGATAGCTGGCTTCCATTAAATCCAAGTATTATGACACATTAGACTAGTCAAAATACAGGCTCCAGGTTCATGGCTTGGATCCTAAAATGCTGGATGGGAAGATGGCAATGTAGCAGACATGGCCAAACTCAGATATTTTCTTCAATACTATGCAGATTCTGAGACACTATCCCTTAAATTGACTCACCTTTGTGCTTACTCTTCATGCTTTATCCAATATGCATTAATGGTAGCTGTTTTAAGTCAAATCAGTTAGCAGGCCATTGGCAATCTAGCCAATTTTAATTAGACTTGAGGAAAGAATGTTCTTTCAAAATAACTACAAAGTTTGTAGCATGACTAACTGCATAGTTTGATACTGCTGGTCTACTGGCCTGCCTGCTTTTCTATCTACTGGAAGCATTAGATGACTGTTGCCTACTATGACAGGTTTTCTACCACTTTCAGTAAATAGATGCTTATTCATACTGGACATATCACTCTGTTGTGCCAGCCATGCCCAAGTTTTCTTTAAGTTCCCCTACTCCTGGTCCTTATTTAAAGGGGAAGGGCTAAGTGGCCAGCTTAGAACTCTATGAGCTATTGGACAAAAGATGGAGAGCTTTCTCTATGCCTGTTAACCTATTGGCCTCTCTGTTACCAATGGGATTCTCTCTCTTTCTCTCTTGAGAATTTAAACTCTTAGACACATAGATAATTGTCAGGAAAAGCTGAAAGACTATGTAGAGTTGAAATCAGAACTGGTATCAAAGAAAGCCTCATTAATAAGGAGTAGAGGGAGTTTATTGCTGGTCCAGTGGCTAAAGTGTTGCCTTCCAGTCCAGGGGGTGTAGGTTCGATCCCTGGCCAGGGAGTTAAGATTCCACATGCCTCACCACCAAAAAACCAGAATAGAGTAATATTGTAATAAGTTCAATAAAGCCTTTAAAAATGGTCCACATCAAAAAATATTAAAAAAAAAAAAAGGAGTTGAGGCTATGGATCAGACGCTCAAACCATCCAGTAGAGGAGAGAATGAAGGACGCTTGCAGAGAATGAGAGTTGAAAGAACATAGTGTACTGTAATAGAGACACAGTGAAGGAGACACAGACACAGAGTAAGATTCAGAGATGGCAGCGTCAGAGACAGAACTCCCGTCTTATTTAAAGGGGAAGGGCTAAGTGGCCAGCTTAGAACTCTATGAGCTATTGGACAAAAGATGGAGAGCTTTCTCTATACCTGTTAACCTATTGGCCTCTCTGTTACCAATGGTATTCTCTCTCTTTCTCTCTTGAGAATTTAAACTCTTAGACACATAGATTATTGTCAGGAAAAGCTGAAAGACTTTGTAGAGTTGCAGTCAGAACTGGTATCAAAGAAAGCCTCATTAATAAGGAGTAGAGGGAGTTTACTGGTGGTCCAGTGGCTAAAATGTTGCCTTCCAGTCCAAGGGGTGTAGGTTCGACCCCTGGCCAGGGAGTTAAGATTCCACATGCCTCACCACCAAAAAACCAGAACAGAGCAATATTTTAATAAGTTCAATAAAGCCTTTAAAAATGGTCCACATCAAAAAATATTTAAAAAAAAGGAGTTGAGGCTATGGATCAGACGCTCAAACCATCCAGTAGAGGAGAGAATGAAGGACACTTGCAGAGAATGAGAGTTGAAAGAACATACTGCACTGTAATAGAGACACAGTGAAGGAGACACGGACACAGAGTAAGATTCAGAGAATGGCAGCGTCAGAGACAGAACTCCCACGTTCCCACTGGCTTTCCACCTCCTGGCCCAGTGCCCATGAAAACTGGCCATACTTCCTACCGTTAGTTTAGTGATACAAGAGACACAGTGAAGGAGACACGGACACAGAGTAAGATTCAGAGAATGGCAGCGTCAGAGACAGAACTCCCACGTTCCCACTGGCTTTCCACCTCCTGGCCCAGTGCCCATGAAAACTGGCCATACTTCCTACCGTTAGTTTAGTGATACAGCCTTATATTTTTTCCATGTACATTTTTGCTTGAACTGATATGAGTAACTGTGCCTTTTAGGCAAACAAATGCTGATTACAAAATCACGTTAAGCAGTAGATGGAACTAGCTTATATCTGGATTTAAGAGAAACAAAGGAAAAAAAAAATCTGTTTTGTAGAAAAAAGAACAATCCTTCTGATGTGGCAGGATTCTCTAGCATCCAACATAATGTGCTTTTCAGAAACAAATGTACTGGGACTTCCCCAGCAGCCCAGTGGTAAAGAATCTGCCTCCCAGTTGTAGGGGACATGGGTTCAACCCCTGGTCTGGGAAGATCCCGTACCCCCTGGAGCAACTAAGCCTGTGCACCACGACTACTGAAGCCCAGGCTCTAGAACCCACGCCCTGCAACAGGAGGAGACACCGCAGTGAGAAGCCTGCACACCACAAGGAGAGGGCAACCCCGACTGCTGCATCTAGAGAAAGCCTGCACAAAGCCATGAAGACCCAGCACAGCCATAAAGAAAGAAAGCCCCTACGTCTGCTTTCTTTTCATGAGAAAGTATTATATTCCTAAAAGTTATCATCTTAGAGAATTTCTAAAGAACCCAGGGTAAAGTGACATGTTGGCATTTTGTCACTTTCCGTACTTGAAGGATGGAAAGGTCTTGCAGATGCGTGACTATGAAGTCTGTTCTGTGCTCAGCATTTCCCCTTTGCTCTTTACTCAAGAGACTTAAGTCTCCTGCCTCTGTGCTCATCTTAATCCTTTTGCCGACCAAGTCTTTCCAGCCAACTCATTTGCTGATGATTTTGACACTCAACTGTCCCTCTGTCTCTAGTTCTTGTCTTCCTAAATCTTACCACAGAGAGTATTTCTTCTTTTCCCCTTAATTTACTCAAGAGACTTAAGTCTCCTGCCTCTGTGCTCATCTTAATCCTTTTGCCGACCAAGTCTTTCCAGCCAACTCATTTGCTGATGATTTTGACACTCAACTGTCCCTCTGTCTCTAGTTCTTGTCTTCCTAAATCTTACCACAGAGAGTATTTCTTCTTTTCCCCTTATAAACTAAGACATGCTTTCAGTTTCCTGAAATAGAGGCAACACTACAAAAGAAATTGCAGTGAATCTGGACTACTTCCAAAGCCAAGCAACTAAAAAGAAAATTAGACAATGGCTCTTTTCTATCAGAATAACTTTGATCAAATGATTGTATTACAAATACAGAGGTATTTATTAGAGGCTAAAATAGACCAAATCACAAAAGATGCAAGCAAAATAAAAAAAGAAATTTTAAACAGAAATGTTTAGCCAGCAATTCCACTCCATATATTTATTCAAAAGAAATAAAAATATGTCCATACAGTGACTCACAGAAATGGTCATGAAAGCTTTATCCATGATATCCAAAAGCTGGAAACAACCCAGAATTCCATCCATAACAGAATTTAGAAACAAACCATGGCATACCCACACAATAGATAATACTCAAAACAGTGAAAAGGAATGAAGTTCTGATCTGAGTAACAACAAATGAACATCAATATTATGATGCTGAAGAAAGAAGCCAGACACAAAAGAAAGTGTAAGATTCAGCCTGTATGAAATTCTAGAAAAGCAAAACTAATCTACAGGAACAGAAAGCAGACCAGTAGCTGACTGAGACAGGGGTAGTAGAGAGAGCTGACTACACGGAGGCATGAGGCAGCTTCTTGGAATAATGAGAAGGTCTTTATTGAGATGGCAGACACGCAGCTGTGTATATTTGCAAAAGGTCATTGAACTGAACACTTTCAAAACTGGTGCATTTTATTGCATATTAATTATACTGCAATAATGTTATTTTTAAAACAATAAGTTTATCATAAAGCTGGGCCCCTCCTAATCCTTATCATTATAGAGACATCATTGGCATTCAGTGAAATCACTATTTACCTAAATGTTCAAATTATTTTTTATTTAGTATTATTTAACATAGATTTTTTTATGCAGCTACCTGAATTCACTTAGTCATCATTTAATAAATTCCAGTAATTTATTATACTCATATATCGTAGTTAGTTGTATTAGGAAAACATTTCCCAATCTAAGATTGATCACTTTTACAGTTCTCAAGCAAGAAGGATAAAAGTTTGAGAGATCCTCAAGAGAGGGGGAAAAAGGCATAACTCGCTTGTTATTTTTCTTCTCTAATTTAAACTATTAAGCATTTCATAGGTGTACACACACTTTAGATACATTTTATTATTTACAACTTTCTGAGTGCTTAGTTGTCTCTACTTGAAAGCCAATGACTCATTTTCAACAAGTAAAAGAATGCCCTTGAGGCCCCATCAGCTCACTCTCGCTACCAGATAAAAATCACTGATGTACATAATAGTGGAAGCAATCCCACATTCCATGACAAGAATCTCTTCCTGGCCTCCAGGAAACCTCCAAGAAACCATGATGGCTCAATGATTCAATTCATCTATGGATGCCCAGCCCCACCATCCACACCACTTAATAAATTAATGAATCCACCAGGACAAAATGGTGGTTCTCGTGAAAGAAGCTCTTATTTGGGTCGAAGAGCTGCATTCTCCCAAAGGCAAAAGCTTTGGGTCCTTTCTATTCTGATGCAAACTTTCTGTCCTTCTCATGATCTCTCTTACAGCACAAAGATTTTTCTCCATATTTTATAAGCATGTTATTTGTCATCACCCCCAGGTAATTGTTTCAACTGATGTTAATAATTACTTTGCCAACAAAGGTCTGTCTAGTCAAAGCTATGGTTTCTCCAGTAGTCACGTATGGATGTGAGAGTTGGAAAGAAAGTTGGATGTGAGGGTTGGAAAGAAAGCTGAGTGCCAAAAAAATTGATGCTTTTGAACTGTGGTGTTGGAGAAGACTCTTGAGAGTCCTTTGGATTACAAGGAGATCCAACCAGTCCATCCTAAAGGAGATCAGTCCTGAGTGTTGACTGGAAGGACTGACGCTGAAGCTGAAACTCCAATACTTTGGCCACCTGATGCAAAGAGCTGACTCATTGGAAAAGACCCTGATGCTGGGCAAGATTGAAGGCAGGAGGAGAAGGGGACAACAGAGGATGAGATGGTTGGATAGCATCACCGACTCAATGGACATGGGTTTGAGTGAACTCTAGGAGTTGGTGATGGAGAAGGAGGCCTGGCATGCTGCTGTCCATGGGGTCTCAGAGTTGGACACAACCGAGTGACTGAACTGAACTGAAGTTAATAAAATACTTCAGGAACACAGTATAATTATTAAATTGTTGTAGCTGGAATAAAGAATTCCTGCAGACCACCCACAGCCAGGACACTGCTGGCTTCTGAATGGCTGGATTCACCAATGGGCCAGGGATTGCAATATCCGTCACTCATGCACCTCCTTAAAAGTTCAGGTATGAAAAAGTCTCCTGCAGTGAAAAAACAATGCTCTGTTTTATATAGTACCCAACAGTTTTTAATTGTCCTGAGTGAACATCCAACAACATCCATCTAACAGCATCAGTGAGTGATGCTCCTTCAGTACAACGACTTCCCCTAAGATAGATTTTTTTTAAATGCATACCAGGGTTCATAAAATGCAAGGCCCAAGTATCTTCTGCCTTAATAGACCCAGCTAAAATAATGTGAAGAATTTAGCCTGGCCCTCAAGCTGTCCCATTATTATTTCTGAGATATACAAGAAGTCCTTCAAATGTGTTCCAAGTTAGGATAGTCCCCACTCAGAGCCCAGACTCTGCTTTTCCTGGTCCACTCCCCATCACCCAAATCACGTTTCCAGAGTCAGCCAGAAAAACCTGACCACTCGCCTTAGCCATCCTGAGAACAGCACTGTCCACACAAATGATCATGTCTCTGGATATTCCCAGAGATTCCTATGAAAGAAGGCCAGCGTGCAGAAGAGACCACTGTCTTCCTCACTGGTGGTGCACGTGGTCGCTGACTTCTGAGGGCTCACTGTGCTCAGAATGTCATGAAGCAAGCTCCTGACATTACTACCTTCATTCAGGGTGTTTCAAAACCAGTTCAAGGAGCCTGATCCTGGAAAGGTGCCATCTGATCACAAGATTCTCCTGACCCTTCCACCCACCACCACCCAGGGCGATGTCTGAATGGTGGCAGGAATGAGGGTTTCTGCATTTAGCAACAAACCCTCTTATACCAATGTGAATGTTAATAGGCACAGAATCAAGGGAGACCCCCGGACTGTTCTTCTCAGTGTCTGGCCCCTGAAGACCTGCAAATGATGTAGGAGACAGATGGGCTCCAGGTTAGACATTTACAACTGGCCGCCTGTTTGCATTTCACGGGACATGAAGAAGTGGGCTTCAGGCTGGATACTTTAAACTGTTAGCATTTCCTGAGACAAAAGATAGATTGGCTTAAGTTAAGGCATTTACAATCAGCCTCCGTTTGCCCTCTGAAATGGAACTAACAGCAGAAACAGCGTAATAGCCAGTGTTTGTCTCTTGTAAACACCTTAAGGTAATAATCATGGCAATAGTCAAGGTAACAGTCATGGCTAGAACAAAGACAGGCAAAACTCTGATTGAGTAAAGAATTAAGGCATCTCTGCTCCCAGTTTTTTTGGGACAAGGGAGATACTACACATGCACAGAAAGGCTCTCTGTGGGTCAAAAGTCAAGGGATAACACGAGGCCATAATGAGTCCTGCTTCTCCCAGAAGCCTTCACTTCGAGATCCATCTTGGCTGAGGGCTATGTGCACACCCAGAGGGTTCAAAGGTAGGTCAGGTGTGGAAAAAGAAGCCAGATAATTGGCCTAAAGGAAGACGAAGACCCGGAAGAACTGCCCTGTGTAAATGACTTAACCACCTCTTTACTGCGCTCCTCATCAGAAGCATGCCCCTTTCTTTCCAGGTGTGCATCTCTGCCTTGCTTCTATCTTAACTAAACAAACCATTTCTCCGTATGCTCTCCCACTTGCTGTTGTGCTACGTCTCTAATAATAAATGTTGTACCTGCATTCACAGTTTCTGCCTCCGTGTTAAACACATTTTTCAATGGGGACAAATTTCCAGGGAAAATAGCTTCTAGCCTCCAGCCCTTGCTGGTCTGGTGACGAGGATTTCTGGGTCTCATCCAAGCTACCCAGGTCCAATTCCTGGGCAGGGAATGAAGATCCTGCTTCACACCGCTGCTCACTGCTACCTCACCGAGATCACAAAGCACAGCTTCATGCTTATCGATGATCTATATTCTTCCTCTAGACTTCAGTCCCCAAACACTAAACCAATAATCTGAAGAGATGAACAGATTCTGAATTTTTAAACAAGAGCATGAGATGATTTTGCATAGCTCTAGTACTGAGAACCATCGCTAGGTAGGCTAAGGTAAACACTAGCACAATTTAGATTTGTTGATATGCAAAATGTGGGTATTCTCATATCTCCTGCAGGTCTGTCCTTAGAATAGATATGTGCCATAGCAGCAGTACCGACATTTATCTGAAATGTGGGTTGTCAAAGGATGCAGGGCCTACAATAATGGAGACCATGAGGAACACTGTCTAGACATCCAGTTTTCATGTGGATACTTGCACACATGTGAAAATGAAAGTGCTAAAAATTTCTGAAAGGATGATAAGGACAACAGGTATTTAATTTTTGCCTTTAAGGGGAAAATATAGAAATTTCATATTAAGCAAGCACTATAGAAAACTAGTCAATCTAATCACACTAGGACCACAGCCTTGTCTAACTCAATGAAACCAAGCCATGCCTGCAGGGCAACCCAAGGCGGGCAGGTCATGGTGGAGAGGGCTGACAGAACGTGGTCCACTGGAGAAGGGAATGGCAAGCCACTTCAGTATTCTTGCCTTGAGAACCCCATGAACAGTATGAACAGGCAAAATGATAGGATATCAAAAGAGGAACTCCCCAGGTCATTAGGTGCCCAATATGCTACTGGAGATCAGTGGAGCAATAAGTCCAGAAAGAATGAAGGGATGGAGCCAAAGCGAAAACAATACC